>VUYV01000032.1:3367535-3679172 GCA_008711295.1 Anarhynchus alexandrinus | reverse complement strand
GGGGCGGGGGGGCGGCGGGTGAGCCGGGAACTCCCAACGCCGCCGGCCGCCCGGGCCCTCGCCTCGCCGCCGCCCGCAGCGCCCACTCGCATCCTCCCCGGCGCCTCGCTGCCCCGGGGCGGGTGAGCGGGGAGGCCGGGCAGCGGCGGCCGGTGCCTCAGCCTCCCTGGCAGGGAGCGGGGGCGGAGCCGCTCTGCCGCCGCCCCGCCCGTCAGGCGGCGGACAGCAACCGGAGGGCGGCCCCCCCCCGCCGAGGACAGCGGGCGGCCGCGGGGGGCTGCCCTGGCGCCTCCTCACCCCTTCGGTCAGGCGAGGTGCCGGCGGGCGGCGGCTGCGGCAGGGACAGGCCGGGAGTTGCCGGGTGGCGGCGGCGGAGCCCTCACAGCCCGCTCCTCCGCCGACAAACTTGTGCTCCGGAGCTCGACGGGTGCGAGGGGCAGCGCCGTCTCCAGCCCCGCGAAGGCGTTTTCCTCGACGGCGGCCCCGCGTTCCCCTCAGGCGCCCTCAGCCGCCGCGGGGGGAAGGACATCGCCGCGGGCCCCAGCGCCCCAAAGCAGCGGGCAGTGAGCGCAGAAGTAACGGCTCTGAGGAGAAAACAAGCCGCAACCCCTCTTTCTGTTTTGGTTACAGAACTTGGAGAAAGGGGAACCTCTTCCTTTAGTACATACCTAGATATTTTAGTCAATACTTAGTTTTAACTCCCACTGCATACTTCTCAAAAATGTTGTGTTTGCGCGTTCATCCCCATTTGCCATTTTGGCTCAGACACTAAAATATCATTGTTTCCCTGAGAAAGAAAAATACTGATGCGGCTTGTGGGAACCGTTAGCAGTTGGTCATGGAAAAATAAAAATTTACATAATTATAAACACATTTTTTTAAAAAGTCTGTGTAGATCGAGTATCCTGTCAAGACTCATGACAGGAGGGAGTTTGACGAAAGTGTTGAAGAGTGAAAGTTTTGATCCCAGGAACATTTCTGGTTCCTCATTCTCACCCCATCACCCTGGTCCAGTTTTCCACACAGCCACCCTCAGCGAACCCCCACCAGCCCCCGTCCCATCGAAAACCGGCGACAGCAGCGCGGGTGGAAATCAAGTTAAGGAAAAACAACATTAATTCCTTTATTAGATTTCCAATGTAATACGTTACATTAAAATGTAAATTTTCAACATAATTTTTCTTCCTCCTGTGTGCTTGGTCTTGTGCTTTGCTGTATAACCAATACACCAAGAGCGGGATAAGTTTGCTCACATAAAGTTCTTATTTTAAAGTCTTAAGATGCATGCTGGTCTTTAAGTGCAAGTTTGTTAATGATCAAAATTATTCTGTGATTAAAATAGAGCAGGCACCCCCCCTCCCCCCAAGGCGATTCATTTTTTATTAATACCCATCCAAACAATACAGATAAAAGAAAAAATTCTGCATAGTACACAAATGTTTGGACAAACACCCTGGAAAGAAACAAAAAAGAAAACTAAAACATACCTAAGAAACCAAACACAGACAGAGGGATTGCACAGTTAGGCATTCAGTATCACAGGGTGTTGTGTATGAGGTGACACAACACAACAACAATGTATTGTGCCACATATTTTATCGCAACTGATATAAAATTTTATTCTCATACATAATTAAACTTTGCCTATCTTATTCTCAATTTTTTTAAAAAAATCTGTCAAATTAACTAAGAGAAATTTTCTCTGCTGGTTTAGAGAGGCATAAATCTTCAAAATAGGGTATTGCTTTGCTTTTACTTAAATATATTTATCACTAACAATATATTCACTTTTATGTAACAGAGAGAGGTAATTCTCTCCAGGTAAGTAGAAAACTATTTACAATTGAATTCAACTACAAGCCACCTGACCTGCAACTAGCAATTTATATTAAAAATGCTATTCTCCAGTATCAAGAAGATTGTCATTATTACAAGCAAGACTAAACTTTACCTTAGAAAGTTACAGTAGTAAATCTTGCTTTGTTTCAAGTTAGGGTTTTTTTTTTTGACAGGCAAAAATATGCCACAGCAAAAGTTCTTATGTTTGTGGAAAGCATGCTTCTCCCACATATTTTCTTTAGGTTGTTAATTCTACGAAAGCCACTTGAGGTGCTATCAGGTAATTAAAAAAATTACCTCAGAACTGCATTAAGAGGTTTCTACAGGATTTACTTTCCATGTACCAAAATGAGATTTGGTTTAAAACCTTTATGTAATATGCAATGGACTATACAGCACCACAGACTACTTCAGCAAAACGTATTCCCACAAGCTGGAAAACGATGACAAAAGTTTATCAAGTTTTCAACTGTTTTCTTTTAAAGAGAGGTACAGAGATTATCTGGGAGATGTTCAGATCTGCAGCGTTACAAAGGCAGTGACAGTGGTAGGTCACATAATAGCTATATATAGAGGATGAAAATATCAAATAAAAGCAGTTAAAGGACTTTATTTGCGCTTTCTTAATATATTTTAGGATATATTTGTTTAATGTATGTATAAATATATATGTAGAAGTAATCTTTATTGAATTATGCACAGATAACAGCACGCAATGAAAACATTACAGAGTAGAAGTCAAGTATGCTGAAATCAAGTATCACTGAGCACAACTGAAGGCTGCAATTTCTTTCTTCATTTCCTAATAAGAAAAAAAGACAAGCTTTTATTCATGCTGACTGCTAGTTTAAGAACCCTGTTTATTTCTTCATAAAAAGAATAATCTGTACATACGTACAGTTGTTAGTAACATTTAGCAAACACATGTGCTACCACCATCACGAAGTCTTTCTATACCCACAAGCTTCAAACACATCCTTACGCATCTCAAATAGAGTAGGCTAGAGACACTGCACGGGTCTGTATCAAGAGACTATGGATCTGTATCACCAGTGGTTTCAACAATTAGAAAGAGGAGACAGTTCCTGAAAAGCTGCAACTAAAAGCTGGAAACATTATTTTCTGCACTTTGAATAATTACTTGTTAAAGTCTATCTCTTCATACAGTAGAGCTTGCTCCTGACCAACTTGCACAGTCACTCTGAATAGGAGATAATTTTTTTTGGTTAAACCTAAAGGTAGAAGCAGAAAACAAAGAAATCAAGTCCCTCTTAATTTAAGCATTAAAAGTTAAGTCACAAAAGCTCAGAAGCCCTGAGATAACATAAATAAATCTCTTCTTATGCTAAAACACGTCATTATACTAGACGAGAGAAGGGCACATTTTTCAGGAACGGCCTCCCTGAATCCAAATAATCCTCACTGTTGCACAATCAGAACAGACCGTCCGTTCTAACTCTTTATCAGATGTGCAAGAAGAGATCAAGATGACCAGGGCTGAGGAAAAGACGCTTCCTCTTTTTTAAGACAGACTGAGAAGCATAAAGAATTTTACCTATTCTCAGACACAAACATCTCAAAGGCAAATGGATTCAAGGACCTTGAATCTGAAGACTGACTACCCAACCTATCTAAATCAACTCAATACTGGGAATGCCTGACTGGCACCATGGGTGCCTCTGGAAGATTTCTGCTGAGCTCTGACAACTTGGAAATCCTCTCCTAGAGGAAGAGATCAGAGAATTTGGCTCATTAGCATTAAACCATCAAGGCAGAAATCTCCCCCATATGTCAAATTAAAGATGCTCGAGCCATGCTAGTTAAAGAGAGATTATGATGAGACTAGAGGAAAGTCTCAAGCTCTTGTTATGTTTCATACTTAATTTCTTTTCAAGAATAGAACGACTACTGGACGCAGTATTAGCATGTCTGCCTGCCTGCAGGGGGAGAAAGAGAATGCGTCAGACTGAGGAAAGCACCCTCCTGTCATAGCCCCCCACCCCAAAACAGGTTCTGGTGAAGGACTATTGACAAACTGAGGTTAACTGCTTTGAGAGGGCTGTGTGGGTGGACCTATTGTCTTCAAGTTCAAGCCTTTTCCTGCTGAAACTGCCAACAATTATGCCAAATACAACAATGGTTTTGCAATATGGATAAATGTCTTCCAGACTGAAATGAAAAAGTCTTGTAACACAGGCAACTAAGCAGTAAAGAGTAATGCTAAATAAGTGTGACGCCTAGCGTGCGCACATACATATGCATAACACACACATGCATAACAGTGACAGAAAGTGCTATAAGACAAAGAGTTTACCTTCAATAATTCGGTTTTGTCATAATCTTCCCGATGCTGGTAAATGCACTGACTAAGAACAGCGTAGAGTTTTTCCAAGTGAAATATATTGAAGTTCTTAGTTATCACAGTGACAAAATGCAACAGTTGCTGAAGAAAAAAATGGAAACTACAAGTTTAGAATAGCACAAGATTCTTTGAATAGGCTCTTTATGTTTTCAGAAGCTAAACAAAACAAATAACAATACAACACAAGTGACATCCTACTTTCTTATACTGTAAAATAAAATATGACACTTCAGAGAACAGATTAAATACCTCACAAGATTTAACTGGAGAAAATGAGTTAATTTTTCATACTTCATAGAAAAGGAAGGCTTAAATTTCAGGCAGTATTTTATTACTAATCAATCTATCACATCAACGATCGTAATTGCGAATCAACTGCTTCCAGAACAGCAGGGAATGACACAATCCACTTTGTTGTAGAGTTGCTGCCACAGCAAAGCCACTGTTGTATTTCGTTAGAGAAGCTGTTGCTGCAATGCAGGGCACTGTAAAATGGATCTTTGGAAGCCAGGCTACAGATCTAGATACAGCTGTGCCAGCTGGAAACGGAAGCATCCGTAGGTGCTCACCTTTACCCATTAGCTGAACGGGTACAGAGCCTGCAACTCTGCTGGCAGAACACACGGCTCAAGTGCCTGAAGCAGATCAGGAAGAAAAGTTAGATCAGTTAGCTCCTACCTTTAAACTGAAGAGTGACTCTGCCTTTAACAAATTACCAAAGATGTGAAGGTGATAATCTCTGGGAAAACAACGGTAACAAGCTAGTGGCAGCACCTTCTTCCACTGCTGTGGCTGTTCACAGCCTCACACAGCACACAGATACTGAAGATGTAGCTTAAGAGAGCAGCCATACCAAATGAAAGCATTACTGCCTCGCAACTGCATGTCATCAAACTCTGCCTCCCTCAGATCAGCTAGCACAAAATTTGAGTGTTCCCCTCAACTTCATTCTATACAGCATGCAGATAAGATGCACAAAAACCACGCAGCATGCTTGCAGCTGCTGCAAACAGAAAAGGTAGGAGGTGACCGAGGCATATGGTCAACATCCTGTGTGAAACTAATTGCTGCCACATAGATGACTGCATGGTCTTCTAAATGTTCATAAAATTCTAGGCCTATTACCAAGCAAATAAATTAACAACAACAAAAAAAAGACAAACAAACCCAAGCAGCTACATTTTGGAGGTTCACCTAGCTTATTCACTGCAGATGGGTTCCAAAGAGGCTCTCTGGCACAAGCAGCTAGTTCCAATAGCACCCATGTAAACGAAACAAGTTTTCTAAAAGACACATTTCATGATGGTAGCTCTCCCCATAGCTGAAACATATATTGGGCTCTACCATACTATTTCTGCAGTGGGCAATAACTTCAGAGCACATGCTATTAGCACTCCAACCCTATGAAAAACCTATGTGGCTTCTCTACAAATACAGGTAGACATGAACAACAAAATCACCTGAAATCTGCTTCCTTAGGAAGCTAGCTCTAAAAAGTTAGTTTCACCTCTACAAATTAGGTCACAGCTTAAAAATGTGACAGAAATTGTGTTGACAAGCCCCTTCACCAAAGGGGATTCCTATCTGGTCACATTCTTCCCACACAGGGGAAACATCCATGCGAAACATGGAAACACTCCCTTTCTCATCATGGCAGGTAAACAGCAGCCCTCCTCTGCTTTGGCCAACCTCCAGGACTCCAACCTAGCAATTTTCCTAATTTTCTTCACTGCAGTATCCCCTGAAGATCAGGTCCTTGTTCCACCCTCTCCAATTCATGCAAAGGAACCTCTTTTACCCCCTGCAGCTAAGCCCATTTTTAGCCATTTCCCCAACTGTAGCCTAGGATAGCAACTTCTCTCCTACAAGGGACTGGAAAATCCTTACAACACTGTAACTGTATGAATGCAAAATTCTAACACTGGATTTTGAAAGAATTTCAGAAAAGTAGGTATTAGTATTTTATCCATTATGAGCTTCAGGTCAACCTGCTAACCAAGTCATCAGTGCTAAAAATAAAGGTCCTTTTCAGGTTCCTAATAAATGAAAACATGCAGAAACCAAACCAAACCCCCCAAATCCATTCTAAGAACTGTTAAGACATTAATAACCAACAGTACTAGCAGGTTGTTAGTGGGCTATTTTAAAATTCAACAAGCCCTTTTAAATTAAAAATTAGGAAGAGAACCCAGTCTCCTAAAATTTAGTTCACCAAAAGCAAGAGCAGCAGTCTACCCCAGGTGTGGAAACACAACAGTCATAGTTCATTACAGGTTGAATTATTTCACAAGCTATATATCCTTCCCATAATTTGTTTTAATTGGCATTGGTTAACAACTGACTTAATTTGCAACCGTACATGTAGCAAGAAAATGTCCCACTTCAGTATTAACAAAATTGAAATGAGACTTACTTTGAGCTCACAGTAATCCACAATCACTGGCTGCGTGATGATTTCTGTTGCTTTCTCAGCACACACCAGCTGTTGCTCTTCTATCCGAGAACGTCTCGCACGAGTCATACAGTGTACCCACGAATCTGGAATGACACAAATTTCTTAAGTCAGGATTTCTCTTTATCTGGAATACGGTATCAGTGAAGTATCCCGTACCTGGAATACAGTCTATCTCTGCAATGACAGAGACAGAACTGTTACCATTTTTTCACTGAGAAATGCTTGACTTCTACATTCTTTCTGGCAAAAGTCACTGCTCTATAAAAATTAGAAACTCAGACACAAAAGAAAGCATTAGAGAAAATGGCAGGGTAAAACCAGGGAAAAAAAAAATATATATAGTCACATTGCCATTACAGCATTGCATGGTAAAACTCCAAAGTAATTTAGGTTAGGAAACACATCTTACATTGCAAACATTAGGACTTAAGTCTTCTATTCCACATGTGACTCTGGGTCCACACTGCTTGAAGTACAGCTTTTTAACTTACTCTACTCAAACAAGAAAGTCAACGATTGTTTTTCAAATGGTACCTAATTGAAAAACAAACTTCAGAATCAAAAAAACCCCAGCAGCTGCAGAAAAACATGCGTTTAGCTAGAATAACTAGAGGGGCAGCATCATTATGCAAGAAGCACTATGTGCTGATTTTAGAGAGATACAATAGAAATAACAGAATGGAATTAAAGAAGGCTAAAACCTAATAAATAGTGTAAACCTCCTCAGGAGAAAAAAGGAGCTAAATGACCTGTTTGACCTTTTCACTTACCATTTGAATCTCCATCTTCAGAACTTTCTGCTATTTGGCAATCTGGCATTTCACTCTCCTTTCTTAGGTCTGAATGTTCAGGAAGCATGACACTCTTCTTTTCAGAAGCAGATTTAGCCACAAGGAGAACTCTCTCTCTCTCATTTTCTGTCCCAGATTTATTTTCGTTCCCATTTTTCTGTCGTTCTTGAAGTACATTTTCATTTTCTTCCATAGAAGAATCCTGTGTGGACTCAACTTCAGTGCGAACCATGTTAGAAACATGTTTTTCTGGAGGCTCTTCATCACTCTCTACTTCATTTTGGTCTTCTGGAACTTTATTCTCCTTATTGAACTGAAAATTTCTCCTCTTTATTGCAATACTTGAAGACCCTTTGTTCTTTCTGCGTTTTCTTTTTGACATATCTACAAAGAGTTATCAGAAAAAGTAATCCAAAACATTACCAAAACAGTTCTTCCTTCAAAATCCAGCATTGTCATCTTACTTGACTTACAAGGAAAATGATGGAAGGAGCTCAAGTACCATTGTCTGTCTCCCTAGCTAGGTCTAGGGAAAGAGTTGCAAGTTAATGTGCTCAATTTGCTGTTAGATTTTAAAATGCCAGCTACAGATTTTCATTCACAAAACCATCAGCTTCAAGATTTTATAAGCAGAAAATTCTTACTTTAGATAGGAAGTATTACTGCAGAATAAGGTTATTAGGTGAAGTTGCTTACTGTCTTATTATGTGAACTAATACAGATGAACAACAGAAAACCATCTGGAGACAAGCTCTTCTTCAAATCTGTTATAAAGCTGTAAACTTCGAAAGCTAAACACATGTTGGGCAGAGTTAAAGAGACAATCTTAAGGCAATATTTGCTGAAGAAAAAGATGTTAGTAAAGACTTACACCTCATACTTTCTGATTCAGTTAACTTTATTTAAAACAAACTTTGCATTTTTGCCTTCCAGAACACCCCACCATTTTTTGTATTCACAGAGAACTGCACAAAGCATATGGGTGAAGTCAATGGCAAAATTCCCAGTCATGCCAGTGAGACAAGGAAACTTCACACCATGTCATGCGTTTTAACTGAAAGAGACCCAAGTCCCTTTGTTTTTTCATGTCCTTTTCACAGGAAAAGTGAGGAAATGATGATCTTTCCTTTACGTATCTATTATTACTGGTCCCCTATTTTTTTAATTCTTTCCCCCTTCAATTGGAAATCACAGTAAGAGGTGGCATAGAGTTTAGCATTTGAGGGCAAGGAAGGGAAAAATACTTTTTCATATAACTAAAACCGAGTTGAGTATTCGGAACCTGCCGTGTACAACACTTGATTTCAAAAGGTAGGAATTTAGGATCCATTAAATGTCAGTTGGGCCATCAAGGCCAGTGTCTTACAATGTAAACCAACCACTGTACTTGAACTTCATAACCATATTCAATGAATGATGTCTGGATTTATCTCAGATTTTGAAGCAAATTAAAGAATGTAATGCCTCTGGCATGAAGAACCAGGCATTACAGACACCTCTTGTGTCACAAGAACAGAGAGGGTATCAGTGACTTTCGCACTTTCTCCAAGAAAGTCTGAATAAAATGCAACTTGCCGTTACAGCGGGGTGTACTGGAATCTACAGGCGCTGCTGGCATCTTCATTTTTTCGTTACACTTTGAATCTGTTTTCTTACATCCAGGAAGAGAGTTCTGCTTTGGCATTACATGGTAGTAAGACGGAGCATACTTTGAAGAGCTACAACCTTGCAATAAAGAACAGATAGCAAAGAATTATGTCTTGCTTTGCTAGTTACAAATACTGAGACAAATCTTAAAATCCTTTGCGTCAAAGAACATACCTCTTTTCTTACGAGATTCTTTAATTTCTTCACAGCATTGTTCAAAATCTTCATCCATTTCTTCCCTCACTATGGCATATGCAGTATCTCTCAAAGTACAAGCTCTGTGCCTAATGAGACGATCTGAAATTTTACAGTCAGAACTGAGTATTTGCTACCAGCCAATGAAATCCTTGATTTTTGATTACTTAGAAAGAATTTGCTCTTTTCATAGGTAGGTTCTGAAAGGTTATCTCAGTAAGTATTTTCAGCATAACAAAATACAAGTTAATTATTAAAGCAAAAACACTAGTTACCGATCAACATTTCTACCACAATTTCATGCCCAAGTAGTTTAATGCTACATTTACAACCTGACAAGAAATGCTCTCTGTGGATGTTTAAAATGATCTAATCCCAAGTCTACTGTCCACAGACAATATTTATCAATTTATACATTTTAAATTATTCCAAATTAGCGATAAAAACACATCCTCACCTCCAGGATCTTTATCTGGGTTGTACTCTAAAGCATTGCTACAGATTAGATCGATGTCTTTTAGAAAATCTCCTGCAGTTAGGTACTGGTGCAAGTCAATCTTAGAGAGAACTGCCGAAAGGTCCATGGGCTGTTTAATAACTGCATCATAATCGGGTACCTACAAATGAAATACACATGCTCAGAGATTTCACACAGTATCTACCAAAATTAATTATTTTAATAAAGTCAAATAAAGGACTTCTTAAAAACCCAAAATATTTATGACATATCCAAAGATGTAGAAATTCATCAGTTAGTTTCTTGAAAATAGAAGGGGTATTTCAACTGGCTTTGACGAGACAGACAAGAAGAGGGGAAAAAAAAAGAAGCAGGGAGGTCAGAAGCATGTGTGGGGCAGAGAAGGGAACAGACACACAGAGTAGGATTCATTTCACTTCACTTCAGAAAATCACAGCAAAGAAACCTTTCTTGGTGAAGTCACCCAAGATTCTCTTTGTTGTTGGCAGCAAGAAAAGGGCTGCAGGAATTGCACCTTTGAAGTATCTGTGCTAGACATCTACTTTAGAATAAGATAACTGGACCCAGAGGTGCCGATTTCTTCACTCAGACCATAAAAGGAGCCTAATGTCTAGTTTAGATGAGGACATCTATGTTTGTTTAGATTATTCACATCTGGGAAAATGCAAGTAAAGGGAAAGACAAGCCAGTGGACACTTACAGGAAGAGGACTCTACTGAAATGCAAAGCTATATTAAAACTACAGCTGACTTTGAAGTATATGCCCCTGGCTTAGACTTATTCAATAAACTGAAAGAAAGAGAAGAAGCGTATGGGAGGAAAAAGAAACCACACAGCCCTTATGGTTGATCTTATACTGAGGAGCTCCAGATGAAACAGAGAATAGAATCTTAAAAATTATTTTAAAAACTGCTGCTTCTACTCCTGTTCTCACAGAAACTACTGACAGTCAATTAAAGAGCTTTAGGCTTTATTAAAACAGTCCTATACGTACAGTTTATAATTATAAAGAAAGAGATCTCTCTGCTTTTCAGTGCTGTAACTTGCCTACGTATCAAAGCCTTCTCATGAGGAAACTGTGCTGGCAGTTGGTCTAACTGGCAGTTGGACTAGAAGATCATTGTAGGTCCCTTCACACTGAAATATTCTAAAGACGTTTTAGAAGGAACCCGGGGCTTTCAGTGAATACTTGAATAACAGACATTTGAGAGCCTCAAGGAGTCAGTGAAAGTAAGAGCAAAATTCACTTCCTGCTTTTTGAAAAATCAGAATAGCACTGCCTATAAAAAGCACACATACACTGAGAAATACACACACAGAGAAATTATGAATACACACTGATAAAATGGCACTACAGATCAACACTAAATTACCTCCTCTGGGTCAACAGGCTTTGTAAATGCTCTGAAACGTCTGTCAACGGCAAGTCTATGAGTCACATCCCTTAAGAAAATTCTAAGTTCACGCAACGTATCCTCCTCCTGTTCCTCCAGCTGTCTTATTTCTTCCTCTGTCAGCTGTCGAGGCTTAGGCGGCGGTGCTACAGGCAGTACTTCCAGTGGCCGCCACGCTTAAATTAATCAGAAACTTTTAGTCAATCTGTGGTACTCAAATACAAGCATATGAAAAACTGATAGAAAATTGCCACCAAAGAAAATACTGTATAGCTATGAACTTACAGGTAGCAAAGTTTTATATGTAGAATACCCTCACCTGCGCTGTTTTTTGATGCAGGAGGTTTAGCAGCTTGATTTACAATTAAGTCCTCAAAAAATGCTCTTCTTTCTTCCTTATTAGGCAACTGGATTTTGAAAACTTCTTTATGGTCATTAATAAACAATTCTTTTATCTGAAGCATGAGGAGAAAAGATATTTCATATACAAGGCCACACAAATTCATATTCTATTCCAAAAAGATGACTAACTTTCTAAATTAAACTGAATAATCACCTGGATAAGACAAGCTGTGAAAAGTTATCTTCTTGGCCTTAAAAGGCTAGATTTTCACAGGTTAGCATAGCAAATTAAAATATATCTTCTCTGAGGAACACCTCTAGAGTTAAAGCTCAATGAAGGGACCATACGATACCCTGATAAAGCAGTCACATTCACCACCTCCAAGACTGCTTATTTTCTATTGACCTGCCTTGCTGTCCTTTAGCTTGAATCTTTATGGCAGCTACAGCGGGAACAGGCAGGGTTCAGCAGACAAGTGGGGCCTTTTGGTAAGGTGGGTTTGGCTTTTTAAAAAATTAATTTAAATGAGGTGTCTGAAGTTGCATACTCCCAAGTTTTACTCCATTTTTCAATCTCTACTTCCAAAAGGTATGGAAGGAATTTCAATACTTATTTTAGAAGTAATTTATTAACGGTATAAAAACTTCTGTAGAAAGCATTTGATGATAAACACATCTAGGTAAGCCCCCCCGTTGTAACTGAGACAAAAGAATCAGAGAAGCATATTCACATTTTGAACACCTACCTTTAATGCCTAGAAAGCTAAGCATGTACTCTTACTGAATTTTGTTAAGGAATACAACTAAAAATTGATTTCCAAGTTACTTAAACAGAAGTTGGAACTTAGCATTTTAATTTGTAAAGCTTTCACCTATATGAAGAAACTGAGATTCTTATTAAAAAAAATTAGATTTAAAATTAAATTCCATCATTAAGTGTGACCACCATATTTTTTCAGTAAAAATGTTTTCAGTAAAAATATCTTTTTCCTATTTACATTTCAAGCATCATATATAATTGACTAAGTACACATCTAGCCACCTTGAAGTCACTGGAATTATTGTCTGAAGTAAATTTATACATCTGTCTAATAAGCATGAGTGTGTGAGAAGGGGGGAAAAGTTGGGTCAAAATCAATCTCTTTACTCAGAAAACACTTTAGACACATGTTTTCAGCATTGTTTTGTCTAAGCAGATTTTAAGAGACCTGGTTAGGGTGCCTAAGTAACAACAGTACGAGTTTACTTAAAAGTGCACAGTACTCCAATGCTTAAAGTATTTATAAATTAACAAGACAAAGAATTAAAAAGTAAGAAAAGTATTGACAGAAATACCTCTTTTGGGAGATCTGTGTGACACACATCAGATGTTGCAAGCAGCAAAACTGGAGCAAATGTTGGAATGTTCTGCAGTAGTGTTGTAAAAGTAGCTTTCAGTGTAGCTCCAACAGCCTCCCACCACAAATGGATATGTGGGATATAAATTATACTTGGTGCTGTTCTTTGAGCTTCTCGCATCAACTGGCAAAATGAAAGCTTGGTTAAGAAAATTAAACCATGTAGAATAGGCTAATAAATAACTACATATCTGTCAAACTATCTTATGCAATAGGAGTACGTGAAGCCAAAACATCAAAACAAACCAACAAAAGAACAACTCCTTAACAATAAGGTAAATTTTTCACTCTGACTCAAATATATATGTTGCTACGCAGACAGAAACAGACCTGTATCTCTGCCTGATTTCAAAACTACTTAGGTGCAAGAGAATTTCTAAAGAGCCTTGCAACTCAGCTGGTGTGCCTGAAAAAAACAAGACTAACCCTTCAGCTATTAGTCTGGGTAAATCTCTACACGACTGCCACTGCACCATTTTCAATTCAGAGTGGGCACATATCCAAATCAGTCTAGTCTGGAGCACAGGCTAAACAAAGACCTATGTGAAAAGATGAGAGCTGACACTGTAAAAGAAGCCTGGTTACAATTCATAATTTCAAGTACATTTTATAAGAGGTGACCAGTCTTCAGCCTGCCTGAACAGCTTAATCACTCACAGCCTCTCACTACCAAAGCATCCTTTAGACCAGATTACGTGTGTTGAAGACCACAAGCCATTGCCTACAGAGCCGTTGCCTCGATCACAGAAGAGGACTTGCATCTGCTGCATGAGGGAAATGACAACAGTCCTTTCGCATGACAAATTTCTCCATGCACCTTTGCAGGTTATCAATATTCGGGGAGTTCCCATCACAAGATGGGAAGTGCTTGTGGTACATCTGGGCAGTGACCATACGTGGTAGTTATATGACCGCAGACGCAACCATTACATAACAACGAAGGAATTGTTCCTCTTATGTGACAGATGAGTATCCAGTCATGTAATGTCTGTCCTTCCTGTACAGCTCTCAATTGCTGCAACCAAAGCTCAAAATATTTTAATACAGTGATGGAAATGGATTTCCAGCCTAAACTTAAAAGGAAAACAGCACTAAATATGCTTATATTTAATTTTCCTAGTTAAGAAAAACACACCAGTGTACAAATGTAAGTGTTCCATGAATTTTAATGCTTTTACTGCATATACTGCAGCAGCAGTAGAAGCTGTATATGTAAAAAAAAGAAACACTTATTTCCCCCAAAACCTTGATTGCCTTACAAATATAACAAAAAAGAAGGCTACAAAAAGTGCATGATGCACTCAGGATGATGCAGAGCCATCTACTGGGAGCACAGTCTTAAGAAGCAATGAAAACAACTTTCTGGATCCCACCAAGACCGGCAGGATTTCTTGCCATAAAGAAGGGTTTATGAGCAGCACCTCCCAGCTTCCTGAACTGCTAGCAACACCCTCACTGTTTAATTTGGAATGGAAAATATGGCCACGTACAACATCCTTATTTGGTATCATGCAATCTAGAAGAAAAGTGGATTTTGAGACATAAGTAAACATAACAGCACATTCAAACCAGGCCACCTCCATTAACTAGTTTAAATACAGTTCATGACCCTATGAGGTCAAAGAGAAAAAAGATACCTGTGCACATGTTTCTTCTGGTGATGTGATGCTAACAAACAAAACGGATAGGTCTAGTGTATAAACTGGAAACTTTTCCAGGGCATGTATTACTGCAGGTGCCAAATGAGAAGCTTGCCCATATCCTGGCTCTCCAACTAGTAAGAAGCGTGGCCTGCAAGATGTTGGCTGGCAATAAGCATTTCTAGAACAATAAGAAGAAAACAAGTTTAAATATGAAGTGATGAAAGTTTTTTCCTATACACTTTTTTTCTGGATTTTTTTTGGTAAATACTCTCCATATTTCAGCAAATAATAAGCTAGTCTGTAATCAGGAAGACTATCAAAGCCCATTTTGGACCTGCTGGAGCGTCTCCAGAGAGCCACGAGGATGATCCGAGGGCTGGAGCACCTCTCCTATGAGGAGAGGCTGAAAGAGTTGGGGCTGTTCAGCCTGGAGAACAGAAGGCTCCGGGGAGATCTTATTGTGGCCTTCCAGTACCTAAAGGGGGCCTACAGGAGAGCTGGGGAAGGACTGTTTACTAGGGCATGTAGTGATAGGATGAGGGGGAATGGCTTTAAACTGGAAGAGGGCAGGTTTAGATTGAACATTAGGAAGAAATTTTTCACTTTGAGGGTGGTAAGGCACTGGAACAGGTTGCCCAGAGAGGTTGTTGAGGCCGCAACCCTGGAGGTGTTCAAGGCCAGGCTGGACGTGGCCTTGGGCAACCTGGTCTAGTGGGAGGTGTCCCTGCCTATGGCAGGGGGGTTGGAACTCGATGATCTTCTAGGTCCTTTCCAACCTAAACCATTCTATGATTCTATGATTTTCTTACAAACTTGTACCATGCTTCCCCTAAGAAATCCTGCCAATCCCCAGCATGTCTGCTATTCATTTGTCTGGGTTAAGTAATAGCTCTTAAATCACACAGCGGGACTGTCCGGCTAAACACACACACAACAACTGGTCAGTAACCTGATATGGGGGAGAATAACAACTCACTCTCTCAGCACACACCAATCTGGATCTCTTCACTGCCCGTACACACCAATTTTCAGTAGGTCTTAAGTTTAAGTAACTGTGAGATCTTTACATCTGTCAAGTTTAGCTGAAATTTGGCCATAGTTACTGGAGATGGTGGGAAGGAAGGAGCAGAACAACATTTCTAGAAAAAAGTTAACGTGGGCACTGAAACATATTAGCAGTTATCTGAAGAAGTACACAATTGGACTGGTTAAATTACAACAGTAATTGTGCATTAATCTCCTAGTAGTCTTGCTTTACCAGTATGAAACAGATTTGTGAAGAGCATTTGTTTTTTCCACCACAATACTGTTGTAACTTTATGGGCTGAAGTCAAAGATCCTAGAGACCTAATCAAGCTCAGCAGGTCAGAAGACTTTCTGGACGGCACAGCAATAGAAGCCGAGAAAAATAACTGACACAACAGTGATGACAATCTATTCTTTCAACTGTTGGCTTATAGGACTTCCACATTAAAATGCAAAAAGGTTAACATAAACTTAGTAGGCTTAAGGTACAAAACACAGACATGGTTTCAGTTTTTCTCACCATGTTTTAACACACCATTTCTCAATTTTGTTTCTGCTACATAATTTGCTACTGGTTTAACAATCTTGGAGGGTAGAAGGCCAAAAGATGGCTAACACAATTCCAAAGGGGTTTTTTTAGCTAGAAGGACAGACAGCACATTTCTTCAGTCTTGAGTCTTTCAGGTAATACTATGGATTAAATCAACATGTTCTAATAGTCTGTGTACCACTTTGACTTGGGAAAAGAGGGCTGGGCAGTTCAGTTTGATGGGTTATGACAGTGTACTCCATTAGAATATTAGTACTCAGCTGGATCTTCATACTTACTTCTTGCAAATATTGATCACCCCCCCACACACACTTTACTCCTTCATCCACTACCCCTCACACCAAAACTGTTTACAGACCCAGCCATCTTAAAAATGTAAACATAAAGGGGACAAACATTTACCTGCTAAAATTGAGAAATTTTTCCTTTTGTCTACCAGGCATTTTATGCGTTGGCTTATCTTCAAAGATTGATGGTGATTCCTCATCACTGTCAATAGCATAATTTCTTAAAATATGATTTAAACTGTCTGAAAGACAAGAGAGGTTTGTTAACATTCCTGAATAGTCCGTATCTCACTCTTGCATTAATACAGTTTCTAAATCTGTGCTGGAAACCCCTTATCTTGTATTTCTTCATTTGAGGGTGCATGCTGAATGCTATTTTTTGAAGAGTTCATCCTACCACAGACCTAAGGAGACTGCACAAATCTCTACAAAGGTGTCCTAAGTTCCATGATTTGCATAAGGTATATCTCTCTGTCGGTGAAAACTTGGGAGTCTTTTTTGCTTAGAATAAAGATGATTAGGAACAACTTCTGTAGTTCCTAGACACTTGAAAAACCCAGCAAGGCCACTTCCTTCTGGAGCAGGTTCCCCCACTGGAAGTGAGTGAATTAAGTGAAGGTGATGGCCAGAGACTTCCATTTGTCTAAAACTAATGAGTCAGAATATACAGACCAACACATCTTCTAAATACGGATCTTCAAAGATCACTGAAGGAAGATATAATGGAAGGTGGACAACAGAGAGGGGATGCAATTACCAATCCCCGAGCCTCTCTGCTTTTCTTTTGTTGGTGTATTTCTGCCTCTATTTTACCAATGAAAAAGTATCTCCCATCTCTACTGGGAGTCATACTGGTAGGATATCCTCAAGGGATTAGCATAGTAACTAACCACATATCTTCATTATCAGGAGTGGAGTAAGTTTATAAATTTATTTGCTCTCACCAAGTGACAGACTAAACCTGATCAGGGCTGATGCAGTCAGGAGCGTGAGCTCACATACGCTATGCAAGCCAAGCCCCAAAGTATACACTACTAAAACATTCTGATCTCATGTGCAAGTGTACAGTGTGATCCACAAACATTTAAATTAAGAGACTATGGTTAAAAATCACGATAGCAAAACCAGTATTTAGCTTAACCCACTTATACTTGTATTGTCCTGACATTCTTCAGACAGGAATTAGAAGCATTCATGTAAAAATGCCCTTCTACCCCGACTTAAACATTTATTTTGAAAGAGGTGACTCATACATTAAGCCTTAGGATACATATCTACAAATGATAATTATGTTAGGTACTGACAGAAACAGGGTGCTTTAGTAGAGAACGCATAGTTCTCTACTACATGTTGCTCCCATCCGGCACTTCAGTTTAGAATCCAGAATAAAAACTATGTGCAATATTCTCAAAATAAAGGTGCGCACATGCATATTGTAAAATTCTACTGTCATTACAGCTGAGAGGTTTGTGTATGTTGATTGCACAAATCAGAAGTTTTTGCTTTGGCAGAGTTTTAAAGAAGTGAATGTTATTATTATACCTTGCTGTTGGTCCTTCTTTAGTGCAAGCTCTGCGTGGGGAAATACTCTCTGCAAGGCTTGTAAAATTCTTGCTAGCGTGTTTTCAAGCAGTGGTTTTGAAATAGGTGATAGCGCTCGCCCAGGTGAAGCCACAGCCCTCTGTGAAGCTGGAACAGTCTTCTGCATAGCCACGACAAAATCCTTTGCTGTTATTTTAATAGAAGCAACATCTAATTGTAGTTTCTCGTTACTGTTGTATATCTGAGGATAGCGGCGGCGCAAAGCACAAAGGGCAGCTTCAGCACATAAGGATTTAATATCAGCACCACAGTATCCTAATAAACAAACAAGAATCAAACGTTATGTCAGTCTTGGGCAACACGGATGTCAAGGCCAAGGTTTCCAAAGTGTAACACTGAAATACTTTGCATGCAGCCAAAAATTAACCGGTTAAGAGAAAACTTAAAGAGTTACTGCACTGCAAAGAAGTTTTGTTACATGGCTCGCAGCCTGATGTCCTGCGCTTATGAAGCAGCTTCCTAATCAAAACTTTGATCCTGAGGAAGATGCCAAAAACCCATTCAATGTTCCAAGAGACAAAAAAAAATAAATTGAAAGAAGCATGTAACTTTCTTTGCTCCGAAGGCGTGCCAGCTGCCTCGCTCCGCAGCAAGGCATAGGAGCTCGGGTACTGCCTGGTACCAGCTCAGATTCCTTAGGACTCAGTCACATGCAGTAACTCACTTTGTTTTCAAACTTACCAACACATTTTTCAGCTAGCTCTTCAAGAAATGTGTCCAATGGATTAGGGGTCCAGTCTCGTGTATGAATCCTGAAAATCTCTTTTCTAGCCTGGAAACAAAATAGTTGCCTTTTAGTTTGTCCTAGGTTTTCTCTTAAAACAAAACAACACAAAATGCCCCAAACCCTCACATTAATACAAATACTTTGCTTATCTGTTAAACTTTTAAGTATTTTAAAGTTCAGTTAATATGCTCTCTGCTTTTTGAAGCAGGAAATTTAATAACTCTCAATTTGTTACATTAAACTCTTTCTGGGTGCCTGCAGTAGAATAAAAGGCATTTATAGCTTCCATAAAAAGTAAGTTTTATCAAGTATGAGACCTAATGATCCTGAGGAAAAAATAGTAAAAAACTTATCTGCAAACTGAGATTTTTTCATCGAAGAAAATTATCTCAAATTTAGCAAAATTTCATGGTGACAGTGTTATTAGTTCATCAAATTTGCTTTTCTGCCAGTTCATTCAAGTAAAACAGTCCTAGCACTACTTTTCAAACTGCTACAGTTACTACAAAGAAGAACAATAATTGTAACTCAAACTACTGTCACTGATCCATGTTGCCTTTCTTCATCTCTGATCTTAGCAAGACTTTCATTTAATTATTTCCTGGTACACATATTAATTATGGCAGATTTCTAGAATTCTTCCACAGTGGAGAATCATGTATTATATCTGTTTCACGGCACTTCCTCTCCTGTTCCTGAAAGCAGGTAAAAACTCAAGACAAATGTTTGTGTTAAATACACTGTCTAGTGCACTTTTAGTAGCCTTCAATTCAATAAGCATTTTACCCTTTTTCTAAAAAGTGCTAATAAAAGAAAAAGAGATATCAGTGATAGCCAGAGAAAAACCACAAAAACAGGGTTCCAGTTTTGCACAGTATCCTCCCTGCCCCCCCAATATTTTTTGGTTGCTATATACCTATTTTTCTATTGCTTAGCTATAACCATTGAACTAGAAGCTTCCCAAGCCCTGCACCTGTGCAGTGTACTTCACATCTTTGTCCAAGTCCCTGTTAGTAAGTACCAATAAGAATGTCAGATCCTAAAATACTTAAAGGTATCTCCCAGGATACCCATCCTGGGAACAATCCAACACAGGTACATGCCCTATCCATCCATAAACCAAGAACTGAGAGCAAGAGCACTTAAGGGTGAAAGTGCCACTTAATCCTAAATGGATTGAACAAAAAAGCAAACATGAACCACTTTGGGAATGAAAAATTTTAATTTTCTTCAGCACCAGCCTTGACAAAAGTTTTTGTTAGCAAAAAGGAATTCTCGTCTGCACACCATTTCTTTCATTTTCAAGATGAGATAGCAATAACTTACAGCTAATTCATAGATTCATTCTTTCTTAAACATTTCAGTGACTGGCAGGAACCCATTTTCTTGGCTGGTCACAGTGAAACCAAAACTAATTATAGAACTAACTATGTGTTGAAATCATCTTAATCATATATATTCAGTACTAGATCCACAGTACAACACAGCTTCTCCAGATATCCCTCTTTTGTCCAAGTTGTACAATACTGGTTCTAACTTTAACTGCTCTGTGACACTGCACTGTCTTGTGATTTTGTTATAAAGATAGACTTGGCCACATTAGCATTAAGGTTGAGTTCAAGTTCTGACCTCTTTATTTGGGAAGCTGAAGAGGAACTCTCGATCAAAGCGTCCAGGTCTTCGTAAAGCAGGATCTATGGAATCCAGTCTGTTGGTGGCTCCGATTACCACAATCTCTCCTCTGCTATCTAAGCCATCCATAAGTGCCAGAAGCGTTGATACAATAGAGCTAACAGAAAAATATAATTTTCATGCACTGGTTTAGTAAATTTAGTTATGTTCTACACAACCTTCTCCAATGATCACTCAAAAAGGAAAAGCTTTCAATTGATGAGACACTGATTAGCAAAAGACTCATTTTAAGACATAAAAAACCAGATAAGGTAACACGGGCCTTGTGCTGATATCAAGCTTAGTGAATTGTTTTCAATTATTGTTTAAAAATAATCCGAAATTTAGTAGCATTGAATGACTAGTTTTCAGGATAAATGAATGTGTCACATAAAGTTAAATAGGTTGTGGTTGTCTTTTCACAAAGATCAAGCAGCTTCTATGCAGATAAAAAAAAATGTACTACCTATGAATTTGGTCTTGTTTACTGGACCGCACAGGAGCAAGACCATCTATCTCATCAAAGAAAATAATTGAAGGTCGCATCTGGTAAGCCTAGAATGAAAACACAGGAATATTCACATAAGTAAACCAGCTCTATTTTAAAGAGAAAATGCATGAAAAGCATCATGGTTGGAAAGTCACTGGAACTAGAGTTTTCAGACTAGCATCAGGGATCTGTACTAATTGAGCTAATGGAGTAAGTAGCTCAAATAATAGAAGACAGCAGCCTGTGTCAACCCACTGAGACTGGGTGACAGAAAACAAATCATACCAGTAGTTTTTACAGCTATTTGGCAACCACCAAGAACAGAGCTGGGACTTAATTCAATTACAGGTTCTGGAAGCAAGCTTCCGTTATGAATTTAAATTACCATGCTTTCAGCCTGCATCTGTTTCCCTCTAATCTAAAGCCACCATCTTTTTCCTCCTGCAACCTTTTTTGTGGCTAGTTTTGGGTTTTTTTTTGAGGTGGGGCGGGGGGGTTGCTTTGCGAGGTTGTCTCATTTGTTTTATTAATCTTGCCCAATACATCTCAAAATTTCAAGCCCCTAAAAAAACACTGAAAAAGGAAACACTGACAAAACGTGGCACATTTCAACATTACCTGATCAAATAATAAACGAAGCTGTCGTTCAGATTCCCCTACCCATTTACTCAGGCAGTCGGCACCTTTTCTCATAAAAAAGGCTACTCTCCTGTCACCTTGGCTACATTCATTAGCAAGAGCACGAGCAACCAGTGTCTTTCCAGTCCCTGGAGGACCATAGAATAGACAGCCTCTGCAATTAAATAAAAAAAAAAATTAACATAAGAAAAAAAATATCATGGAAAAGTACCTGTTACAACCCCCATCCCTAAAACACACAACCTTCTAACCAAAACACATCATGTATAAGACAGCAGTAACAGCTGAAGTGTGAGAAAAGTCAAAACAGATGGAAGTTTTGTGTACTTACACAATTCAACATGGCAGTAAACAAAATGAATAAAGAGGATAATGCAGATGTACAAAACTTTAAGAAAAGACTGTAGGGTCCCAGAAGGACATTTCCAAAACTGCTGACAACCTGACAGGGGTGATTACAGCACAGTGGAGCCAAACAAGAACAAAATTCAGTGCAGAATCTGAGACTGGGCTAACTTATGAATCACCAGTTCATTCTTCAATGCTACAGTGCATATTCATTCTTGTTTTAACAAAAGGCAAGATTTGATAGTAAAACATTTTATTCTCCCTTAAAAAGCTTTAAGTTACTGGATTTGGTCTCCCAGACCATCCATTGCTGATGATAAATGAGGAGAAAGTCTAAATCTGGGAGGGTATTCTGCAATTCCAGATAAATATAGCCATCAACGAGAAAAGCCAAAACACTGATGTTTCAAAAAGAATTGCAACGAATAAAGAACCAAAACACTGAAAGTTTTTCTTTTCATTCTTTGGAATTGTGGTTTAACTCAGGCCAGCAACTAGGACCACAGAGCTCTTCACTCACTCCCCACTACACCCCACAGGGTAGAAGAGGGAGAGAAAGGAGAAAAACAACCTCATGGGCCGAGATAAAGACAGTTTAGAACAGTAACGGAAGAGAAAAATAATAATAATAATAATAATAATGGTAAAAGAATATACAAAATAAAGTGATGCAACACAAATTGCTCTCACCACCCGATGATCGATTGCCCAGCCTGTCCCAAGCAGCAATCGCGGACCCCTACCCCCTGCCCAGCACCCATTTATATACTAAGCATGATGACCTGTCACGCTCCCTTCTCAGCTTCCATGGGAAGCTGAAAAAGTTCTTGACTTACTATAAACATGACTTAGCAACAACTGAGACATTATGTGTTATCAACATTGTTCTCACACTAAATCCAAACCACAGAAGCTACTAGGAAGAAAATTAACTCTATCCCAACTGAAATAAGGACAGCAATATTTTTAAACTTACTGAAAGCAAAGAATTTTAAGTCATATTTCAATATACTATGATTGACTTTTGATGACCAAAAAAAAAAAGCTAACAATTAAATCTCTAATAATTTCATTTCATAACACAGAAGTAATTTAGCTGTGTAAGAAGTGGACAGATTCTTATTTTAGCCCAAGCACAACAAACACTGCAAGGTTCTAGTTCCAAGTCCTATCATTTGTGAAATTGATACTTGAGCACTTGAAAAAGAAGAGCCTGTGGGAGGGACAAATGGACTTTCAAGCAACAAATTACAATTGACTACAAGACGATTCCTTTGTGCTTATAAACTAATCAAGTTGACTTGTACACAGAACTCAAAATAAAACCATCCCAACCCCACCTTTTAAAGGCAAGACACTTTTAAAGCATGTTCTCCCTACACAGTAAATCTTTGAACCTATATATATTCTGGATTCTATCAGTTTTTAAGAAATTACTTTTTACTACTGCTAAAAAACCCCATCAACACTGCTGAAAATTTTGAAGCATGGAAACGTATTGATACCTCAGTTGAAGATTCTTCTGAAAATGTCTGAATTAGAATTTATAGTTTTAAACAATGTCTGGTACCTTGGAGGTTGAATTTTGAATCTCTCAAAGACTTCTGGGTAAAGCAATGGAAAAACGACCATCTCTTTTAAAGCTGAAATGTGGTCAGAAAGACCACCCACACCATCAAACCGTACCTAAAGGTAAATTCAACAGAACACATTTTATATGTTAAAGAAAGCTGTAACCTCAATAAGGTTTCCTCAGAAATTGTTTGTCAGCACAAAGGAAATGTTACGGGCAATTTTCAAATTGCTTGAGAGAAAACTGTAAACCAAGGTAGTTGTCAACAACATATTATTGAAAGCTTTCATAAGCCTGGAAACATCTCACAGACACAATGAACTAAAAAATACTTACTGAACAATCTATTTGCATTGGATCAACATCAGCCAGACTCGCTCCAATTTTCATTCGATCCTTGTGAATTCCCTTTAACTCATCTTTCCGAAAGTTTAGTGGAAGACACCTGATTTGAATTAAGGAGAAAGAGAAAGGCCCTTTCTAACTTAAGATGCAGCTAGAAGATTTTTGCTTTTCGAATGATGGCAAATTAATGCAGAAGACCTTATAAATGAGCATAAACTTCCTAAATAGTTAAATATTCGTTCAAATTGGTCTACATTTAATGTCCATAAGTAAATAAAGGAAAACGGTCACTCCACACATTAAACTGAGTTAATTATTTTAAAAACTCTTAGCGCTTATATAGTCCGTATGTGGAGACTGTGAACTGACCTTGATTTGTGCAATGGAATAACCCCCCAAACCACACTGACATCTTTCAAAGAATTTTTGCTTCTACAGTCAAAAAGTTACAGCCCAAGGGGATACTTATTTCAGTGTGGATTAACATTATAAAGGCTGCCCACCACTGCTGGTCCTTCCCAAGGACTTTGGAATGCGTGTACCTGAAGACACGCATCTGAAAGACACTGGGCTGAAAACTCATTTGTTAGATTGTTATTAAAATCGTTTTTCTAGAGCATTTGTTAAGTAGAAAAACTCTGTCATTTTCCCTATTCATAACATTTTCTGTTATGGTGGATTTATTTCTGAAAACCACTACTGTAAAGCACAGGAGCAGTAGAATTTCACATTAAAAAAAAATCACATAACAGTGTTCCTCCCCCTATTTCTGCCTAGAAATCAAATTGCTTATTAAAAATCAATTATAAAAATCCAATTTTAGACAGTCCAGTTACAGTTGTCAGTACCAACAGATAAGATCAAATATTGCCACAATTTAGAAACTGTACAAGATGAAGAGGATAACACTTCTTGGTTAGGCAGATGCAAACTCCTCCCAAGTAGATTCCTCTCTTCCCTGTTCTCCAATTTCATTAACCTTGTCAAATCTCTGTTACGGCTGTGCTTCCTACGCCTCTCAAAATGCTCTTCATCATCAGATGAGGATGATGAGGAAGAGGATGTGGAATCGCTGTTGTGGACTGCGTGTCTCCGTCTGCAAACATTTAAATAAGTAAAAAAATATAAGTACACACTAAGTAATATCAATATTTAAATGAAATCTATCTCACATTTTCCCTTGAGATCTATTCATTTTCCAGATCATTGTACTCCTTATGAAACTGATTTCAAGGTACATTACATTATTTATCTTGTGACAGTAAAATTTTATTTTTCTTAGGAAGGTAAAATGTTTAACTATTTTGCAAAGAAATTTCATAAACAAATTACTCATTTTGTCCAATCTCTCTCTCCCACACATACAAATCGAGTTTCACTTAGCGTTACGTATTCACTCTGAAACATAAGTCTTTTAAATTATTTAAAAATTTGGCTTCAGAAATCCATCGTTCCATAACTGTCTGCTTTCAAGGATGCTAAACAAAGTGCTCATATCTAGCAAGACATGGCATTCTCCAAGCTCTAACTGCTTACAGGATCCAAACCCCCCTTGTCATTGCTATAGCAATTATAATTTATAATGTCATTTAGCATTTTTCTTGTTTAAGGATAATTTCATACAGAAACATTAACCGATTCCAAAGAGAAACCAGAATCAGTATTTCAGTGACTAAAAAAACCAAAAAATCCACTAAAACTTCCATAAGGCTCTCCATCTAACTAAATTATCTTCAGTTTTAAGAAAATAATAATTGGTATTCTTCAGGATTAAATAGTCTAAGATTTTCAGAGGGTGATTCTGGCTTCAATTCCAGAACAAAAGAATTTCAGTTACACAATCTCAGCCATAACCTTCATAATCTCCTTATCAGTGACCACAAATAACTGCATTTAAAAAAAAAATCTAATGTCTAATACAAAATATAGTCTCCCCACCCTGATATTTGTTTTCTTTATACCCTCAGATTACCCCAGCAATAATCATACTATTAATCTGTAATTACCACCAATCCAAAACCCCTTGAAAGCATTATTCAGTAATGTGACTGACAGCACTACTGATAAATAAGAACTATGACTAACCATACACCAACCTGTTAGTTCTTTTGCAGCAAGAGCCTTGTGACTGAGCGCTTCTAAATGAATATCTCTGTCTAACAGGTGAAGACTGGCCCGAAAAATATATCTTACGTTGTCTTGGTTCTGTTGAAAGCAAAGAATTTAGAATAATGTTACAAACAAATTTAAGAGAAAGCAGAATAGTGAAAGAAACAGAAAATGTGATGTGTTTCACCCATCTCTAATTTCAGGGGAAGTTTCAAGTGATTGGTGGGTGGATTTTTTTTTCTAAATCAGTGCACAGTAGAAGTGAAAAAACACACACCTGTTTTTCAGGAGAACTGAAAACCACAAGAGTAAGATTATCAAGTCTGTGTAACTACTATTCTTTCAAGGATACACAGGTCATTTTTTTTTACTGAAGAACACCAATAAGTATGCCAAATAGCAAAGAAATATAATATGCACAGGATATATGCATTTAATAAAATTTACTTGCAGAATGAAGGTAAGAAATTTCAATAGAAGTTGAGTGTGTGTATATATTTTCATTAAAAAAAAAAGTATCTCACTTATATGCAAGAAATTAGCTCTTAAGGGAAACTGCATATAACCTACTTTCCAATGGAGCTTGATAGCGCTCAACAGTCTTCCTCTGTCTAAAGTCGTAACGTTTTCGAGTGTCTTCACCATCATCATCTTCTTTCTCTTCACTTTCTTCTGATGAAACTGCCGTACAGCGACATAGCATTAAACTGTTTAAGTACTGCTGCAAATTATATTAAATTCAAAATGCACTACACAGATGCCTATAGGTTTTACTATTACCTTCATGTTAATGACCCAATAGATCTGAAAACCTGCAAAGCATTAAGACCAATTTATGCAAGACACATTCCAGAAATTACAAAACACAGAGAAGCATACATATAGATACTGTTCTGTCCTCACTGAAATTGCTGGGTGACTTCTTATCAGTCTTACTAACAACAATTCTGTCATCTTGCTTTGCTAAGATGCAGCTTCTCTGAAAAACATTATTTCAGAAAGTAATTTCTTGTTATTTTGAGAAAGTGTTTCAAGGAAATGTTTTTAAGACTCTATAGTGGTAATGGTTAGCATGGTAATCTAGCTCCACCACAGATTACATGAGCAATAAAGGGCAAATCACAGGTGTGAACTTCCCCAATCAGAAAATAATGTCAAATTCATACAGTTTATGCCACTAGCTTCTGTAAGTAACTTGAATTTTTTTCATGAAAGATAGTAGGAACGCAAAAAACAAAGTATAATTATCTAGAAGGTTCTTAATAATACCTTCTCACATTAATAGCTGGACACCAGGTGAGAAACATACATGCGCTGTTCACCTACCTGCTCACTAAAATTAAGTAAATTTTATTCCTTGGAACATGCTACCCTTTTTTTCTTCCCCCCAAAATGTCGCACTGCTTTCTGAATGCAAGATAAGTTACACAAGATATATAGAGAGAGCACATGGAAAACTGAAAAAATTATTTTGGCATCACTACCATTGGTACTTGGTACTCCAACACTCCTGTCACAAAGGCATGAACTTCTCTGCTTTTCTGCTCCTCTAGTCCTTCCCCGTGCTCCACTCATCTTCTTTACACCAACACACTCTTCCCACTCCTTCTTGACATGTTTTTCATTATAAAAGTATATTTTAGTTTTTCCTAATTTAAAATTCCAGATTTTTCACTTTGATCACAAATGAATTGCCCCATACTCTTACTTCCCATTCAACATACTATTTATAATTACTTTCTACAAGTCTCTCCTACCCAACACCGAGACCCACACACTTGAACCAAGCTATATAGCTTCTTCCTCTAGACTGCCCATGGCCTTGTATTAAAGCTTCTCCTCTTAAAGCCTTGAGTTGATACTCTCCTAACTAGATCTCCAAATGATGAGCCAGCTGTCCTTCTCCCTACCCAGTCAAACCCCCTTGGCACACCTGATCATGTTTCTTTTCGTTAATGCCTTGCCCTACCTTGGTTTCTTTAGGTCAGCCTCTGGCTGGACTCTTCCTGTGGCTCCAGGTGTTCTCTCACTGCTCTACAAGGAGGTCTGATCACCGAGGTGTGCACCTGGGAACTACAGGCTGGGTCGGAACTAATAACAGACCTAACAACAGGCCACGGACTGTTCTCTGCCCTGTTCATGATGGAGAAAAAGACCACACCAGCGCTCATTAACAACTGGATATCTAGCTTGAGCCTTTTTGTAGGTCTCCATTGCCACTGATCAAGTCTTACACAGTCTGTGTGTCATGTACAAGATACCGCCCTCACCCCTCGCTGGGTATTGGATAAATCATCTCTTATTCAAGTTCTGATGCTCAGACAGGTGATCAGGCACAGGGCATAGTCAGTCAAGTGTACTGACCAGCAAACTATTTACATGTGACCAGCTTTTTATCTCTTTGCCCCTCTATTTTCCCGTTCTTGTTCCTCCCAAAATCACCTAAATCCCTCCCTTGTCCTGCCTTTGGTTCCAGCCCTCAAGATCCTATAAGAAGTCCTGTGTGAACTGCTTTTCCCCAGCATTCCACAATATGTCCCACCCCTAGGCAGTAACCCCTTTGTCCAAAAGGTGATCTGGAGAGCCACCCCCCCATGACTCATCCAGATGGGTTTCACACCTGGACACTGGGGCTGATGGCTCTGTTGGGACAGCCCTGGGAGGGGCCCAGACAAGGTGACTGTTCGTCCTTGATTTGGGTCCTTGACTTGGGTCCCTGCCTGCCGTTGTGCACCCCTGTGCTGCTACGGGCTTGTGCAGATAGGGCTTTGATGGGCTGATGGCCCTGAGGGCAGCCTGGCAGGGTATTATTTGGCCTTCTCTTCCTGTCCCTGTCTCTCTGAGCTCTGTTGTGGGTGTGCAGAGGAAGTCTATCACAAAACCTAACACTGATGGGCTCAGCTACCACCACATCCTTTTTTGTCCTTAAGTACAATCTTGCTCCATTCGCTTCCACCCAGAAAGCTCCGAGGATCGTTGGACTGACTGCCTTAATCACAACTATCATTCTCCTTAAAACCTCAGAAGTTTTCCCCCCTCACTTCAAACATAAAGTTAATATGGCCTTTTACAATTTAACCTTATTCCTCATGCTGTTTCCCACTGAGCATGGGGATGACAGCTCCTAATTACAGGCCCTGACAGCAGCTTCCACTGATACCTGCTAAACACAAAAACGAACACCACTATCTTCTCCCCTGCTGATCTTCACGCTCAGGAGAAGCTTTCCACACACATCTGGCAGCCTACCTTACTTCCTGAAAATTCTCGCCGTGCTGCTCAGAACCGTGAAAACTGTCATGCTCCTGCTGTAGCGAGATCACTCCTTCTCATTCTGAGTAACACCGTCCATTTCTTTGTATTCCCACCTGTCCACGGCCATCTGTTGCCTTTTATCTTGTAAGCATTTTGGAAAAGCACCAATATTTTTTTTTCTCTGAATACCTGTTCTGAGCTCACTACAGTACAGCCCTAGAGTCCATAACTATGGTTTGTAACATCAATAGCAATACAGATTTTTTTAATAGATGAAAAATACCCAGTAGTTCAGCTTGTCTCAATGATTTAAGACAAGGCTTTTGGGTAGACCGTAGTATAGAAAATTTAAAACAGAACTAACCTACAATGCCACCTTGATTATCAACTATTTCTTCGTCAGCTCTTTGGACTTCTTTCTTTCCTCGGGAGTACATATCGAGGTTTTCCTAATTAAAAGAAACAAGAAAGATCAGTTACATATGCGGAAAACCTGACATGGGCATATTTGGTGCCTAGATAGTAACATTATCAAGGCACTCCATATACACAAAAGATTAAATTAAGGTACAGGAGGAGAGAATAGGAACATCATTCTGGCACCCAGGATTAGTAACAAGAATTTCTGCTCTAAAATAGGGTTTAGGACATGTAGTACATAGTACTACATGTATTACATAGTACTACATGTACATGTAGTACGTAGTTAAATACTTATCCAGATACAAAACCAAGTATATCAATTAATCACACGTTAATAATCCAAGAGTGTGGCAGAACCCAGGAAAAAGCAACTCCTAGCAGACAAAAAAAATAAATAATCATACGGGCATTTGAGAGATGCTATACAAAGTACTATGGTCAATTTTGGTTTCCTTAAAAAAAAGAAAAAAAGGAGTTCAGATCGAAACAAAATCTATGAAAGCAGGCTATGAAAATGTTTAAAAAATGAAGTGCCTGTCATTCAAAAGGACAGAAGAAGAACTTAATTTAATAGAGCAAAACTAACAGAGGAAATATGATTGCTGTATATAATTTTAACATAAGTTCCTCTAGGTTCAGAAGACTTCTTAAGCTCATGGGCAAGGCTGGCACAAGAACAAACATAGATAAAGCAGACATCAACACATTCAGTTTTTAGTAAGATTTGAAGTGAAAACCCAAGCCCTGAAACAGCTGTTTGTAAACAGTGTCCATTCAAAAATCATAAGGCAATTCAGAAAGTGTAGTGGAAGACACATATTTCAGCATATCACTGCTATTTCATGTCTTCTGAAGAAGATATTCCCTCCACCCTTAGAGTGCATCTGTAGCATGACCATAACATGTCATGTTAAATTACAATTAGAGAGCAAAACCAAACGTTATTTCAGACTATGCTATTATTTGGAAAAAGTTATTTCAGCTAAATTAAAATAGCAACTAAATAATTTCCCTTTGTGAAATACACTACTTATACAGAAATAGTAAAATAAATTAGTATCTACTTCTTCTGCATCATGGAACACCCCAAGGTCATCCATCATTCGCCGTCTACGCCTCTTCTCCATGTCATCCATTTTTTGCAAGACTGCTTCTGCAGTACTAAGATAAAAAGTTGACATGTAAGAGCAAAGATAGGCAAGTACAAACAAAACACATGTAAAACAGTACACATAATCAGTATGACATTTTAGTATAGTATGCACAAAGCAAGAGTCATTGACACTTAGCCAAGTTTTTAAACACTACTTAAAAATTAGGTCAAATGTTTACTTTTTTATAGAGATTTAAGAACAAGCATTTGAGGATTTGCAAACATACACTGTTTTCAGGCTTATCTTCCCCTCTCACTGAACACAGTAAAAAAAAAAAATCTGTTTTAGTAGGAAAAAAGAATTCTGAAGATCATAGTAACATAACAGAAAAAAAACACGGCAGTTTTTAATAGCACTTAAGTTGATAGCATTAAGTCATTTTTAGTTCATAGCCTTCCTCAAACAACAGGTTGCTTATTCTTCTCTTAACTGTAATTTAAGTTTCTTGTTAGTTTTCCATGACTTTATATGCTGGAAAAAACATCCCACTGCTGTTACACTTCGCAAACCTTTCAGAAAACAATGTCAATTTGGGCTTCACAAAGAGAATTAAGCCATGGACAGACAGGCAGAAACACTAGGACTACTTCACTCTGGCTGTATCCGACTTTCCTCAGTATCTTAAATCAACTGAGCATTATAAAAATATTCATAAGCATGGAAGAAAAGTTAATTAAAAATGAAGGCGCTTCTGATGCTAAGAAAATTGATTTAGAGGGCAAGTTAAAGCTACCAAAAGTCACAACATAAAGTGATACTTTTGGTTCACAAGACAACACATGAACCCACCCAGCCCATACATAAAAGATGCTCTAGTATGTAGATCTCTCTGCAACTGGCAAACCCAAAATGAAGACACCAGTGGCCAATTTAAATATTGGCTGTGCCAAAATTCATTACACATGAGGCACCCTCCAAACACATCCTCCTGCACACACTCTCAGACCTGGAAGTCTTGAACAGCAACAAGCACTTATTTAAAAAAACCTCAGGTTAAACAGCATGGCTGTGAAGTACAAAGGCCCATGCCTTACATAAATCAATATATCAACAATTATTACAGGGCACAGAGGTGCAGGCAGAAGAAGAGGAGACCCTACCTGATCAATGGCAAAGGAACGTTAGCAAAGGTTGGTAACAACATCCTGCAAGTTTCAAGCCATGCAACCCTGGTGGGACTCTACTATGGAGGGCACCTGTAGCCTTGCAGTTATCACAAGGACATATCATATATCTAAGGGCACGTAGGGAAGTCTCAGCCTAACCACTGAGCACATTCAGCCCTTGCTGCCAGGAATAATACCACCTTTCTCTGTTGTCAAAAGAAAGAGAAAGTCCCTAGCTGATATTATGCCATAGCACAAAGGCTTGCTAATAAGGCTTATTTTAGTAGCTTTACAAGATGATGAAAAAACCCCACTTACTTTGTTATAAGTTTGTCAAACAAAACAGATTGATTTGTAGCGCTGTAACGACTTTGTGAAAGTCTGCAGCTTTGCCGGACCTCCAAATCCCCATTTTCTTCACGGGCTTGTTCTGCAGCTTTTGCATCAGCTCTGGTCTTCAGTGTTCTGGTGACTAAAACAAATTAATATATAAAATACTTTGAGACAGAAAATATGTTATTCCCTTTATTTCACCATCGCTCTAGTAAAAAGTAAAAAAATCTGCAGTGGATTGATTTTTTTTCTTTAAATACTGAATTAGAAGTTATTGTCATACCACAGCATTCAACTTAAATTACTTATGTTTAAACTACCTACTTAAAAGCATGATTTGTATAGCGACTTTTTAACAGACTGGAAAGCCAATCTGATGAAAACAAACACGCAACTTTTTTTCCATGCAGGAGGAAAGTTTATTCTAGTTACTTCTTTCTGGAAAAGTGAAAACAACAAATACCTCTCTTTAAGATGTTTTTACCCCATTCATGTAAAATTGTATCTAATAGTTTTTTTAAAAAGAATTGTTTATGTGGGAAGTCTCTTCTTAAGATGCATGTTTTTAATACACTGATTAAGCATGCATCACTTTCATATTCTGCATCATGACACAAAAGCTCTAGAAAATAAGAAATGCTTCAAGATAAACTCCCAAATACCAAAGAACTCAAATGCTTGCCTGCTTTCCAAAAAAAATCTGCCCAGTATTTACCACACAGCATCCTTTGCCATGGGTTCATTACCTGCACTATCATTAAAACAGTTAGGAGAGGTTCAGTGAGAGAGTGGCAGATACATCACCGTGTTAGTATAAACACAGCTATGCTTTGATCTCATCATCACTAACTATAAAACTAAGTTTGAGCTCAGTAAATAACAATTTACAATGCACAATTAGAACCTGAATTACTACAAACAAAGTGCATTTCAGGCCCCTTCCTGCGTTCAGCCCATGGCTGGCAGGACGCTCCCTGGAACTGACGGATTTTCCCAGCTGCCAGCAAGCGGCCTCGCAGCACCGAGCCTGCTTGTGTACTCAGCACAGCGATTCGGTTCCAAGGAAAACAGCTGAACTTCAGCGACACCTTCCCAATGTCAGTGGGTTTGTGCGTCTCATGACTGAATTACTTTTCAACGCACGTGTATTACAATTTATAATACTGCAGTATTCCCTCCTATTTGCAAGAACCATTTTCAATTATGTCGTGTCCTGCAGACTCCAGAAAATCCATGTCATGAAGAAACCTGACCTAAGGAACAGACTCTCTGGAGCGTAAGAGCAGGCTGGAATTCACACTGCGTTCTCCCCAAGCCTGCAAGGAGCTAATAGCATATCCTATTTGCACCTACCTCTCTTCATGAAACTCATAGGAAATTCACTGTCTTTGAGATATCTGCTCTTACAACTTCAGCTGATTTTGGCTGATGAGTTTAGAAGTTTTGGGGGCCAAATGACAAACAGAGTGACCAAACGCAATCCTTCTAAGAAACCAGGCTAAAAAGGAATCCTAAGGAATTACCGCTACTTACCTTCTTTATATTCTTCCTTTTTTTGGTCTGATTTTGGCTTTGCCAACTGCCTACATTAAGAAAGAGGACAGAGGAAAGGAGAAAAGAATTACTGTATTAGAATTATTGTACAGAAGTACTATATCATATCATACCATATAGCATTGTATAGTTCCCCCTCAAGACTGGGGAACTTCACCAAGTTTATAAACTGGTTCTCCACGTCATTCAATGAAAAGCCTGTGGACCACAAGGAGGATTCAGATCTCAAGTCTGCTGCGTACCATAAGCACACAATTTTATAAGGACAGACATTTCCTAACCTGCTAATCTTGAAGTCTCAATAGGGCAAATAATATCTCAGTAACCAAAGTGGAGGAGTGATCTCAAAGGAGTTGGGAAAATCTGCATGTTTTTTATACAAGCAGAAGATTTTTACTAAGAAGAGTGATTCTAGTTCTAAGATACTGGCACGGACATTAACATGATTGTATTCCCCCACAGATTTTTAGCTGTAGATTTATCATAATGTGACTCATTGTGCATACTTTCACTTTTCCTTTTCATTCTATACATTGAACAAAGATTAGACATCTAGAAATACAATACCTCGTAAAGTGTCTTCGGTTGACATTTTCACTTAGTATTTCCATGCTTTTGTCAAAGCTGGAGTCTGAACAGGGTGGCATGTTTTTTCTCGTAGATCTTAAACAGTGTCCATTGAAACATTCAATTTTGCCAGAGGAAAACTCCTAGGAAAAGGAGGAAATAAGAACATATTTGTCTGACCTATGTATGTTGAGCTAAAAAAGGAATTCTGCCTCATTTAGGCAAGTTTACTCTAACTCTCCTGACTTACAGAATCACAGAACGGTCAAGGTTGGAAGGGACCTCTGGAGATCATCTAGTCCAACCCCCCTGCCAGAGTAGGGTCACCTACAGCAAGTTGCACAGGACAGTGTCCAGGTGGGTTCTGAATGTCTCCAGAGTGGGAGACTCCACAACCCCTCTGGGCAGCCTGTTCCAGTGCTCTGCCACCCTCAAAGGAAAGAAGTTCCTCCTCACATTAAGATGGAACTTCCTATGTTCAAGTTTGTGCCCATTACCTCTTGTCCAACTGACTCAACAGCGGTGCAACTAACAACAGGTAAGCCTTGAACCACTGCTGCACCAAGAAGTAGCTCTCAGGAAAAAAAAAACAAAAACAAACCGCTTTCAAAGCTAAAGCTCACCTCCACCGTGCTTTTCTTGTGGACAACTTGAGCTTAATATCCTTTGAAACAAAGTTACTGCAGCAAAGCCTCTCATACAAACTTACCATTTCATGAAAAAAAAACCTCTTTTATTTCAAAATTGCTGCAGAGGAGCAGTCAAGCTTGACCTTGCATGTCCTGGGATTAAAATCCAGTTAGAAGAGTTTTGCTCCTGTCTCTCTTCCATTTCTGACTGCATTCAGAGGGACATTAAGAGATTTCCTTCAGGAGGACGGCATTTATCTACAGGAAACCAAAGGGAACTCAAGATACATTTGTTTATGGCTGTTGATCTTGTTCACATTGGCACTTCTGCAAGGAGGGTGAGTACTATCACTTTTACTATGTGAGGAAAGCTGTGATGACCATGAGAGGGGGCTTGTCCAGTTTACAACCCAAAGCTTCCTTAAGAGTATGCCAAACTAAATCTCACACTGAAAAGCGCAGAAAAACAGACCAGATTCTTTCACTTCTTGACACTAACATTACCAAGAGGTACTTCCATTAGTAGTTGACAGAGATGATGACAGAAGCGTGAAGGTCGCTACAGGAGGATGATGATGAACGTGTAAGGCCCTTGCGGGTCCACGCAGTGAGAGCTGCGGCCACCCGCTGCTGAAGGGTCAGCCCTGAGCCATCAACTGCCTGACGTCTTCTCTTCAGTGCGCCTTGAACAAGCTGTCCCCTGACGTTCACCTGACAACTTCTCATGGTAAGACAGACCTTTTGCACGAGGAGGATTTTGATCACCTTTCCTTTGTCGCTCGCTTTAAAGAGCACATCCCTTCCCGCAGCTCTCCAGGCTGGTAGAGCAAGACCTAACGAGACGCTTCTTACAGCTGGGGCTTTTAAATTGTGGCATCCGAGATGGAACTCCTAAAGACATTTTCTGCTTCTTAGATGCAGTATGGATGGATGTAACAAGACCTAAAGCTTAATGAGAGGCAGTCTTGTCTGTCAGAGGCACCTTTAACATTTTTCCTCTCAAAGGTTTGAGAAAGAAATTGTAACAGAAAGCCTTTCAACTTATTTTTAATTTGTCAGAGCCTTAAGTTTATTTGAAGAAGGCAGGTTTTCATGCACACTCACACACAGGAGTACATAAAGACTTAAACCAATACTTCCAGTATTTGTCACTGAGACTACTAGAAAAAAAAAAAAAACCTAGACCAAGAAATAAGGATGTTTTCTCATCTGCAAATGTACTCATAGTACTGCTACAGCTGGTACACCTATGGCTGATATACTGTCCTGTAACATCTACAGGCATGCCTGGGAACTACCTATAACGTTAGGTTATGTGATTAAAGGCTAATCTGCACAAACAAAGTGCAGCAGAGGAGCCCCGTCAGGCAGAGGCCCCCGGTAACGCTGTGCCAGGGGAGCGGCCTGGCCCCGCTCCTCACCAGGCCACCGGCCAGCCCCAGGCCTGGCTCCGGGGTGAGGGACACCAGGGGTCACCTCAACTGGTTGTGGGACACCAACCACCACAGTCTGGCCTGGCTTCTCATTTGTTTATTTAACGGCATTTTTATCTGTGCCCTGGGGCACAGAGGTCTGAGTACCAGCGAGGGGAGAAGGGGTCACACCTCCTCACGGCCTGCACCATCACTAATAGACACCAAGCCAGTGTAGCTAAGGTTAGAGTTTTGGGAACCAGTTACTGGAGAGGCTGTAGGTCTGGGCCAGGGACCCATCTGTGTCTGTGCATGAAGTAACTGGGAGGCCAGGCCACCCAGGGCCAGTTGCTGGTTTGACTGAGTATCTAAGGACAGGTACAGAGAGCTCCACACAGCACATGTGCACACATATGGGGTGAAGACACCAGCAACCAGAGCGGGGCTGTGCACCTCTGGGGCTTACAGGGCTGGCTGACAGCCCCTGGGGAGACTACAGACAGACTGGGTGCCTGAGACCAAATAATCATAGAATCACAGAATGATTTAGGTTGGAAGGGACCTTGAAGATCACCTAGTTCCACCCCCCTCCCATGGGCAGGGACACCTCCCACTAGACCAGGTTGGTCAAAGCCCCATCCAGCCTGGCCTGGAACACTTCCAGGGATGGGGCCTCAACAACCTCTCTGGGCCACCTGTTCCAGTGCCTCACCACCCTCAGACTGAAAAATTTCTTCCTAAAATCTATTCTAAACCTCCCCTCTTCCAGTTTGAAGCCATTCCCCCTCGTCCTATCACTACATGCCTTTGTAAAAAGTCCCTCTCCGGCTTTCTTGTAGGCACCCTTCAGATACTGGAAGGGGCTATAAGGTCTCCCTGGAGCCTTCTCTTCTCCAGGCTGAACAACCCCAACTCTCAGACTATCCTCACAGGAGAGGTGCTCCGGCCCTCTGATCATCTTCGTGGCTCTCCTGTGGACCTGCTCCAACAAGTCCATGTCCTTCTTATGTTGGGGTCTCCAGAGCAGGATGCAATACTCCAGGTGGGGTCTCACGAGAGCAGAGTAGAGGGGCAGAATCACCTCCCTCAACCTGCTGGCCATGCTTCTTTTGATGCAGCCCAGGATACAGTTGGCCACCTGGGCTGTGAGCGCACATTGTCGGCTCATGTTGAGCTTCTCATCCACCAATAATACAGGGATCCATATTACATTCATGCATCTCTGTGTGTGTGTGTATTTTCCCACTAATGGGTTTTCATCCTGCTCAGCCAGAGAGGGAAGAAGGATAAGGCCATTTGCACCGTTCATAGGGCTACCAGGTTCAGCTACTCTGAACATACCACACAGCTTTTTAAGAAACAGACTTTATTTCTAAATACATGATCACTTGTGAAATCAGACTCCAAAGTTGGAAGCAACTCTGGAAGATTCAGCTTGCTTAAACTCCAAGATACACAAGTTGTAACTGCCACTTTGAATATTTCTACTTCATTGATCTAGAAGTAAATATTCCTTGGGAGAAATCTTAAAGATTTGCCATATCAGTTAAAAGATGACGGCAACAATATGCTTCACAAGTCTCTGGGCCAAATCCCAGACTGGAAGAAGAACAAACACTTAGAGAATGTCAGCACAGATGTTAGAAAAAAACAGCATAGTGACCTGGGAAATCTTTTTATGTATACTTATGCACTTGTTCGCTTCTTTTAATGTATTTTTAATGCAATGTTCACAATAAAATACTTGTGATATTTGTTATCCTCTGTACTGTCTTTTTACCTTAATCATGGCTCAAATTAGGACACAGGCAAAGCAGTAACAATGTATATGGCTAACTCTGACCATCCTCCATTCGTAGGAAGGCACCCCAGTTCGGTGAGACGGCAGACACCAAGAACCATAGGCTAACTCGAACAAGCTGCCAGCAGAGCAAGAGTAACTAACTCTTGTCAACTCTATCAGGCTGAAAAAACACACTCAAGAAGTGAAATTTAGAAGAAGCAAATGGCTAAACTGGAAAGATAAGGCAACTGGATGAAAGAATTTTGTAAAGTATTTCAAAATTTGAAAGCATGTCATATTTTGTCACTTTTCTCATGCTATAGGAGGTGATTAGCAATTGTTTCTAAAAAGTCTTTTTACAAAAATCGTGTTTAGCTATTTGGTATCTCTAAGGAAGTAACTCTATGTTGAGGTACTATCAGAACAGATAAATGTGCTTAACTGCAACAAGGGAGTGAGCTCTGATGCCAAGATCCCTACACAGAGGAGTCATGAAGGCTCAGCCTGGGAAAGTGCCTGTTTCCACTTTGCCCAGACAAAAAGTGAACTCTGGAGCCCACTGCCCTCAAATACAGGTCACAAGACAACAATCTTGTTCAGCTTGGGGAATTACACTAGGGTTATAGACCTGCAGACACACAGCTTCCAAGGGGACAGTAGCCACTTTGGATCTGCCATGGGACTCCCTGGGACTGGAAATGTGGAAGAAGATAAACCCATCAGATGCTGGTTTACCTTAGACTTTCTGCTGTATGCTTCTTACTCTCTCTGGGTGAAATAAGCTGAATAACTAGAGACAAACTGGTTGTTGATATAGAAAAAACTGCAAAAGCTGCCACCACAAAGTCCTTGCACATCAATAAGTTAGGAAAGAGGCATTAGGACTTGAATATGCAGCTAGCACCAGCATCATCATCACTGTCACCTAGGGCACTTCTGCATTGTCTCCGCAGTTAAAACACTCCAGCAGAGCCTGGCTGTCCTACAAATGAAGTAAGAATGACTCCATGCTTCAAAGCATGGGAAAGGTGTGCAAAACGAAAAAAAAAAAAGAAAGAAACCAAAACAAAGAACCTTACAACCAGTTTCATAATGATGATTCTGCTTTGGTTTCAGTGCAAAGTTTACATTTAGCTTCCTCATTCCTGTTCTCCACACTGAGAACGTGTGCCAACTGCTTTATCTGCCTAACTGCACAGCCTTCCCCCTTGTGTGCAACGGGCAGCTGAATTCCCTGGAGCCTCCAACAAGCATTTCTTATGTAGACTGCAAAAGCAAAGCAGCTATCTTTAAGCAGATTCCATGACTGTTTGCAAAGAAAAAAAAAAATACTACCACACCCCAAGGATTTCTTCCTTCTTAGTTCAGTAGTCTTGAAAATAATGAAAAAAAAAAAAATTAAACAACTGAAAATGCTGAAAGAGTTCTGCTAGAAGGAAACAGTCCACTACAAGCATCAGTGCAAGGCAGGGCTCCCCTAAAGAGCAGACACTTCTGAGTTGGATCTGATCTGCCTTTACTTGTCATGGGAATGCAGAGAAGAGTTTTAGCTTTTGAAGGCTACATTAAAAACCATGAGAGTGAAACAGTTCATTTATTAAGTAGCAACACTGAGATGCAGACAGCATCCCTTAACACCCTGTAATCATGCAAGTTGTCTCTTTTCCACTAGAGTTTTTCCTAAAATTATAAAAACTTAAGTAAAATTTTCAACATTTTAGGTTACGCACATAAGTGCTTTAATTACGTGTAAATTACCCCTGATTTCTAAATAGAGCTTTGTTTTTAAAGCATCCAAAGTAGCACCTATATACACTGGGCTAAAGAGTATCTCACAGGCACTTCGGGCCAGCTAAAATGCAGTTATAGGTCATGTACGTTTTGTCTCAAGCGCTGTTTTTGATGCATTTTTGTCATCAAAACAGCGAGCGCTCTCTCGATGAGCGTTACCGCAATTGAGGCAAAGCGGTCTCTTAGATCTTTTTAAGATCACTTCTTAGGTAACAATTTTAATCGAAGTAAAGGGGGAAGGGGAGATACAGATAACGCACCAAACCACACGGCGACGGGGGAAGTTTCTCTCCGCGGGGGCCGTCTCTCAGCAGACCGTCACTGCTCCCCGGGACAGCGTCTGTTTCCCCCCCGTTATCTGCGGGGTGACCCGGGCTGGGGGGGGACACGGGGCCCCGGCTCCTCCTTCACGCGGGACAGCGCAACCGACCGCAGCTGTAGGCGCTCACCCTAAATACTCATTTTATTGCCGCCCCGCCCCCCCGTACTTTCCGCCCGGTACTCACGGCCTTCTCAGCTCTCCGGGTCCCCCTGGATCTCGCGGCTCTGGCGGCGGCCGCTGAGGCGGCCCCGGAGCGCGTCCAGATGCGGCGGCTGCTGCTGAGCGAGGGGGGCTCCAGGGAGATGAACTCGGAGCTGGACTCCATCAGGTCGAAGGGAGGGCGGGGGCGGCGGCGGCTATCGCCGGCCGCCGGGCCGGGCGTGCGGGCGGCGCCGCTCCGCAGGACCACCATGGCGGTGCGGCGGAGGGACCGCGCCGGCCCCGCGCCCGCCTCTGCCGCCACAGCCCGCGCGGATCCGCCCTCCCCCCCCGGATCCCTCCGCCTCGCCGCCTTCCTGCCTTCCTTCCGCCTGCCCCGAGGCCCGCGGCAGCTCCCCCGCCGCCGCGCTGCCGACCCTCGCGGAGGCCGGCGGGACACCCTCCGCCCCGCTCTCCCGGCGGCGGCTTTTCCTTCCGGCGCCTAGTCCCGACCCGGCCGGCGGAGGAACACGCTCCGTGCTGTGGCCGTTCGATAATTTTGGCGCGTAAAAGTTGGAGCAGGTTGTTTTGCCGGCGCGCGATTGGCTCGGCAGCGCGCGCTCCGCCCGCCCCTCCGCCGCTTCCCGCCGGCAGGGGGCGGGGCCGCCGGGCTTGCCGGGACCGCGGCTTAAAGGGGCCGCTCTCCCGCCCGGCAGCCGCTCCTCCTCTCTCCGCACCCCGCCTGAGGGGTCCCCGGGTGAGAGGGGCCGCGCCTCCCGCACCCCTGCCCGCCTCTCCGCCGGTGCCCGGGAAGCGCCTGCGGCCGAGCCGTGATGGCGGCCCCGCCGCGCGGCCGCGTTTCCTCGGGGAAGGCGTAGCCGGTGGCTCCCGCCGCGCCCCGCACTTCCTGCGCCGCCCTCACGCACCCCCCCCGCCCCTCGCCGCCGCCGCCGAGGGCGGCCATGGCGCGGCCGGCGGCCGCCTACGAGGCGGCGGTGCCGCCCCGCCCCGCCTGCGCCTACACCAGCTGCTACTGGTAAGGGCCGCCGGTGGCCGGGGGCGGTGCGCGGGGCGGGAGGGAGGCAGCCGTGAGGCGCTGAGGCGGATGCCCCTTTCCCCCCCCTCCGCCCCCCGTGAGGCGGGAGCCGTGAGGCGGCGAGAGTCGTGAGCGATACTGGCGCGTTGTGCCAGGCCGTGCCCCGGCTGGGAGGTGCATCTGACCCAGGGGTGTGTGTGACCCGCAGCGCCTCAGGCCGCGAGGGGAGTGCACATCGGGCGGCTTTCGGCGGGCAGCGCCCCTGGGCTCCCTTCTGTCCGCTAGAAGTGAAGTTGAAGGGGGGGAAAATAAACAATTCTTGTGTTTTACAGCGAAGAAAACGTTTGGAAACTTTGTGACTACATCAGGAGTCAGGATCAATACCCTTTAGAAGAATTTTATGCTGTTTTCATATCCAATGATAGGAGGATGGTGAGTCAATGGATGTGATCTGAATGCAGCTATGGAGGGATTCGGACCTTCGGACCGCAGCCCAGCGTGGGTGAGACCTGGTCCCAGGCCTTTAGATTACAGCCTGACATAGGTGAGACGTGGTCCCAGGCCTTTAGACTTCAGTGAGACATGGGCCAAAACCCTCTCGTAGCTCACTGTGGCTCAGAGGTGTGCAAACCACACCACATGAGGCCTTTCAGTTATCTGATGTGTTGAGGACAGTGGGAAGGGGCACGATATCCCTATGAGCTGTGGGGGAATTCTCCCCTGTAATCTGTCAGTTTAGCAGAATGATTATATTGTATGGTCCAGACTAGAATCTCCAACTTCATGCTCCTGGAAGATGGAGAAAATTTTCTAACTAGGGAAAGTTTTCTGACTGCAGCACAGATGTAAGTTGATGACATGGATAGGTTAGCGAAGAACTAACCAATTAACCTGAAATTAATCTGTATTAATCTGAAAAGTTTTATTCACTTCAGATTTATTCACGTATAACTTTCAGATTCCACTCTGGAAGCAGAAATCAGGACATGGAGATGAGCCTGTTGTCTGGGTAAGGCATTCTGTTCTCTCTCAGTAATTTCAAGTGTGCTTCTGTAGTTGATAGCTGCAGGATCAGATGTGGTCAGGGTCAGCCACCTTCGCTGTGACAAACTGTCCCATCTGAACATCAGGAAACACATTTTTACTGTGAGGGTGACAGAGCACTGGAGCAGGTTACCCAGAGAGGTTGTGGCGTCTCCATCCTTGGACATATTCAAAAGCCACCTGGGCACGGTCCCGGTCAGCTGTCTCTAGGTGCCCCTGCTTGAGCAGAGGGGTTGGACTAAATGACCTCCAGAGGTCCCTTCCAACCTCAGCCATTCTGTAGTTCTGTATTAACAGGTATTCTTTTACAACAGATTTATAAAGAGCCTAAATCTGGTGCTCCTTTTTACCATTCATAGTAAATTAACAGCGAGACAGTCAGCAAAATCTACAGGTGAAAGACTGTAACATTGGTAAGAGTACATAACAGATTTGTGAAAATTACTGTCTGGATATTGTTGAGGCTACTAGCTTTGTAGAATTTTAAGTAGATGGCTGTACTTGTTAGAGGTAGATGGATGAATATATACATGTAGGCCTGACAGAGGATAGAAAACTACAAGCAATATATGCATTCAGGTGTCATCAATTAAACACCATAAATGGTGGCTTTGGTGTGTCATTTGATCAATTAATTAATTCAGCAATTGCCACTACAGAGTTTCTTTCAAATACGTGTCATTACAGAGTTCTTTCAGTTATCTGGCATGGAAAAAACTCTATTTCTTGGGTCAATTTCTGTCTCTGAAATTCTGCAAAATAATCTGCAAACTTCTGAAATTTTGTGATTTCCAATTCATTCACTGTCCCAAAATATTGGTGTATTTATAGTACAAAAAAGGTTTGGCTTAAAGAGATCCAAGTGTTATGAATATGATCTTAAAAGGAATAGGAGAGTCAGGAAAGGCCACTGCAGAATGTGGATTTCCCATAGAAAATTCATGGATTGAAAGGTGGTTTAACTTTGATGTTTCAGTGGATAGTAGGATATGTAAATCTTGTAGTTAATTTTTCTTATACTCTGTAACAGATTCTTCTAAATATTGTTGCATACAGTTGTATATGTATCTTGGTCTGGCAAAATAGCTTGCCCGAGATCTTTTTCATTCCAGTCCCTTTATGGTTTTGTTTGATATTGAAAGCGTCAAAAGTCAGTGCTTCAGACTCTTTTTGTGAGTGGATTTAATGTAAGCTTTAATAAGCTGTTAACAGCTACCTTCACTTTAATTTTGGAAAATAACAGTGTACATACCTGACACCTAACATAAGTAACTGCAGTGTCTCCAAATCTCCACCATACTTACGTTTCTTACAAGTTAAGGGTTAAAACTGCACCTCATAATCCAAGTGTCAAGACAAAATAGTTACCTTGAAAAAGTGTGATATAGTACTCATAGGTTTTTTTTTCCCAGCTTCAAGAGCTACTACAGGAATTCGTCTTACTCCTGTGGTCCTCTTGATCTGAGTTGTGTGCTGCTTTTTCAGTGGCATGCTGTTTTTTCAGCTGCTTCTGGCAGCTAAATACTTGGCACTCATATTCACAGACAGTGTTACCACAACAGGTACAACATTTCTTATTAGAAGACATCACTAGATAATTTTAATGTTAAGCTATCATATATTGTTGTGAGCTTTTATCTAGGACTGGGTCTAAGACAAAAATGCTTATCCCAGTCAACTTTTGTGTTTTGGCGTGGAACATGAAAGAGATTTGCTGTTTCCTTAGGAGTAGTGTACACTTTAGTTTAGCTGTCCAGGGTTACAACAAAGGAGGCTATAAAGGAATGGGGAGGATACCAAAGTTTCTTGAAAGGTATGATGGGCAAGACAGGTGTTAGGAAATCTCTCTCCTGGTGCCAGAAATGTTACGGGCTTAATACTTAAAGGGCGGAAAACAAGATTTAAAGAAAGGATCTGTATCTTCTGCTTCTAGGAAGATTTTTTTTTCACTCCCTTTGACGGTTTCTCATTAACAGATGTTTAATGGCGATTACCCTTCTTCCTAGGACTACCATGTTATTCTACTTCATGTTTCCAGTGGGGAGCAGAACTTCATTTATGATCTTGACACAGTGTTGCCGTTTCCCTGTCCTTTTGACATGTACAGTGTGGAGGCCTTTAGGCTGGATGACAGCCTTCGTCCAGAATTTCACAGGTGATGTCACAAAATAGAAAGACCATGAATGTTATTTCATGAAATCAAAGCTGAAGTTCTCTTTGTGAATGCATAGCGCCAGAGGTTGTTTTTTTTTTTGCTATACTCCAGTAAAATAAGTGCACTGTGTTATTTTTCTAAAGCTCTTTACCTTAATCATCAAAAGCCCTTTTCTTTCCTACTGTAGCTTCTTGTTAACTAGTTAAGTGCTTGGCACAATGTTGCTGGTTTATGTATTTAATGAAATTAATGCTTCTTGATGGGAGGAATGGACTCTTGTTCTGAGTGACTAATGCAGTATTGTATACATGCATCTTTTGATACAATTTTGCATTATTACTTAGGAAAATCAGAATGATTCGAGCAGATTTGTACTTGAAGACGTTTGCGTCAGACAGATCTCATATGAAAGATGCAAATGGGAAATGGCAGAAACCTCCTCCTTCATACCCTTGCATTGAAACTGCAGGTAAGCTGCCAGAGCTCCTTTTTCCTGCTTACAGTGTTGAATGACATAGTCCAAGATGCCCACAAGAAATAAATATGCTTCCATAACATGCGTCCAAAAGCACATCCAGCTAGCTTATTGTTTCATATGGAAAAAAATAGGACTATGAAGCATTTGGCACTTCCTTTTCTGAACATGTAAAATCTAGCGTGCCTCCTGGCATTTACTGTTATCGAACATTAATTACTGATCTTCATAAACTGAGCAGAGAATGAGGGGTAAGTAACATAGTTCCCTGCTGTAATGAGAAAACAGAAACAAAGAGGCCAAATAACTTGCCTAGGGGTCACAAAGTGAATTTTTAACACACTGATTATACCACACTTTAGCTGGCAGGTCCCATCCTGCCAGAGCAGATTATTTTGACAGGAGGAAGTTTTCAGGCTCTGCTCAGCATGCTGGGTTTGCCTGCACGAGATGTTTGAGGTTTCTCTACCAGGTGAATGGACCTGAGGGCACTTTAAGGCAAACTGGCGAGTCAGCAAATTTTTCCCCAAGCCCCTTAAGCCTCTTTTAAGTGATAGTCAGATAATAGCCTCTGAGCCAAGCAGAGAGAGAAATAAAGACTTGCCATCCCTTCTGTTCTGTAGAGCTGCTTACACCATTCTTATCACACAGCACTTCAGCTTATTGTAATCATGTGTTTGGCAAGCTGGCTAACGTTTGCCACGTGTTTGTTCTCTCATTTTCTTCCCAGATGGAGAAAAGCATGTTGAAGTTTTGCTTTGAAAGAGTTTTCATGTTACTGCTCTGCGTGTTTGGTTTTGTTGTTTTTTTAATAATGCATGGCTGCTATGTGTTTATGATAGAGAAGGCAGGGTCATGTTTTGTTTTTAGGTCCAAGTTGTGGTTTTAAGTTGCTGAGAAGTTAATTCTCAGTCTTTGCTTTGGCTTCTAAGGAAGCGTGGTGTTTCAAACTAGAGTAGAAATGAATTATGAATGTGGGCAGGAGCACAGATAGAGTCTTCGTTGTGAAGCTGTAGGTGTTTTCTAGACAATCCAGGTTATGAAGCACCTTAAATTCTATGTCTTGGTCCTTATCTCCAGTAAAGTTTCATACAAAGGTAGTGTAGCCAGTAGAGAATGAATGAACTGCTATACGTGGTTCACTGTTAGCTGGAGCCTCCTAGGTGCTGAGGACTTTTTGCCTGTGGAAACCTTATTGTTGTGATAGTTGACAGCTAATGAAAGTGTGAGGAATATAGATCAGGCCAGACCAGGAAGGTGAGAAAATTCTACTCAAGAATGGAAAAGATTACTTGTGGATAGTAAGTTACAGAATGACTCAATTGCAGATGTGTATGTGTACCTCCAGCTCTGGTGAATGACTTCATAGCTGCAAACCCTGTAACTCCCTTTCTGTCTTGCATGGCTAACCTTTACCTCACTGATAAGCAGCAGCCACATTGTCTCGATCCAACCTCCAGATTTTCTTTGTGATGTTGGTAGACAGTGAACTCCTCTTATGCTTTATTTCATTACTCTGTACCTTGCCACGCTGAACAGAAAATCCATACGTCATCCAGCCCAACACCTTCTCAAAACAGGGATTCCTTAGGGCTCTGGCCAGTCTAGTCTTGAACATCTCCAGGGATGGAGATTCGACTGCCTTTCTGGGGAATCTGTTCCAATATTTGACCACTTTCACGGTATGAAAAATAATAAAAATAAAAAAATTCCTGGTATGTATGCAGAATTTCCCATGTTCCAACTTGCTTTTTTTTTTTCCTTCTTGTCCTGTAGCCAGGCTCCTCCAAGAAAGCTCTGGCTCCATCTTCTTTGTGTCCTCTGATCAGGTACATGTAGACAGCAGTAAGGTCTCCCATTCATCTTCTCTGTTTAAGACTGAGCAGGCCCAAGTCTCTCAGCCTGTCCTTGAATATCATGTTTTCCTACCCCAAACAACTTGATGTTCCTCTTCTGGGCTCTCTCCAGTATGTCAGTGTTCTGGGGTTTTTTGTACTGAGGAGCCCCAGACTGGACATGCTATTCCAGCTCTGTGCTCATGTGCTCTGGTCTCCTGTCAGTTGGCTGAAACTGGGCTGCACCCCCTGAAGGTGGAAGGGCATTCACTACATGGCTTCAAGATCTGGGTCAGAACAGGAATAGATTGTATCGGATCTAGGATGTCTAGTTCAAGTTGTCTTTCCTTCAGTACCAGTTTCTCCAGCTTTATTTTTTGTCTTCCCTGTATTCACTTGAGATATCTTTTAACGATGCGTGCTTCAATGTGCACAATGCTGTAAGTCAGTGAGGAGTCTGTTGTGGAACAAGCACACGGATCTAACTTTTAGCTGAATCTAATCTGTGCTTCAGTGATGCGGTTCTGTAGATGAGCATGTGTCCTGCAGGCCAACATGCAGGTTTAGAAAACATTGCTGTCAACAAGTGGAACTGGTAATTCTCTTCCTTTAGAGACTAGTAAAGTAATGTCTCACCACAGTTTTATCAGGCATAAAAATGCCTTATTTTAAACTTGATGGAAAACTGGGTGGCAGACCTTTTGTTATCATAAAAGAGCCTGGTGTATTAATGTTGATGTTCATGCCAAATTCCATTGCAGATAACTGTTTTCTCCCTGTCGTTTGACTTAGATAGAGTACTCCCTATGTTAATTTGTGTTTGCACAAGATTAAATTGCTTACATATTTCATGTTAGAGGTGACTCCAATTTAATGGCTGACATAATTGACCCCATATTGTTTTAGTATCAATTTATTTGTGAGGCATGTTTAGATCGGAGCATTATTATTATGTATTATTTTGCTGTCATTTACAGTAGCCAAATTCCTAAGCTCTTGAGAAGATGATTACAAAAGCTTACAAGGTTTTTATATTACGTCTGTTTGCTATATGTCTTTTTTGATGTTAAACAAATGTTTGAAGGCTGAAAAAAATACAATAAAAATGTATCAGTCTTTTTTTTTTTTTTTTTCCAAATGTACGAGCATTGTGCTGTTAAAGAAATGTGCCCATAAACTCTTGGTATTTAAAGATAATCAGCACTCCAGTACTATTGTGTTGATACATTTTGCCATGTGTTAAATCACATTAGTTACCTTTACATACATTGCTTTTCTTACACCACTTGGTTTTAAAGCTTTTAATAAAACTAAAAAGACAAGAATGTTTGCTCTTGGTACTAAAATATTGCCTCTTTCAGAGCAGAGCAGCTGTTAAGCCTGAATATAACACTTTGGAAAAGGAAATTCTGTGGTATCTGTCAGACGTAAGCTAAATAGGACCATTGGTAGGATAATCATAGAATCACAGAATGGTTTAGGTTGGAAGGGACCTTAAAGATCACCTAGTTCCAACCCCCCTGCCATAGGCAGGGACACCTCCCACTAGACCAGGTTGCTCAATGTAATTATCCAATGTGGAGCTAGGACAGGATACTGGGACCAGTAATCCTTTTTTTTTAATGAAATATACCAGGAAATGCTTAGTGACCATGAAAATTCCTTTTGGAATTGAATCGAGGAATCTCTATCAGTAATAAATTAAGTGGATTTTTTTCCTACTACTAACGCAAAAAGAATAATTCTTAAACTGTATTTGTGCTGCTCATGGGGTTGCAAAATAAACCTTCTAAAATAAGCTTATCTTGAGTCATAAATTCCAGTCCATGCTTAAAAAAATTGAAGTGGAACTAGGTGATTTTTTTTTTTTAAAAAACCTTATTATTTTTTTTAAAAAACAAACAACCCCAAACCAACCAACTAAACGAAAAAACCCTCAAACTGCTCAATATCTCATCAGAACTCACAGGCTAAGCATTAGCATTTTGCAATTAGCTGTGCTCTAGCTGTTTCCCAGAGCTAAGCCTCTGTGTTTCTTACTGGCATTGCTCTGGCGTCTGTTCTGCTCTGCTGCCGTGTGTCCCAGGAGAAGCTGGCGGACCTAACTGGGTGCACAGTGCTGCAGCAAATTCCCCTGGTCCCAGCTGGTTGCCAGTGGCCTCTGTTGAAAGAAAACAGGGGCCAGTCTGGTATTTTGTTCAAATAATAAAAATAAAGAAGGTGTGATTTGGTGCACAGATTCATCATTCTAGGACTGGCAAGCCCAGCCTGGGGTTTTCTCTTAAGTCTTCTCTCCACAAATTAATGAGGTCTGATTCTGCTTAGTTTATGAGTCCTCATGAGATCAGTCCTCCTTACTGCAAGCCTGTGTAAAATGCAGCTTGCATAGTGAATTTTAAAATTACTCAAAACAGATAGCCTTACTGCTATATACCAGTGTTAGCATCAGCTCTACCACTGAAAAGCAGTGGTTTGAATTTCAGTTCTCCCTAGGTCTTTGGTAGCACACTGGCAGGATTGATTTGTAAAGGCTTTTTGTTCTTTTTATTATTATTAAAATCCCTGGTAGTCAAATAATGGGGGTTTTTTTATTATTTTTTTATTTTTTGTTTTGAAGAGTGTGAGTAGGACAGCTGAGAAATTCTGGACGCACTGTGTATGACACATCTATGTAACAGGCAAGCTGCTAGGCAGAGGCCAGGCAGATGTCTGCGGTTTCTTTCTGTATCTCCTCTCTGAGGTGGTGGCAGGATCCTAGCGAAAGCAAAAAGGAAGGCACTGATACAGATATAAGTAGCTCATATGCATTTCATGGGAACCTCCTGTTCTTCTCATTTGAGAATAAAACTCCAGTCTATCAAGTTAGGTCCTTATTTCATGAGCTTTTGTGGCAGTAAAGAATCAAGTCAGGATAGAGACAATAAACGTACAACTAAGGACAGAAATATTTAAATTCCATGGCATATTGAAATTACACTGTTTTCTGTGAAAGATAATTCGAAGGTGACGGGATTTGTTTTGCACTGAGACGGAGCAGGATGATTTGCACAGTCAGTTGTCTCGGCTGTGGGGACAGCATGCTCCAGCTGAGTGTGGTAACAGCCTTTCCAACTCTGCCTGCAAAAACACTTCTTTCCCTGCTCAGGCAAGGGAGGGGGATCTGGAGAGAACCGTAGACACCTATGCAAGCCAGTGAAGAGCCCAACTTTCTAAGTATGTTAGGTGCCCCCAAGGTTAGGCAGCAGCAGAGCTGATCTCGGAGGCTTTGTTTCAGACTTGCTCACTTCCAGCAGCCCTTCGGCAGCTGTCATTATGCAGAATTAGTCCAAGGTCTGTGAGCCAAGCTGAAGCTTGGGTGAAACATTCTTTTCTAACTACTGTTGGCAGAAGCCACGACTATCATGGCTAACAATGCCATCTGATAGTGCATGGCCTTTTATTTTGTCCCTGCTTGAGGCAAATGTGTCAGACTTGATTAAAAAATAAAATTATGCAAGAATCCCAGAATGCACCGGCTAGGTCTCATTGACAGTGTGTGTGTTATAAAGTGGATTTGGTCAAAGAGAAAGATTAGCTCTGAGAATGCACAAATGCAAGTTAGTATAATAGCCATAGCACCTGAGGATGACTGCAGGTGTAATGTAAATCCTAAAAAAATTAAAAAATTCTGCTGTTCTTGATCTTGTATAAATGTTATGTAAAGTATGCTTCTCCTTGCTTTTGTGGAGAAATCCTCTTTGTTTGTCAACTGTAGCATCCAGATGTCTCTTTCTTAATTTCTGCTGTTTGTCACTCTTTTGCTTGGGGAAGAGGACTTTGTGGTGTTCTTGTGCATTTTTGCTGAGCTGTGTCCTAAAGCTGTAAGGGCTAACTTAACATGCATGGCATTCAGATACAGCACATGAGTAAGAAGAGCAGCATAGAGAGATTGTTATCTCCTGAACTGAATAAAACAGAAGAGGTCTCACTATGTTTTTTTTTTTTCTATGGATAGAATCATAGAATAGTTTGGGTTAGAAGGGACCTTAAAGATCTTCTAGTTCCACCCCCCTTGCCGTGGACAGGGACACCTTCCACTGGACCAGGTTGCTCAAAGCCCCATCCAGCCTGGCCTGGAACACTTCCAGGGATGGGGCATCCACAGCTTCTCTGGGCAGCCTGTTTCAGTGTCTCATCACCCTCACAGTCAAGAATTTATTCCTAATATCTAATCTAAATCTACCCTCTTCCAGTTTAAAACTATTACCCCTTGACTTATTGCTATGCTCCCTGATAAAGAGCAACTCCCCGTCTTTCCTGTAGGCCCCCTTTAGGTACTGGAAGGGGCTATAAGGTCACCCTAGAGCCTTCTCTTCTCCAGGCTGAACAACCCTAACTCTTTCAGTCTGTCTTCACAGGAGAGGTGCTCCAGTCCTCTGATCATCTTTGTGGTCGTCCTCTGGACCTGCTCCAAGAGGTCCATGTCCTTCTTATGTTGTGGGCCCCAGAGCTGGACGGAGTACTCCAGGTGGGGTCTCATGAGAGCAGAGTAGAGGGGCAGAATCACCTCTCTTGACCTGCTGGCCACACTTCTTTAGATGCAGCCCAGGATACGGTTGGCTTTCTGGGCTTCGAGTGCCCATTGTCAAGTCACATTGAACTTCTCATCCACCAGCACCCCCAAGTCCTTCTCCTCAGGGCTGCTGTCAATCCATTCTCTGCCCAGCCTGTATTTGTGCTTGGGATTGCTGTGACCCAGGTGCAGGACCTTGCACTTGGCCTTGTTGAATTTCATGAGGTTTGCACAGCCCCACCTCTCAAGCCTGTTCAGGTCCCTCTGGATTGCATCCCTTCTCTCCAGTGTGTCGACTGCTCCATACAGATTGGTGTTGTCAGCAAACTTGCTGAGGGTGCACTCGATCTCGCTGTCCATGTGGCCAACAAAGGTGTTGAACAGCACTGGTCCCAGTATTGACCCCTGATGAATGCCACTCCTCACTGCTTGCCCCTTGGACATCGAACCATTGACCGCAGCTCTTGAAGTGCAACTATCCAGCCAGTTCCTTTTCCACCAAAAGGTCCATCAAATCCATCTCTCCAATTTAGAGACAAGGATGTCGTGCAGGACAGTGTCAAATGCGCAAGTCCAAGTAGATGACGTCAGTTGCTCTTCCCTTATCCACCAATGTTGTAACCCTGTTGGAGAAGACCACCAGATTTGTCAGGTACAATTTGCTTTTAGTGAAGTCATGTTGGCTGTCACTGATCACCTCCTTATTTTCCATGTGCCTTAGCATAGTTTCCGGGAGGATCTGCTTCATGATCTTGCCAGGGACAGAGGTGAGACTGACCGGCCTGTAGTTCCCTGGGTCTTCCTTTTTCCCCTTTTTTGTAATGGCGGTTATGTTTCCCCTTTTCCAGTTGGTGGGAACTTTACCAGAATGCCATGACTTCTCAAATATGATGAATAGTGGCTTGGCAACTTCATTCACCAGTTCCCTCAGGACCTGTGGATGCATCTCATGAGGTCCCATGGATTTGTGCACCTTCAGGTTCCTTAGATGGTCTCAAACCTGGTCTTCTCCAGTGGGTGGTACCTCATTCTCCCAGTACCTGCCTTTGCCTTCTGTGACTCGAGCGGTGTGGCTAGAGCACTTGCAGGTGAAGACTGAGGCAAAAAAGTTATTGAGTACCTCAGCCTTCTCCATATCATGGGTAATCAGGTCTCCCATTTCCTTCTCGAGAGGGCCCACATTTTCCCTAGTCTTTCTTTTATAACTGACATACCTGTAGAAGCTTTTCTTGTTGCCTTTGACATCCCTGGCCAGATTGATCTCTGTCTGGGCTTTAGCTTTCCTAACCTGAACCCTGGCTGCTCAGATAATTTCTCTGTATGCCTCCTAGGCCACCTGTCCTTGCTTCCACCCTCTGTAGGCTTCCTTTTTCTGTTCAGGAGCTCCTTGTTCATCCATGCAGGCCTCCTGGTGTTCTTGCCTGACTTCCTCTTTGTTGGGATGCATCGCTCCTGAGCTTGGAGGAGGTGATCCTTGAATCAAGCTTTCTTGGGCCCCTCTTCCCTCCAGGGCTTTATCCCATGGTACTCTGCCAAGCAGATCCCTGAAGAGGCCAAAGTCTGCTCTCCAGAAGTTCAGGGTAGTGAGCTTGCTGTGCGCCCTCCTCGCTTCCCCTAAGGATCTTGAACTCCACCATCTCATGGTCACTGCAGCCAAGGCTGCCCTTGAGCTTCACATTCCCCACCAGCTCCTCCTTGTTGCTGAGAACAAGGTCCAGCATGGCACCTCTCCTTGTTGGCTCCTCTATCATTTGGAGAAGGAAGTTATCATCAACGCATTCCAGGAACCTCCCTGGATTGCTTATGCCTTGCTCTCCAACAGGTATGGGGTGGTTGATGTCCCACATGAGGAACAGGGCTTGTGAACATGAGGCTGCCCCTATCTGTCTATAGAGGGCCTCATCTGCTCGGTCTTCCTGGTCGGGTGGCCTGTAGGAGACCCCCACTGTAATGTCACCTGTCCCTGCCCTCCCTTTAATCCTGACCCATGAGCTCTCTGTTGGCTCCTCATCCATCCCCAGGCAGAGCTCCACGCACTCCAGCTGGTCACTGACATAGAGGGCAACACCCCCTCCTTGTCTCCCCTGCCTGTCCTTCCTGAAGAGACAGTATCCTTCCATTCCAACACTCGAGTCACAGGAGCCATTTCACCACATCTCCGTGATGTCAGTAAGATCATAGCCCTGCAGGCGTGTGCACGTCTCTAACTCCTCTTGCTCTCATACTGCTTCAGTGCCATCTACTGACCGGTTCTTAGACCATCCGCTCTTCACTTCTGTTCCTGTTTGCTTTGTTAAAACATTTTTCCTTTCATTAAACTTCTCTGATGAACTGTGTTATGCTGGAAAACAAGCTTCCCAGTTTACCTGCAAGTGAGGGCTTTTATCGGCTACTAACTGTTCTTGAGCTACAACAGCAAATTGCTTGACTTGTGTTATTTTAAATTCCCCCACAGTCAGGCAGAAATTGGCCCTGTTCTGCCAGACTCACGTAAGCAGTAGGAAGATGCTTGGCTGGACGTAAGGATTTTCAAGGTGCAGAGCCCAAACAGGTGAACAAGAAAAGAATTAGGGGCCAGACCTCAGAAGTAGTGAGAGCTGGGATTAGGCAAATCACCAAGCTGTGCCGTGGTGTAGGTGTGGTGCAAACAGAGGGCTTCGGGGGCTGATTATGGCTGGGACTGCTGGGTCTGGGATTCCCAAACATCGTCTTCCCTTCCTCACTTACACTGTCCATAATGGTAAGCCTAATTACACAGGCTTTTTGCAGCTGAAGCAAATTCCATCCTATGGATTTTATAATCCATTCATTAGAGCCTACTCTTGTTTGGTTCTTAATCCTTAAATGCGCACATGAATCATCCATGTTAAAATAGATAGTTAAATACAGCAGGAAAGCTATAACAGTAAATCCAGTGGCTCTCTCACTCTGTTCTTTAAACTCATTCTCTTCCGGTTTTCTTTTAGTGGGCATTTAAAAAGATTATTTGTGCAGATTGTCAGTGAGAACATAAAACAACAAGCCCATGGATGTTTGTAGTCAGAGCTGAATAGGCTGAGGAATTGGAAACCTCTGATCAGCATGGTTCTGAGTCAGCAAAGCTTGTACCAGGCCAGCTCCAGAAAAAGGATGTATAAGGCACCTAAACACAAAACTGCACACCAGCACTTTCCGCTGAGCTCTCTGGGATCCACACACCGGACAGAATGGTTTCTTCCTCTCCTGCGGGGATCAGAGCAGATCAAACTCCTGCCAAAGAGCAGTCATGGTTACTTTTCTCTTGAAACTATGGCAGTCAACTTTTTCCTGCTCTGACTTCATTCAGTGGTTCAGGATTAAAAAAAAAAAAAAAAAGTGTTTGCCTCTGGCCTAGGTTTGAGCCCTTCTTCACCTGAGCATCCCTCTAGGCTATGGCTGGGTTACGTCAGACGTTTCCTCCACTCTGCATATTCCGGCCTTGCAGTGGGCCAGGGTACAGCAAGGACAAAGTTCAGGGTTGGAGGGAAAGCAAACACAGAGCAAATACTGTAATCTGCAGAGTAACAAATTGTGGGTTTGCCAAGGGGCTAATCGCTTCTGAGAGACACTAAGCAACTTCCAGTTCTGACTGCTGCTCTGATCCAGTTCCTCTGCAGTCAGTGCAAAAGCTGACTCAGTTGATGTTGGTTCAGAACTTAATGGGGGAACAATATCTCCCCTGCTTTTGAGTAATGAGATTGGTGCGAATGCAGGAAGACGACAAGCACCTGTTGCATTGCAGTTCCCTGTGTTTGTTCTTATTTGCACTCCAGTTCTCTGATGCTACTCAACCCTTTTAGGCTGCTGTTGTAGGCAAAAATCATAGAATCATCTACGTTGGCAGGGACCTATAAGATTATTGAGTCCAACCGTAAACGTAACACTGCCAAGTCCACCACTAAACCATGTCCCTAAGCACCACATCTACACGGCTTTTAAATACCTCCAGGGACGGTGACTCAACCACTTCCCTGGGCAGCCTCTTCCAATGTTTGATAATCCTTTTGGGGTTTTGGTGATTTATACCTCTAGTGACTTTCAGGGACACGCCGTGTATGTATATGAATGTGGTGAGTCTGGTGAGCAAAGCGAGTTCGTGAACTACATTTCACAGAATGGCAGGGGTTGGATGAGACCTTTGGATAGTGCTCTGTCACCCTCAGAGTAAAGAAGTTTTGCCTCATTTTCAGATGGAATTTCCTGTGTTCCAGTTTGTGCCCGTTGCCCCTTTTCCTGTCACTGGGCACTGCTGAAAAGTCTGGCCCCAACCTCTTGACACCCGCCCTTTAGATATTTATAAGCATTGATGAGATCCCCTCTCAGTCTTCCCTTCTCCAGGCTAAACAGACCCAGGTCTCTCAGCCTTCAGTTCAAAGAGGGTTTTTTGAGCATTTTCTTGATAGATGTATACCTGTGCTACAAAAGCTGCGTCAGGAACTTAAATATTTCCCTTTTCTGATCCTTTTTTAGACTCCAAGATGAACTTGGATGATTTCATCAGTATGAATCCCAAAGTGGGATGGGGCTCGGTGTTCCCCCTTCCGGACTTTGTGCATCGATTTGGCAGACAGACTGATTACAGCTATTCCTTGGAAAGACAGTGAAGTGAACGAAGACGTTCTCCCTGCTTCTGTTTTGAGTGGGTGTGTTTTGTTTTGCTGCTCTTACATTGTATTTATGGTTTACATTTCTTTACATGGAATAAGTACTTGGGCAAATAGAATACCCAGTCAGAAATATCATGAACTGAATAAAAACTTTTATTTTGATTATTAAAGAATGAACCTGTTTTTTAATATCTTTAATATTACTTTTCCATCTACTGTGCCCAAATTGAAAAGAGCATTTACATGCTCTAACAAAAGCTTTTGAAAAAATATATATGCATAAAATACTGAACAATGTAGTTCAAATTGTTAAATGTTGCCACATTTTAGAAATTAGATACTTTATATTTTCTTTATGTTATGATTTCTGTCACTTGTATAAACAGACGTTGCAGCTCAGTTTAGTCACTAACTTTATCAACTATTACGCTTATTTATCAGAAGCCTAAAGGCCAGACCCACAAAGGGAACATAGATGTAGTAGTACAGTCTTAAACTCCCAAGCACTATGTAAAACCAGGTAAGTATCTAGGTTTCTGTGCTGCACAAGGGGAGAGTTAAATGCCTGCCATTTCAGTTAAACTGTTCTAGTGCTGACGGTTGCTGGAAGATGCAGTTGCTTTTCCTTCTTAGCTGGCTGCACATTCTCACCTGCCCCCATGTGCTTGCACTTAGCATTTGTCTGGCCCCATGGTAATCCAGGGTAGGAAGCTAAACCAACATAAAGCAAAGGGTTTTTTTTCTGCCTCTTAGCTCCTTGAACTGCCTTGCCATGAGGTCAGACAGCTGCTCTTGCTGGTATAAGGGAATCAGCAGGAACATATGTTTGGGGGGAAGGGAATGAGAAAGCCTCCCCCATACAGAGTCGCTTCCTGCTGCGACCTTAGGGGTGATATCAAGCTGCGTCCTTGCAGGGGAACCCAGGAAAGCCATCATGTTGGTTGGGGGTTTGGAGCAAAGTGTCCCACGACTTAGAGGAGTGCCCTAAACATGGGATTACAGAAATAGGTGAAGATTGGGTATTTAATTCTCTGGTTTTGGACGTGTTCTACTTTACATACTAGCTTATAGAATCACAGACTGGTAGAATAATTCGGGTTAGAAGGGTCAGGCGGTCTCTAGTCCAATCTCCTGTTCAGATCAGGTCAGACCAGGCTGTTCAGGGCTTTATCCAGTCAGGCCTTGGAAACCTACTGGGACTGAGACTACAATAAACATTTGTGATGGACTTCAGTCTTGGTGAAGAAAAGCACAGTAATGCTTTTAAGTATTAAAGGATCATTTTATTTGTAAGTACAGAAAAATATAAAACTTCAAATATATTTATATGTATGTTACTGTTATATCGGTGTACTGTTATATACATATTCTATTACTGTATCTCACATCAGTTCCAGAGAATTTACTCAGCATGTAGCAGAGACAGACCGTTGAACGACTGTGGGATTGATTCACTTCATCCAGACGTCTCTTTTTCTGTGTCGTAAGGGCTGGCTGAATGTAGGAACTTGCACTTTCTGTTGCCAGATGCAGCACAGCTGGTTGGCTATGCAGATAGGCTGCTACGAGACAGATTCCTTGGGTGCCAGCACGGACTGTGGACAGGAGGCCAGTTGTCAGGGTACTCATCTGCGGAGTGGGAGAGTTGATCTGTAGGTTCTGTCTCTGTAAACCAGCTTCACCAGAAGAGATTGAGATGATGGAACTCGGGACTCCTGATAAAGTGGTGCTCAGAGCTTTCCCAAGAGGGGGCAGCTGTAGATTTAACCAGATACACCTATGTAAAAGGTCTGATTTATTGGTGTTTGGATGAAATGGCAGCTTTTTCTGCATGGCGCTGATGTGGCAGGCATTCTTTGAGTGAGCAAAGACGTTGTTACTGTTTTTGAGTGATAGGGAATCCAGTTGTGAATGTGCTCAGCAGCAGAAATTTGCCAGCTCAGCTCCCTATAGATGCCAACCCAGTGGCCAGGGCATTGCATGCGCTGCCCAGGTTAGACAACAGCAGAACCAAGAACTTAAAAAGATCCACTTTTTAGATGAATGGCTAATGTTAAGCACTTTTTATCCTTCGAGTAAGTGAGTGAATTTCCTATACACAGAGCTCCTGTGCATTGGTCAACAGACCTTTTAAGTTGTTGCAGAACATCAGGTTCTCATCCCTCTGTACTTGAGTATGTAATTTGATTTAAATACTGAACTGCCATCCTCAGCTGGTTTCTGGTGCTAAAATCCATGACACACTCCCTTTAGTGACGCTCAGATATAAAAAGTTGCCTGGTTTAATCTAGTTTCAGGATCGAGGCTGTTAAGGAGAACAGTCACAACCATTATTCAGAATATACAAGTTTAAAAAAAAAATCAACATGAAGAGACAATCCTTTTTCTTGCTAATCATTCTGAACAGATGCTTAGTTTTACATGTAGCAGGCTGGGTGTGTGTGATGATAGCTTTTCTATAATTAACAATCTTTTTGTAGCTCTTGTAAAAAGTTGTCATTCCAGAGGAATAGGTAAAAGCCAGGGAACTATTTCATTCAGTGCTGAGGGTGTTGATAATGTGGTGCTGTCTCTGTAGCCCTTCAAGCCCGTTGGCATTTCATCACCATTTCAGAAGGTGTGCTATCAGAAAGCCAGAATTCAGGAATAACACAAAGTGCTCATTTAGGGCCCCAAATACAAGGAGGAGCTACTTGCTTCACCATAATTAGCAGAGACCAGCCCTTTTTCTAATGCTGATTAGCCATGGTGTCCCATTGGAGGGACTAAGTGAATTCCCTCCCCTCTTTGCTCCTTTCTCTCTCCAATTAACTCTCGTCCTGACTGTTTTCACAGAATCACAGAATCTCCTAGATTGGAAAAGACCTGTAAGATCATCTAGTCCAATCATTAACCTAACACTGACTAGCCCACCACTAAATCACGTCCCTAAGCACTATATTTACACGACCCTTTCTTTTGGGGAGCTTGCTGTGTTTAACCTTTCTGCTGTCACCTCAGACTGACACATAAGGTGGCCGTGCTCACTGTGCTTTACTCACTGAGCGCCACAGTTAAGTTGCAGGCAGAAAAGCCAAGTTTGTTGAGAGCCACTTTGCCAAGTGCCTGTGAAGCAGCGCGCGTCAGAAGTACAAGCAAAGAACTGCCACTGTAAAGCTGATAGTGAGGAGGCAATATCACCGCCAGACATCACAAATTATTGGCTCTGTAATCACTGAAGTATTTAAACACCTAAGATTCAAATGACTATACCACGGGCGTACATACGCATGGGGTACACCGTATGGCAGAGCACGACTCAGTGGTCCTCAGGTACAGCTGCAGGCTGGCTGGTACAGCCACCCAGCCAACGCGGTGCTCTCAGGGGAGCCTCACTCCCTGATGCAGGGGAGCTGGGCTCGCGCTACTATGAGATGTGAAATAATATGAAAGCTTTGACATTACTGCAGGGCTGATTTGCTGGGGTGCATGGGCACAGCAGGATCAGCATGGGCTCACCTATACGCTAGGCTGTCCATAGCCCTTGAAACTTACAGTCTTCCCTCTGTCTAGGTGTGTTCAGCACAAAGATGTGCTGTTTATTTGCACTTTTAGTAGGATGATTACTTAGTGCAGCTTAGCTTTCCATTCCCTTTCAGCCTTCTTTACCTTGTCCCTTCCAACAGCGAAGCCTTTCTGTTGTCCAGTTATTATTACAGCATTTATGTGCTGTGAGCCCTACTGCAGTGGCGTTTTGGACTGGGTCAGCCTTGAGTCAGACATTGAACAAAGCAAGGAGGAACCCCCCTGCCTTCAAGTCAGTTACTCACAATCCATCTGTCTCCCAGCTTCTGTATTCTGTTGGTCACTGGAAATTCTCCAGTGCTTTTACTTCTAGACATGTTAGGGCAAGACCCTGATAGCCTCATAACGGTGGGACGTCCTATCTCACGGGTAGTTCCTCTCACCTCCATTGATGCAGAAAGCTGTAGCATGTGATAGCACACCCGTGTCCCTCCTGCCTTTCCCCCCTCTTTGCTGCTGCTTTTTAGTTAATAATATAGTTTACTTAATAGCCAATCTCTTTTATTTGCCTCTTTGGGACTTCAGAAAAAAAAAAAAAGGCCATATTTCTGGCATGTATTTGCTTGGTCAGCGCATTTCTGCAAATATAAATGACCAGGACTGTCTTAAGAAAATACCATTTCCCAGTTGGCCAGCAGAGAGAGCAATCAGCATTCAGTGGACGTGTGGGTTGGGACGCTCAGCCAGAGGCGCTGCTCAGCCCTGCCAGTAGCTGTTACAGTAAAAGAAAAGTAATTCTGACATCAGCGCAGAGATGATCTGTATCTTGCAAGGTTGTGGCTAATGGGTTATGTATTGCCCTTGACTGCCTGAGTCTAATGTCAGTGCAAGTCCTTCTTGCACATCAAGAACTATATGTGAGCATCACCAAAGCACCCACTCATTTTTTGGGATCTGTTCAGCATTCACAATCCCCACCAAAATGGGTGCGTGACACCTTAGATTATCAGACTAATTGCTTTGCTATCAATACATGGATTTCAGGGGCTAAATTTAGGCACCGAGGACATTGCAATCTGATCTGCGCTATTAAATAAGCTGCAGGGAGGCACCAGGGGCCATCTGTATGAATCAGATTCCAGGATGAGAGCCCAGGTCAGGACATTTTGACCTGCGTGGCCTCCTCTCCGCATCCCCTCATCGTCATGCCACAGCCTCGTGCGTGCACTGAAGCACTGTTGCTCTCTGAACACCTACTGTAAAATGGCCATCTCTGGGGTCCACTTTTGTTAGAATAACTTTAGTCCAAATTTTTTCGGTTTATGGTGTCGTAGTTTTTTCCCCCACCTTTTCACCAAACGTGGTTTGCGGACTGAATGACCTGAGAAAGCTGTAGCAGGGAATAGGCAGAAGGTGTGAAAAACGCACCGTGTCCCTGCAGTAGTCATAGTTACCTCCCACCAGCTGCTTTGCAGAACCATTACCAAGACACCATTCATGACCCAGGTGGTGGCTGTCCCCCACGACTGGCACAAACCACACTGCCAGAGGAGAGGACCAGCAAAGCATTGCTTCACATATCACCCGGCTGAGCAGATAGCTCTAGGTTTGGTGGGGTTGCTCTCCTATGACACCTTGGATTCGCAGGCTTGGATAATCTCATCTCCTCTTGAGGTGCAACCTGTCTGGACTCTGTCTTTCATCATGTAATTACCTACTCAGAAAGGAAATGCTGGGGACTTTCTTCTCCCTTCTGGCTTCCTCCTTATGCAGGAGTTGGCGCAGTTGAGGCCAAGGTTAATGAAGCGTACCCGGAGCGTGGGTGTCCGGAGACATCTGCTCAGGTTTGCTCAGCAGCTGCGTGTACCCTTCCCCGTGGAGCTCGGCTCTCGGTGAAGGTTTTCATTTGTGATCATGGAGTCAGAAGCGAAGCTCTCCATACAAATGCAGCCTTTCAACAAGTTAAGTGCAGCTGCAGTAGTAGTTCTGGAAAATCTCTCCAGTTTGACCTAAGATAAACAAATATGGTTGCTTAAGTATCCTCAATGTTTCCTTATACTTACAGTAGGAAATACCTTGGATACTGAGGGCAGCTAAAACAAATCTTACTTAGTTATCTAAGGCCTCTGGCAAGTCCCTGAGTTTCTGAGTGAGCTAAGCCACTTCCTAGCCATGAGGCGTACCGAGCTTCATTTTATAGCGATAAAAATAAGCATTGAAAGGACCTGAGCTGTGAACTGTCACTCACAAAGTCCAAGTGAAGTGGTGTTATTCACCTGAAGCTCGTTACGAGTGTCTGGCGCTGGTGCAGAGGATGGGAGCAGGGTGTTTCCGACAAGCTGGATTCCTGACATCATATTACTTAAAAGCAGGAAATGCTCATTTGGCCCGGTTCAGTGTCATACCGGCCTTCCCAGGCAAGGCTATATCTGGAACCCAAACACTGCAATAAGGCAGGAATCATTATATGTTATTTTTTTTTTAAACAGCCTACACAGTAAGAAGATGGTAGTTATCTCAGCCTTCCCTTCTTTTTAGTATGCAATTGTGGCGGCGTGCTTCCCACCGTCTCAGCTTGGCTGCTGAAATGGCAGCGCACCAGCTCCACGCTTGGAGCCATCCCGAGAAAACGTTCTGCTGCGGCTTTTAACCATTTAGCTGTAAAGCTCCCTTCGCTTCCACCGTGTCTGACTGCTGGGGTGAAGCAAGGGTTTCCAGTCCTTGTTTATAGCCCATGTAATCAGTTCGGCTATTTATACTGTACTCCTCGCAAGCACTTTGCTGTATGAAATGGTTGCAGTTATATTTATACCAGTGCAAAAACAAAGTCATCACAAATTGAGGAGGCGACATGCAGAGTAATTTTTCCCTGCTACGTGACGCTGTTTCTTCGGCGATTCAAACTTTTATCAGGCGAAGTCAAGCTCCTAGGAAGCAAATACAGCCTGCTCCAAGTCAGGAATCCCACCGGCGTTTACCTGTGCTTGGTTTTTTGTCTTGTGCAAAGTAAATGTGACTGTTTAGCCAAGTAGCTTCTGCCAGCTGCTACCTCAGTATGAATATGCGGCGCTGCCAGCAACGTCCATAGAGTTGTCTTAGTACAGCTGAGAGCAGAGTTTGATCCACTCTGCCAGAGGTACTAAAAATACCTTTTAATATGCTAAGGTATGTGTCTGGCCAGAAGTTGTTTTCAATTGCATCGTTCCATGGAGTTGCTACAAAGTCAACGGAGCCCGGCCAGCTCGGTCCTGAGATGCAAAATAACCAGTGCTGGGAAGGATGTGGGGGTCCAGCCTCTCTCCTGGCCGGGGGGCACCCCCACGGCACTCCCCCCGCCTTCTTCCCAGCAGCAGGTTGGGAAGAAGGGACTTGCAGGGGATTTGCAGCACCCTACCTGTCAGAGGTGTTTTACTGGGAAGATAATTTAACTTATTCAATAATTATACAAAAAAAACCCACCACCCCAGGTTGAGTATTTTTGATATCTGAAAGGCCAAGTGAGGGGTTTGGTCCCAGCAGCTTCTGCTCACCAGCCTCTCCAAGCTCACACCTTGCACGGAGGTGGGATCCGTGCACGGAGGCAAAGCCCCAGCCTCCTCCGAGCCGCTGCCAAAGGCTGTGTGAGCAGGGGCGAAGCAGTTGCCCTCCCTGGCGGCGGAGAGCCCGAGGGAAACCTTTCTGCCGATCTCTCTGCAGCCTCGCTGCTTTGAACCGCTGCAGAGACCCACAGGGTCACTTGCCAGGGACCACGGCGTCCCTGTCTCTGGCTCCAGGCAGGGGCAACACAGATGATGGAGGTGGCAGGATATTACCACCCCACCCGGGATACTTGCTGTGTTTACAGAAATCCTCAGAAATGGGGATTATTTGTGCTAGTTCAATGAGCAAATGCCCTAGTTTAGCAGGTAGAGTTCACGGCAAAAACCCACATGTGGAGCTTCTCCAGTGTTGAGGACATCTGAGGCCTGACACGTGACAAAAGCACACGTGTGGGGTCCAAAAGAGGCATTACCATCTTCACTGCACTTGGCCTCATCTGGGATGGCATCATTGTATCTTGCAGGGAGGTCCTCTGCCCTGTCTGCACAGTGCAGTAGAGCCTGCTCCCAAATAACGTTATAACTACTTCTCGCTGCTGCTTAATGCCGTTTGGAGAATGATCTATGGAGCTCCAGTGCTACGGCCATTAGCATGGCTGGATTAGCAAGGGGAAGCTTTGTTTCGAGCTTTCTGTAACAAAATACCGCTGTACTGTAGCACACAGGCTGGCTAGGGTTTCACCACCAACTTAAGAAAATGAGGGCAAAGGGTGATTAAATATTAAGTGGGATGCAAGATCCCAGCTGATGCAGTTCATCTGGTAACCTGAGGATGGGCTGGAGGTAAAAGTGGCTTCCTGAGATACCTGAGAGGGTACTACAGCAACCCACCCTGGTGAGCAGGAGGAGCGCTGCGCTTCCTCCATCAGTTTCCGATGCCAAGAGACTTCAGGGGTAACGTGTGCTCATGGAGAGGGACCAAAATGAGGACCCATGGAATGGCTGTATCCTTTTCTGTTCAGATTTCCACCTCCTCCGTAAATCAGATGCCATTTCTGGGTGTGTTAGACTGTCAAGCAGACTATACTTACATCGGGCAGAATATATTAATGAAAAAAAGAAAAGAGGTTCGTGATTAATGCAGAAACATTCCTTCCCCACCACAGGAGGAGCCATGTCCTAAAGCCTCTCCTCCAAGCAAAGCTGCTGCTGACAAGAAAATTACTGACCTTCCTTATACAACCAAGCAAGGCTCCTGAAAGGCAGCTTTTACTAATTGTGTGTGTGCCTCCTCTCTACGTGTACGTATAGAAGACAGCTTCTTTCACAGCACCATGTTTTGCAGTGGGTGGCAGCTCCCATGCTTGCTAAGCCCACCTCGGCGTTAGCAACGAGCGGCATTAAATTCTATCCTCGCCGCTGCCGTCAGCAGCTGGGCTCTTCCTGAGGAGGACCCACACCTTGGCTGCCGCTGCCTGGCCGGGTGTAAGGGCTGCAAGGGCTCCTGCTCCTGCTCCGCTCCCTCCCTTGCTGGCACGAGCACAGGCAAGTAAATGTGCATAAATCGAGGCCCTTTCCTTTCTGAGGCTCTTAGGCCAACATTTCACTGCACTCCTAGTGAGTCCAACATCCCCCCCCCCAATCCCATACCCCCTTGGAAACATTTAAAGATGTTATTTTTTTTCTGATATAAGCTGTGCCAAAACTTGGTTCCTTTAGGAAGACAAACTGGCAGTGGAAACACTGACAACTCTACAGGCAAATATTGTATTGCTTGAAAAACTTTATTTAGACTGCTCCGTCGCACGGGAGTTGGTGGTTGTTGTTTTTGGGTTTTTTTTTTTGTTTTGTTTTTTTTCTTTTTGGATGGTGCTAAAGATGCCATAAAATTAGCTACAGTATTATTCCAGTGATTTGTACGCTTGATATTCATGTGCCTTCAAAATTAAAAGCAATCATGATAAAACAAGGCAAATAAACAGTCCTGAGGAGGACCGAATCCCTCTCCTCCATGCTCCCTGCAGCCACCAAAGCCCGCGGGGGTCCCGGGAGGGCAGGAGTGGCACAGCCTGGGGCTGAGCAGCACGGAGGTTCCTTGGGAAGGCTTTGTTGCTCGGCCATGGGGATATTAATGTTTCTGGCCAGCTGACAGCCTGTGCAGCAAGCGTAAACATTTGGCTCCAGCAATGGGTTGCAGACAAGGAGGGAGGCAAGTTGTGGACGAGATAAACACGGTCCTTACGATAGCGCCCAGCTGGGCAGGGCTGCGTGCGGCGGAGGGCTGGGGACGCCAGCGGGATGGAGATGCCGCCGGCAGCGGGAGGAGGGTGGTTTGGCAGGGGAGAGGGGAGCACACCCGGTGCCACGGCAGCCTGCTGGGGCTGACGGCTGCTGCCTTGTCCTGGGGCCCTGGGGGGGTGTTGAGAAAGGCTGGGAAATACACCATGGGGAGCACATTAGGGGTCTGAGGAAAAAGCGAAGAAGCAGTGCTGAAGATGCTTGCGGTACTGCTTTTGATGGTGGTGTGTTTTGCATCCAAACAGCAGCCATTTTGCAGGGGGCTGTGTGTGTGTGTGTGTGTGTGTGTGTCTGTGGAGAAGTGGGTCAAGAGCACCCAGGCCTCTGCTTTCCAGCTCTTTCCGAGCCGACTGGATGTCCACACCAGTTCAGGCTTGATTCGTGCTCTGGGTTCGTTGCAACAGTCTTTTAAAAGGCTGTACGTTGGCGGACAGAGCGGTATGGCTGTGCTGCCGCCTGGGGTCAGCGAGCCTGCGGGCTCTTACCTTCCTGAAGGGCCAAGCGAGGGGATCTTGCATTTTTTGCAGTCTGTAATTCAAATAAAGAATAAATAACTTCGTAAACGTTAAGTGACGACCTCGAGGCCTTAGGCAGCCTGAGGAGAAGGGGCGCGCGGTGGTGCTGGGCCCAGGGGTGTTTCAGACCCGCTGGGGCTGCCTCCCTGTGCCGGAGGAGGGACGGGTGGCGCGCGGTGGCTTCCCTCTACCAGCGGCCGCACGTGCACCCGCATGTGTGTGTGTCTGTGTGTGAAACCCCTTCACTTGCCTTTTTTTATTTTTTGGTTTTGGGTTTTTTTTTTTCCCTGCTGAATGTTCAGAAGAAGCAGGGAATAATAAAATGCGAGTTTTTCCACAGAGACCAGAAGAAACGAATTACTGCCTGGGTGTAGCTGAGGGCAGAGCCTGGCTCGTTATTTTCTGTGAAATAATTCCCACGAGACCATGTGGAAACCCAGCTTCTTTTTTTTTTTTCTCATTTTTCTACTTCCTTAAACTTTCCAAAATACTCCGCTGTAACATATTTTCCCCAGTCACATGTGTCAGCGAGGAGAGAAAAGGTTAAATTCTCCTTTCCTACTATAATGTAATTCATTTCCTGTTTTTCACAACTGTCTAGACACAGATCTAACGAGCATTAACCCTGAATCCCACCATTGGGTTAAAAATAGAGGCTTTAAATATAAAAGTGCGTGGTAAGAGAAAGATTGTAGGTTTCTACCTAGCACCAGGAGCGAGCTCTTTTAAAGAAGAACCATTTAGTTGTCTATAAGGAAGAAAAAAACAAATAAAATTACTTCAGTTTCAGAGGTTTAAAAAGGAGCCTGGGTGCTTTATATACACCAGCGGCAATGCAAGCGCTGCTGAGCCGTGGCACGGACAGGTTGATCCCCTTTCGGGAGTTATATTTGTCTGGATTTACACCTCCAGCTATATCCAAAAAAGAAAGACTAAATTCCACTTCGTCAAGAGTACTATAAAAAGACCAGGAGAAAGTCATTTAAGAGATGATAACCCATGTTCAAAACCGTGGTCAGGATCTGGTGGGAGACCCTTGGACAAAATGTCCCCCAGGCCCAGCTGAGGAGGGTGCCCCAAATCTCAAGGAGAAAAGTGATCACCGTGGTACCAACAGGTACCTTGTGTGGGGAAGGCAAGAGTGAAAGCCACGGGGCATTGGGTCCCAACAAGCATTTAAATACTTGTTTGGTCATGAACAGACCCGATGGGATTCTCATCAGCTTAAGCTGGGTGACGGTCAGGCTGAACATTGGCCCTAGGTTAAACCTGGCAATTGCCCCACAGACATGTAGCCTCCTCCGACACTCCTCCCGCAGGCTGGACTGCCACGCCGGAGCGGAAGGAGGGAGAGAAAAGGATTTCTGGCCTGTAACGTGAGAGAAACCCCTCACAAACGTGTGAGTTTTGCCGGTGGAGGAAAGGCAAGGAGACAACAAAACTGCTGCTGACCCCAGCCCGGTGCTGTGTGCAGGCAGGGGGTGAGGCAGCTTCTAGGACAGTTTGTCCCACGCACGTTTGTCCCATCAAAGATTACCCACAGAGGCATCATTTTTTATGTACTTCACAAATAAGCTTATTCTTACAGGCATGTATTTTTAACTCAACGCTCAAAAGCCCTGTTAAAATAAGTAAAAATTCATGGTGTGCTATGAAGAGGAGGAACTCATGTTTCCTGCGCTGACTGCATTTCTCCGTCTATAAGTGCAAACCCTGCAGGTTGGTTTGTTTATTTATGCCGCGAAGCTGGGAGTGGGCACTGCTCCTGTCCCACCACCCACTTTCAGCAGCAGCACCCCGGGGCGCCAGGCTGGACCTGCCACCTCAGCCGCAAAACCTGCCGGCCCTGCCTCTCCTGCTCCAGGCCTGCTCTGACCCGACCAGAACGATCCAAGGAAAACATATTAAAAAGACATTAGTTTGTTTGTTTTCTACTAAAAAGCACAGTATACTACAGCATGAAGAATTGCGAGGGGTGAACTGGTGTCTTTCCAGCTTTGGGGAGGCCTTTGAACCCACCCAAGTTATTTATAGAGCCTTTTAGAAAACAGCTCTCTTCCATTTCTGCAGTTTGGATGACAGGAGCAGTTCAGGTTTTGTCACAAATAAAGCAACCCCCTTTACGTGGTTGACTGGGGTTCACCCTGCACCCCTTATAAAGCAGAGAAACAGAACTGAACTGAGGATTAGGGAAAGTTGGGGCAAATTGTGTCCTAATATTTGTTGTGTAAGTAGTTTTCAAAATGCTTTTTGCCCAAACTCTACTTCTTTATTAGATTTTTAAGACCTTGTGGGCACTTCAAGGAATTATAGAGGGTGACTTGTTATCACTGATCAAGGCAAGACCTCATCCATTCTTCAGCCTGCTTCACCATCTACCCTGAGAGCTTTTAAAAGCACAGAGGTGTTTGCAGCAATAACATGAAAATGGGAAGGATTACAGAGAGACCTCACTGACCCACCCAACACATTCCTAAAAAGATCCAGTATTGCCCTTAAAGGGTTTAGTCTAGTAGAATAAGTAGAATTGAGTACTTTTGAGTTTGATTAAGAAATGTATCTTGACAACAGCTTTCTTATCCCCATGTTGAAAAGACTCTGGTGATCTTGCAGACTGTCCCGTGTTTCCAGAGACTTAATCTGGGGGTGCAACCCTCTAACTATACTCCTGAGGCACAGTATAACGACATAAAGGCTTATGAAACCACTTCAACACATCTTACTTGACGGTGCAAATGAAATTAAAAACAAAGCATCTGCATTTTGTTCTCATTTTCATAGCTGGCATAGCTTTCATGAGGCAAGTCATCTTGTTTTGTCAAGATAACTTCTGTCCCAGCCTGAGAGACATTTCATTTGCCCTTTCAACTGCTTTTCCCCAATATACTGGGAGTCCCTTCAGTGGGCTCCTACTCACATTGACTCTGAGCAGGAGCCCAGGTCACGCTGACTCTAACCAGATGCGATTGTAACTGAAAAAAGATAAAAATCAAAGTCATTTGGATAACGTGTCCAGAGAAAACATTTCCTTAAGCCACAAGTTGTAGTTGAAGCTATTGGACCAGTGTGAGCACTAGTTATCTCTTTTGAGTCAAAAATCCCCCCTGTGCTTTGGGAAGAATACAAGCCCCATGTGAGCACTGTTTGTGCTCGGAGTGAGGGCTCCATTCCCCTCATGTTCCTTTGAGGTACAATGAAGCAACAGCTCTATCCTGTGTATTCTCCGTGTACCTACTGCCACGACAGTCCAAGTTCTGGATGTTCGTGCAGAAAACTCTGCTTACAGTCACCAGAAACTCAAGGCTGAAGGTCACCAACTTGGAAGCATCGAGACAACCAACACTGTGGTTCACATTGTTTGAACATTTATTGCAATTCAGTGTCAAAAATGTTTTACAAAAATACATTACTGTCTGCACAGAACAGCTGTAAAAATCAGAGTTGAACATGCAAGGGAAGGAGAAAAAAAGTGTGCAAATTTATAATAGAAGGATTTTAACCACACAATAATATTAAACAGAAGTCTTATTATACAAGGGATGCCTTTCACTTCATATGATCTCTAGTTACAACTTTAAGGAAAAACAAAACAGAACACACGCTCTCTTCCCATATATAAGTAGGTATTTATAATTACTATAGATTAGTTCCTAAAGATGAGCATATTTGCTATTTCAAATTAAAATGTTCTCTTGGTAGCTGACCTGTTAGCATTCTGTGCAGCACAGCATGGCTAAAGAAATGCAAGTTCCATCCTCAGTCGCCCTCCCAGGTGGAAAAGAGGCAATGCTTGGTCAATGGAAGGGGAATCTCTCTAGCGTTCAAGGTATTAATATACTAGAGACCGCATGTGTCAAGGACAAGATGGATTTGTTCTCCCTAGGGCCATATCCTGCAAAGCCGATTTGCTATGAACAAAATCAGTGGAGGAGGATGTGGGACAGAAATCAGGCGCCGGTAGAGACACTCACACGGCCACATGCTGACAGCTGTGTGGATGGCTGGCCACATCTTCAGAACCTTTAACAAGCATCATTATAAGCAATGAGCTGTGAAAAGCAGCACAAGCACACCACCAGAGTCCCAAACCTTGTAACAGGGTGTCTTTATCAACCTGATCAGCCATCAGCTCCACAGGGTCTGTGTTTTTGCAAAAAGGCCAGCTAGGAAGAGTGGCATTTTAATTTAAAGTTATGTCTTTTTGGCAAGGTGCTGACCTATGGGGAAGCTGTGCAATGGGTTTGTAAGAACAACCCCAGAGGACAACACTGGTTTGCTGTACCGAGCAGGAGATAAGCGTGAAGCAGCACATCTGATTTATTAGCTAGAATTTGAAATGTTCCTGCTCTAAATCAAATTTTAGCTACTAAGGGCCAAGGAATTTTCTGGGCAGGAAAAGCTGGTTTAGTACCTGCATATGTTCTAGAAGGTGATAGCTTTGCAAGAGTAATTGAAGTCAAACAGAAATGGAAACACAAACAGTTCAAAACCTGGGGGCAAGGAAAAATAATAAAAAAAGATATTCCCATATACAGAAAGTGGCAGGGTGCAATTAAATGTTTACATACAAAGCAATGTCTTCAGAGCAATATAAGTTTTCCTAATCACTTTACAAAGTAAAAGGAACTAGAAACTCCCACAATTAAAAAAAGAAACCCAAACAATGTAAGAGGAGGTGCACACGTTTTTATGATCAAACTTCACCATACCATAGTTAGTATAAATGGCTTAAGGTACATACAGCTGAAATTGTGCCTCTTGATGTGGTTATCACATTAAAACGAACTCCAAATACCTGCCTTTTGTAGGCAGCTGAAACAAACACCTCTGGGATCTCTCCCTGCCTAAGCCCCTGCATGGATCTATTTTTCCTCTTCACAGCACCACGTTCCACACCGTTGCACTGGTTAACACATCCTCTGAAGATAATGAGATTTCTCTGGATATGCTGGCAGGAGAAAACCCCGAAGAGAGAAAAAAACCCCTCCTTTCCTAGTGTAAGAACTGATGCATGTCTAATGGAAATGCATCAACTAACTGGAAGGTGAAATTCCATTTGAAAAGAACCTTCTGTTTCCAAAGTACAAGTAAAAGCCTGTTTTCCCTTCACAACAGCTTTGCCACAATTGTCCTAAAATAAAGAGGTCCTTTTTGCACGAGAGCAGCCTTACACCATCCTGCCTGGAAGCCCCTGTTATCACAGTTGCTTCTGTTACTCTGCCATCCTCAGCCAAGCAGATGCCTTTGCACTGCTAAAATACTGATTGCTTTGTTTATAAGTGGTTAGGCTAAGGTATTTGGATGCAACAGCATTTCATTTTAAATACAAAACACGAGTATTGAATTCGCGACAATATCTCCCTGTACCAGCCACTTGAGAAAGAATGAGTCTCCCAAAGAGATCAAGGTCTTATTTGACAGTTGCTGTAGCAGGAGGGTAATGACCGAGGCAGTAACTGAATGAGGCTTATTGGGTTTCTTTTTGTTTAGTCTGTTTTGTTCTCCAGTACAGTAGTTACTTGGTTTTCCGCTGCTTTGGTCACTGACAGCAATATCCCAGAACCCTGCCCCAGCAACACACAAGTGTCTGTATGTATTAACAAATCATCTTCAGCACTTTGACCCTTTAAGATCTACACAGTGCTAAGAAGTAAAAAAACCCCACAACACTAATTGAAGTAAGTTTTATAAATAGGAGCCTCAGTTGCACATTGTTAAGTATGTTGTCAGCACGACCCATGCTCTCTGGGCAGAAGACACAGAATAAACTCTTTGCTTAGGACCAGTGAAGGGCTGATAGAGGCAATGGCTACAGCTGAGACATTCCCAAATTGCAGCTGAACGCTGGGATTTTCTGTCTTGCTGTGCAGGGAATGCACTAGGCCGGATTCAAACCTGAGCTTAAAATTCACCCAGTGTCACAATCTCACAGTGGATAAGTGTCATCTGCTAAGCATGGCATCAGACTATAGGCTGAAAGCACTCAGCATTTGATACCAAAATACCATTGCCTCTCCATCACAACAGACTGGCTCACTATGGGTGGCAGAGGCAGAACTACAAAAAAACCCACAACCCCAAGTAAGAGCTGGAAACAGAAGATGCCGAGGGGCACAGGTCCTCTCACTGTTAGAAAAAGGAACTACAAGAATCTCCAAATACAGTGGCAATGCTTCACTTGCAGGTTTCTGTCCTTAATGTCCTCATTCACTAAGCCAGATTTCAGCCTCCCCTACCCGCTGCCATCAATGCAGGAATGAAAACAGAAACTGGCCTCCCTTGCTCACAAATGTCCCCCCAAACAAGCGCAAGTTCATTTTTCCAAGGTAACAGCTTTTAAATCACTTTCAGTTGACATGAATACGATCAGCAGGCTTATGCTTTCCACCCGCAAACTGATGGATGGGGCATCAACACCAAGATAAAGCTCCCTATCCTGGACGTGGTTTCTCTTCATCTCTGGAGAATGCCAAGGTTCTAGTCATGGCTAAGGGTGGCACCGGCTCACAGAGCTCTCTGGAAAGCGAAAACTTGGATTTGCTGCTGGAAGGCAGGAGAAAAGCCAGCATTTTCCTGGGTTTCCTCCCCCCCTTGCTCACTGCTCCATCTAGAGGCAGCTTTTTTTCCCCTTTTTGCGTCTCTTCCAAGAGTATGCAAAGTGATTTAGTTTGCAAAAATGCAAATACTGTCAATTTTTTTAAAATATAAACAGCTGCAGAAAAGTGTTGAAAGTCAGTTATAAAAATGTAAAAAAAGGAACAGAATATTTAACAATAATTAACTCAAGTAGTTCTTCCTGAATTGTCCTGAGTACTCCTCTTCCTCACAATTCTTTGTACAGTCGCACACAACCCACTAAATATTTACCCTTCCGAGGCATCCTGCTTATATCACGCACAGAGAAAGTGCTATACAGGAAATCTACTGGCAAACAGCAAAAACTTTCCACTGCAGGTTTTCAAATTGTTATATACGAGCTGGATTCCTCTAGCTCCACCGTAGGGAAAAGTGAAGCATTGTATGCAACAGAGGAGACGGGGAGCCAGATCATGGCCACAGTGAAGTTAGGACTTTGGCCATTTACTCCACAGGACTGAAAATTTAGCTCTAGGCTAGTGTCGAAAGATCCCATAAAGAAGGTCAGCACTGGAAGCGGAAGGGACTAGGCTGGGTCTTTGCCATTTCCTTGGCACAGAAAAATAACCAAAGATGTCAAGTGCCACATGGGAAATCCCTTGCTTACCCCAGTCCTGACTGCTGTTTTTAGGAAAATGCTGACCGATTTCTTCATGCTGTCTCGCTCATCACCCTGAACTCCAGTAGTCTGAAATTAGACACGATGCTGCCAGTCTTCCAGTGAATAAAAACCGCATCATTTCACTACGTTCAACAGCCCAGTTCTCCCTACGTTTTACCAGCTCCAAGATGATTGACTTCACTTGACAGCAGTGGGAATACACAGCAGTGTATATGTTGGAAATCTAAGAAAACACGGGCTTGAAGAACCAGATTCTAACTTCACTTGGTATTTCAACCAGTGCAATTAACCTAGTGGAGTTGATACGAATTTACATTGTGACATGAAATCCAGTCCTTTGTATCTCTATAATAGAACTTCCTCCCTTTTAGATAATCTTCATCCTTGTGGCTTCTCTTTTCCCTTTTGATCAGTCTTTCATAAAACCAACAAATTAAATGAGGATGGAGTAAAGTCTTAGGTATTTTTGTGGTGCCTATCATCTAGGCATTCAAGCACTGAGTAGAGCAAGAAAACTAATGTAAAAAGGTAAGCATTAATACAAGAAAAGATGCTTACTATCACAAACATTTCCCTTTAAATCATTGTACAAAATACAAAAGTTCACATTGTACACTGGATTTTTGTTTGAAAGGTACTCAATCTATTAGAGGTAGAAAGTGGTATGGTGCGATTCTCTTTTGTGAGTAGGCTAGAGTCCTATCCTAAGTATTTCAGAATGTGTCCTTTTTAAAAACATAAAAGTATTATTAAACTTGTCACAGGGATATTTTTCATAAATATTTTTAAAACGTCATATTTATAAATATGTATACTAAATAAAACCAGATGGAGAAACAGTTCAACAGTCCTAGCCTCATATTGCTTTCTCTCTATTAGAAACAAACCAAAAGAGTTCTCAAATGGTTGTGGGGCAAATTCGTTTTTAACTTCTAAAAACAACAAATGAAGTTTTTTTGCCCTGTATCTTGTACTCTGATCATAAAAAAGGGACTCTGTACAACATGCTGCATTTATACACCAGTCCTACGGAAGTCTGTATTCCTTAAGTGCTGCACGTCAGTGAGCAATTTCACCTTTCATCTCTGAGATCCTCTTGTTCCTTGACTCAGGAGCTTTGAACAAACATGAATATTTACACTATTTACAAATGGAGTGTCCAAGCTCAGTGGCATAAAGTGTCCTGTAAGAATCGCGTAAGCTGCGGTGACCCAAGTTCAGAACCTGAACAAGTTGATAAAGTCTTGCGGCGAAAGAGAGGTGGAGCAAGTCTCCGGGTTGTTGGCTGTGCAAGGGTGATCAGTACCCTGGGAAAGAAGAAAACAACTCCATTTAGAGAGACTGCGGAAAGGGTGCCAGAGCATCAGCCAACTTAGCGCTGCCCTTCTGCCAGATGTCCCGCTTGCAAATAGATAGAGCAGAGCCCAGAATAATATTTCTGCTCTCGCCAAAGCAGACAGCTCGGAACCGGGCTTCAGATTTTAGGGGCTACTGGCAAGTCAGGGGAAATAAAACCAGCAAAGATCCAATTCATTCTTTTCCCCTCTTCTAAGGAAGAGAGGCTGGAGCCTACCATCAGCTACGGGAGTTTAACTCCAGCAACATGCCTTGGATATCAACAGACTGGCCAGCAGATTTTTTGTCCTGGTCTGTTTTGTAGCCATCAGCTCTCGTTCCAGCTAATCCTGCTGCCAGGACCTCCACCTCCATGTAACTGGTGGCAGGAGTTGCTGGCAGCGCTAAGATGATCTACTGCAGGCAGCCCTGCAGCATGCCCATCTCTCTCCCCTCTGGCCGTGATGGCCACTACTCTTGTTCAATGTAGAGAAGATGGGACCCTTGAAGCACAGAGGAGAAAGGGCCTTAATAGCTGAGGGAGGATTAAGATATAGGAAAACACTAGGTTATGCAGGCAAAGGAACTGCAGCACCCTAAACCAGTTGCAATCAGAGGAAGCACTGAGTGCCCCATGGCTCATGCCCCAGTTGAGTTTGTCCCATCAACACTACATACCTTCCAGGAGAGGATGTGGCAATGCCTGCAAAGCTGCAGCGTGTCACCATACTGCTCCTTCCGTGGGTAACACCTTATGAGCTTAAAGTACATCTTTTTCCAATCCAGCTGTCCCTTGTCAGATAAGATTAGCCGTTTGCGAATCTGAAAGAAAAAAAAACAACATCAAAATTGTAGCAGGTCAAATAATGTGCTTTTTTTCTCTTCAACTCATGTTGTTCTCGTCTCCCTTCTGTAAGTGTCATCATTGCTGGTCCCATAACAGTTCCCTTGTAACACCAAGAAAGCTATGAATATCCAGCTATAACCAACTTCCTTATGGCAACAGCCTCACCCAATACTATTATCGGGGTCTATCCCTATTTCATGAATATTACTGTATGAAAGCCTGAAATCCTGGGAGCTATTTTATACTACTTTGGCCACTGTTTCTGGTTGGCAGGACAGCGAGTGTAGTTGCATTTAACAGTTTCAGAAGTTAAAGTATTTTGCTTTTTCACTAAGAGTCAGTGATTTGTCACATTAGCTTGGGAGACACCCATCTTTCTTTTAGGGTTCATTAGTTGCAGAGACTGGATTCGAATTTACTCGTTAATAGAAATAACTTCCCCAGAGTCGATTCCAAAGCCAGATCCAGAGTGAGCAAATAAAGCCAAGTCAGCAAAGAAATCTGGCACGTGGTCCCTGAAGTGCAGAGGTCTGCTATAAACACCCCAGACATTCACCCATAAACAGAGAGGGACTTTTGTTTGTTTGTTTTTAAGTTTAGAAGACCCCGGATGATTACCAGCCTGCAAAAGGCCAAAGATGTTTACACAGGTACAGCATGGATGGCAGCAGGGCTGTTTTCCACATACCGTCCTGTCACTCATGAAACAGTTCAGAGGGGATTTCTTGCTCTAAAGGGCAAGAGAGTACGACTCATCGCTCATGGACCACATCCACAGAGATTCTCTGCGAGGGTGTCAGTCCCTAGGACATCGGGGTGATTGCTGGAGCTTGCCTGCACGTTTTCCCCGCACACGTGGGGCGAGGACCAACTGCATGACTTGCAGTTGTTACCACCTGGATTAGGGTTGAAGAAGTTCACCGTATGACTAATTCCTCAGGCTCCTATTTCAGGAATCATTGCTGTGACATGCAAAAACCCTCTACATAAATCATCTTCACAGCCGTTCTCATGTCAGCCTGTATTATCAGCTTGCAGCACAGCCCTTAGATCCAAGAGATAGTCAAACGAGAGTGTCCTGCCCATGTGTCTTCACTTGCTAGTGGGTTACAACAAGCAACCGATGGCAGTTTGCATCCCTCCTTGTACCTGTCTGTCCGTAAAGTGGTACTGGCAGAGTTTCTTCCACAGCAGCCGGTCTTCGCTGAGCACTTGCAGGTCAGGAGCCACCTGACCGAGGCTAACCAGGTCTCTCCCATCACTCAGTCGCTGCATGATGTTCAATTGTAAACACAACGGCAGGTCTGTGAAAGTGGTTCCTTTAAAGGCAGGCTGCAAGAGACAGACAAAATTGAGCTCACAAGAAGCTGAAAAAACAAGCAATTATAGCTTGCAGTAGAGTTACTGCTTTTTAAGCATTGCTCTTCACATAGCAACTGAGACATTTAACCTTCTGCCCCAAACAGTTTGAGATACCCTCAAGGAAGAGGACATGTATTTGTATTACAGTAGTTAGAAGCAGAGTTGCGGTCCAAGCCTCCTTCTCCCCTTTTTGTCCATCCCACATCCATACTCATGAGACTCTGCTCCCAGAAGCACCACTACCAGCTTTCACTACAGCAGGACATTGGCTGCATCGTGGCACCAGCTATTAACCATCCAGGTCTCTCAACCATGAGGGACATCGGCATTACATCTTAAGTTCAGCCTCCTGTTACACACATTGCTGGGAATCTCATGCTCTTCTGACATGTGTTTTAGTTTATGTCATCACAGGATCCTGCTGTAACCACAGCAATGGCTGATGAGTACCCGCAGCAGGATTTTTTTCCTGCATGGCTTCCCAGGTCACTGCTGGCAAGACTAACTTTTCCTATGTGAACACTTGAAGGACCTGCCCCTTTCCCATCAGCTGCAGCTGTGGTTTTCCAGGCTCTTCAGCCACACCAAAACACATCCTAGCCTAAAGAGCCAAAAGCCACCTTCACCCCCCCATCCGCCTTCGCCTGATCCACACAGGGTCCAGGACTATTTTGCAAGTCCGTATGGCAGAACAGCTTCAGGACAAAGTCACCACGATGGATCAGCAGGTCCTGCACTCAGGGGAAATCCAAGGTACACATGGGAGCAAGACATCAGCAAGGACCACAACCCATGCTCCAGCTGCCCCAAAACCAGCCCCAGCCTTATTAAGGCAAACAGCAGCTTTTAGGATTGGGCCTCAACGAAGAAACAATGTTAGACAGATGTGCCAAGTTTATCATTTACCCTGCACAGAGACGCTGCTATTTTAAGGCGCAGAGTCACAGCACCCATCTCGCAATTGGCAGAGCTATTAACCCTTTCAAACAAGAAGCACACAGATCGCCTTCAGCAGAACACTGCATAAGGCTGCTTTTAATCATACAGCCCCATCTCCAGCCACCCCACGGCACGTGAAACTCCCCAGGCACAAGTATGTCTGTACCCAAACAGCTCCCACCTTCCCTTCTGTGCCCCAGTGACCAGCCTGCCCAGACCACGCAGCACTGCCCAGTGTCTGCAAGGACCACAGCTTTTCAACTAAGGCATCATTTTTGCCCATCTCCACCAGCAAGATGGGCCTAACACAATCCCTCCAGAAGGGGTGAACTGTCTCTGCCATCTCCAGAGGACATTTCTTCCCGTGACAGCTTTAATGCTGTATGCTGGGGGTTAAGCTGCAAGCATACTGCCTGGTTACACGTAGATGCTTTCTTGGTACAATCCACAAGACCAGACTCAGTGTCCCTGCCCATCAGTGCAAACTGAGGTCATGTTTTGGGGTAGGAAGAATGCACTGGAGCCCTGGATCACCTCCCATTAATCTCCCTCACTAGCCTGTCTTTTGCATTCTCCTGCACTCTCTCTACACAGAAGCTTCAATAGGGCACAACAGGCAGCACTAAGCTCAGAGTCTCTTGGGTCAAAAAATCCCAGAGCTTATGCTTCGGTCTTATTTCTGAAGAAACCAGTATGACTCACGCAAATCCTTACAGGTTTTCTGAGTCAGGGCCAAAGACTTATCTGCTACCTCTTTTCCCTCAGTACTCCTTTCCAGGACTTCTCAGACATTACTTTTTTTGGAGAAAGAACACAGATTAGATCAGAGCAGTCAGTGTGCTGTCACTTTCTGGACAGAGAATTTTTTTTTTTTTTTTTTTTTTTTTTTTTTTTTTTTTTTTAAAAGAAAAAAAGTTTAGGTCTTAGCTGTTGCATGATGTTTCCCCCCCTATTCCAGAAACACCAGAGGCACTCAGTGCACTGTAAGCAACTGGCTGCACAGAGCTGAGCTTGTTCTTCCTTCCTCTAAACTCAGCTGGTTTTGTTCTAGCTTGACCTGAAGTCATCTTCAGTGGTGTGAAATCTTTATTTTTTTTCCGCAAGCTTGACATCTATTTTATTTATTTTAGAAAAGTGTCTGTAAACCTACACATAAGTAAGTATACATAAAAGGCAGTTCCATTCACAAGCAATATTTTGATGCACTTTTGTCTGGACAGGCAGAGTTCTTTGAAATGCTTTCTCTGTGTTTTATGAGTCCCTAAAGTAGAGGGGAAAAAACCCACATCGAACTACTGAGGTAGGTCCTGACCTGTGGTGGACTCAGGGCAGCAGATGCCTGGGTGGAGCTGACCCTGGCAGCGACCAGGCACGGGGCAGCTTTCCAGCTCACAGACCTGCTGTGCCCCAGGAGCTACCCCACAGTTGGGCCAGTGCTTCCCCTGCAAGACAACAGGAGCCACAGCCCATCCCAAGAGCTCCACACCAGGAGGGACAACAGAGGTGGGGCAGAGATCACCCTCAGATAAGGCACTGCTGCTTTTGCAGCTCTTGAAGCTTCCTGGGACCTTCCAGAGTTCATCTTCTGCTGTGTCCTGCTACCCGCATTACTCTAACTGAAAAACTGGAAGTTGTTTCCTGGTATCCCCAGAGAACACAGCTATGTGTTACTATGATGGAAGCAGGCCCTTTGCAAATGCCTCTCTGGTTGACCCACCAGGGAAAAAGGTGCTTTTTATAATTCGCTTTGGCCATGCCGTGGTCTGCCCAAGTGGGAATTTCACAGTTCAGTTCACTGCAGGAAAGTCCTACAAGGGGCACACCAACACACAGGTCAGCATTGGGGGAAAGTTTTGGCACTTCTGTGGAGTAAGTATCCATTCAAGGTGGGAAAAAAATAGTCTAGACATAGTTCTGGGCAACTGGTTGTAGGTGTCCCTGCTTGAGCAGGGGGCGTTGGACCAGATGACCTCCAGAGGCCCCTTCAACCTCAAACCTTCTGTGGAGTAAGTTCAGATTTGATTCCCATACAAAGCCAGGTTAGGAATCTATCAACTCATACATCGCTTTCCCATCCACACAGACACTGTTGAAAAAAACAGATGTTGTGAAAGCAGGACTCATCCGGCCGGAACGGGCAGCTCCAGACTACTGGAAGAATCATTGATATTTTCAGCCAGGAAGCATGAAGTTATGCAGCTATTTGGAAATTTGCATTTAATTCACAGATTAAACAAATCTAAAAACCTCAACTATCTGATAAACAAGTTTTGAAGGCAATTCCTCAGTTTGAGAAAGACCGAGTTGACTTTTCATAATTAGGCCTAATCTCTGAAGACACTCAAGAGGGGGAGATGGTTTCCTGCCCAGCTCTGCTTGCACAGCACTTCGTGGCCGTTAAGGAGTCAAGCCACAGTCCGTGACCAGTAACAGCAAGCATGATCCTGGGCTATGTATGTTGAGTTTGAGTTAAGGGACACAAGTAATGCTAGGAATGCACCCAGTTATTTTGGCAACTCCAGGTCCTTCCCCAGCACTGTGCTTGCACTGGGAGTACAGTGGGATGCAGTCACTCGAATGAGAGCTGCTACATGAGAAGGTTTCACGGAGGAGCCACATTATTTTTAGCTTTCAGGATTTGTGCTTACCCTGGTGATCTGAATGTTGTTCAGTTGCTGCTGCCAGTGGAGAATACTCTCCATTCTGTGCACCCACATGTTGATGTTTCCAACCAGGACAGACTTGCCAACACGTTGAACTAATGTGCAGAGCGATGTGTAGAGGGTCTGCAGCAATTCCCGTATTAGCCTGATGTTCTGCTGATCTTCGAGGACTTTGGAAGAACAGGAAAGGTTAAAAATGGGAACTGCAGAAGTCCTTTTCTGAATCTACATGTTTTTCAGGCAAGTCAAGTTATCTGCTATAACCTCACAGGCCGAGAGCGCCAGCCTGCACTTTTCTTTTTGGAGGAACGCACTTAAACATTAGCCAGGCACAGCAGGTTAGACAGCAGATGGAAAGAGATCCTCCCAGGATAAGCAGATGAGATATCTGCCCTTTCTGCAGCACTTCCCATTTCCAGCCACTGGCAACCAGCCAGTTTTCCCCTCCGATATGTGCAAGATGTTATCTATGTGCACCTCTTCCCTATCTATCCCAGCTGATATGCAGGGAGACAGCTCAGGATCTCCTTTCTCATTATGTAGACGCACACTAACCGGGTGCTCTCAATTCCCAGGCTTCAGCCAGAGCTAAAGCATCAGGNCCCCCCCCCCCCCCCCCCCCAGCAAGTGAAGATAGCCCTCGAGCTTTCCTTTCCTCTGGAGCAGTGGGAGCACTTGATGATACAGCAAACTGGTGACAAAGTGGCACCAGAGACTGCAGATGTGCCAGGCTGGGGGCAGAAGCAGCCATCTCCTCTGCAGTCAGAAACAGGACTCAGTAGGATGCAAAAGGGGTGGTAGCGAGGAAAGTTACAGAAGGAGGAATCACCTCTCAAACACCTACCAGAATACGGACATTTCTCCCCACTCCCCCCACCCCCAGCACAGCCCTTCACCAAGGGAAAGGAAAGTGGAACTGCTCTACAGAAGTAAGCAGTGGTGCTCCTCTTCACCCGTCTTGCATCGCCTGACTATTCTCGAGGATGTGGTTCACATGGAGTACAACAGATTAAATCTCACTACTCCTCCCCCTCACTGTTTCCGTTTCTTACCTTTCTGCACCACTTTTTCCAAAATGTTCATGTAGTTTTTCTGGGCAATGCCACTCAGTGATGTCAGCTGAGACTTTGCTATCAGCTCCAACAGCTGTGGATAAAAATAGAAGTTTCAAGCCTTAGAGCACAGAGATACCTTTCTAATCTTGACTCCTGGTCACATGACACAGCAAAACAGTCCACAGACTTGTTTGCTGCTTGAAAATAAAAGCGAGACAGAACGACAGAGCAAACTAACACAAAGGGGGAGGAGAGCTGGCCAAATAATTAAACCCACATCGAAAAGGGGGGGGGGAAAGGCATTCTAATGATCTTCAGGGGGAAAAGAAACTTGATTTCATGGTTCCAAGATGCAGAGAAACCACAGAGCAGTGCTCAGACTGACAGCCTCTATTCACACCAAGGGAACAACGAACAGCCAACGTCACCGTCCTTCACTGGGACATAAACAAGCAGTGTCATTAGGGAACACGAGCAAATGCCTGTTTGGATGGGAATATTATTGATGGGGCATTAATGAGAATCAGACTCCACAATTTACGTCAAACTCCTGGGTTGCATGGGTTTTGTCAGAGTGCTGTCACCACGACAGAAAGGTTAAGCACTATATTAAAAACAAACACTTCCCCCCAAACCCCTGTTCCCCCAAGGTTTCCTCCTCTCTGTTCAGCTCTTACAGCTGCAACACCAAACCACCTTTCCCTGTTTGTCCTGTTTACTCGTTAACCTCCCCTAATGGAAATCTCGCTTTTACTTTTGATTTGGATTTGCTTCCCATCGCTGACCCCTGACTCATTTACAAGCCAAACGCTGAATTTGGGCTGCAGTTGCTAAAGGAAGCGTTTCCCACAGGGAAGATGCCCTCTCCTCCCCGGCTCTGTACCACCACAAGAGCAGCTGTAGAAGTTTCCTACAGATCATGCTCTGCAGAACATGTGGCCCGTGATCTTCCAAGCCTTCCTCCCTTCCCCCAGCATTATATAAATACACAGACTGTCCACGTGTCAGTCCATTTGTTTTGGATGTACATAGCCTTCTGTTTTAATTTAGAAAGGAAAGGAAAAACCTTTTATGCTACAAATCAATCAACACATTACCACATGACTAGCTTATTAATCCTTTATCATCTGCAGCTACAGTATCCCATTGCTGGCACCGCAGAGAGCCCAGAGAAGGTGCAACTACTTGTGTCAAGTAACTAAGATGGCTTTTGACAAGACTCGATAAGTCATGAGCTGAACTGTTTGCCCCGCTATAAGAATGACAGGAATGTATCCAAAAAGTCACCGGCAGCTTGCCATGAAGTGGGGAGCTCAGGGAGAGGTATTACTGCAGTCATTCGCCTGCTCCGCTCATCTCAGGCGCTGGCATGTGACCGCCAGTTCGGAGCAGTGAAGTCGCCTAGAGTGACCGATCTCTTCTTCCGTTTAATTTCCAGGCCAACACCATCATCAGATGGCTTTGAGTTTACATTCTATTAATATCTTGCACCTTACACAACTGAAAGAAAACAAGATGAAAACAGACCTGCACTAACTCCTGTGAAGTGCAGGCTGCCTGTTTTCTTGGCTCTTTTGGGGGAAACAAGAGATGCAGGAGAGTTGGGTAGTATTTGGTACACAGGCATCAGTGGATCTTCTTGCTGTATCAGCTAAACTGAGGCCACAAGGACTAGATACTCTTAAAAACAAAGCAGTTTGCAAGATATTTGGAAAGTTTTAAAAACTGTCTTTTCTTAATTTCATTGAATACTGGAGGAAGAAATGAAGTCAGTGTCCCAGTAGTATGTAATACTCCGCTTACGCTGAACTATTTAGCCTTCAGACCTTTGATTGTAGCAATCAACTTGCCAGACTCCATCTGTACATTGGCCACACATGTACCCAGATCAGCTCTTCTGTGCATAAACAACTGCTGTCTCCAGATTGCACCATTCTGGAACTGGCACAGAGACAGCTTCCTCCAGGCTGGGTGTTAGCAATGTTGTGCCCGTTACTGAAAACACCAAAATGCACCCAGTGATAAGCATCACGTAATGCAATACCGTAAGAATGGCCCTGGCATCTAGCTCTTAAGAGGCACCAAGATAAAATCTCAGTTCCTTGAAGAATGCTAAATTGGTACAAAATTAATTTAGCCAAAGGAACAGATTCAAATTTGCCTTGTCTGTGTTTATCAAGGTTCAATTTATGTTCAGTGAACCAGCTCAGATATCATGTGTCACCTCCCTTCCCCTGCAGCAATAAACACAAGATGAAATTCCATATGAAAACTATGTTGTGAATACTTCTAGGACTACTCTGCTCCCCAGGGACCGCTGGCTGAAGCGACTGGCTAGCCCTCCAAATCAAAAGACTTTTTGTGTATTACATGAGCACAGAAGAATAAAACACAGGTAAGCAACACAGTTCATCCATGCCCCACATGCTCCAGTGCATTGAGGGTCTTTTAGTGTTGGCACAGACCCAGCAGGGTATGGTCTCAGTTAATGGACTGTCAAATTGGGGTCTACAGCATTATAAAAAAAAAATAAATCAATGTTGCCACATGCGTAATACAGACTAAAAGCAGACTGATGAATTCAGATTAATGCTGAGTAGGGTAAAAAGGCTGGAGAGCTGCAAGCATGTGTTATGATGCGGTTGCATTAAGTCCAGCCCACGCTCAACTGAGAGGGACAGATGGTACGAGAGAGTGCACAGGGAAAGGTTAAGAGCAATTTTCAAAGGCCTGCTTTTCAAAAACACTAAGTGATTGCATTCCGGCTGATTTTAGTTGGAGCTGGGAAGTCTGCAACACCTCCAGAAAACAAAGCATTAGGTCCCAATTCACTCTTAACTCCTAGGAAGTTGAAAAAGGTGACCTGGTAGCTTCTCCGTGGAAAATCCTTCCTACCACCCCACCCCTATTCTGTTTGCGCTCAGGGGTCTGCAAAAGCCAAGGAGAAAAGGCAAGAGATGCAGTGGGTTATTCTGGAGCTGCTGCAAAGCTGGCATCTTCCACAGCAGGGCAACAACCTGCTCGCTTCCCCGTGTGATGGGCTCCTGCTCAAACCCTACTAGCAGTCGGTGCAATGAGCCCCTTAGCTCCAGGAGCAGAGCAGGTCCTCCTCCCATAAGCACAAGGGGAAAAAAAAAACCAAAACCAAGCAAACAAAAAAAATGCCATGTGGCAGGGAACAAGGGCCCCTGTTCCAGGGCCATGAAAGCATGCTGCCCTGCACCCGTGACTGCTGTGCACAGCATTGCTTAGACCTGCTACAGCCAGCTGGTACTTCTGCCACTGTCTCGGTTCAATGCTGGGGTGCACAGGCAGTCCATACCCCAAATAACCCACAGCTAGGGGCTTATAGCACACAGAGCCAAAAAATCCTCAGCAGGCCCGCTGTGCCAAGCAGGAGGGTATGACCTTGCCTCAAGAAGGGAAATGCTTTGTAATAATTAAAATGACAAGTATCAAATTACTGAAGTGTAAATCCACCTTTGAATAGCCATAACCAGCTATAGGGAAGCTGGACTGCATGCTGTGGGGATCCATAAGCTCCTCCTGGTTGGGAATGTGGCTCCTCACATCCGGACTGCTTAAACAAATGTATTGCAATGAAAAATTCCTCCTCCAGTCCCCCCTTGCTCTCACTTTGTGTGGCTGAAATGTCACATTGGCTTTGAGCTAGGACATAGAGCAAGAGCAAGGCGAGTTATAATGATTTACAGCGCAGGTGCTGACAGATCTCCATGAGACAGCATCGAGCTGATATTCTTTCAGCACAGCATAAATCCAGGACTCCTGGAGCTAACTGCTATAAAAACTTAAGAAACAAATTTAAGAGACTGCTTCAGCAGGCTGCACGCTATCTAGATCATATTATTCCAGAAGAGCTGTGCCCATGCAGCTTAACCTGACCTAAGTTTTTACGATCAGAAACAGCACCTTCCCTGGAGACATTACTACACAATCATCATATGACAATCTTCCTGAAGGAAGCAGCCTGCAAAACCTCACTGTCATCTGAACAGAGTGTTCCCAAAGGAGAACCAACAACTTCTGGGCTGCAGGCACTTTTGTCTCTGCTCATATTACTTATGCTTACAGAACGCTTCCAGTCTTTTCATTAAGTCCGTAAGACCTGAGAAATTAGGACTGATTCAAGACCAGCAACAGTTTGGGTCCTTTGGGTCGATCACAGACTTCTTTACTAGCTCTAAAAAGGGAGTATTGTGCTGTGACACATAGGCAGATGCTATAGTTCAAGTGATCCGCAAGGACCAGGTCATGGCACCAATACCGATACTTAGCACTTCCAGCGCTGTACCAGCAGACTGTGAAGACAAGATTGATGTCGGAGGAAAATTTCTTCCACTTCAGTTACATGAACTCACTGTCTACAGCTGATGGTATTCGCCCACGAAAAATACCTGCCAAGCTTCTTGCAGCTCCTCCACCTCCCTTGAAGGAGGTGCCCATTTTATCAGTGCACCATTAGGAACTCCAAGAACTTAGTTTGGGTATATCTTAAGCAGCAGACACTTCTGTACAACAAAAAATCAGCACTGAAAACACTGTAGCACTCAAGTTCAGAGAAACTCAGAAATGAGCGCTTTGAGAAAGGCAAGCTGATGTTCAGCCTGAAGGTGCATTTTGCTACCAGCAGTGATGTAGCTTATTTCTCTATAGGGCATGTTTGGGTGTAGCCAGCAATGTCCCAAGCCTGCGGCAGTTCCTCTCCTTTCTTCCCCTACAGACATCCTCATATTCTCTCCCCCAGCCTCCAACTCTAAACTTCCCTCCTTGGAAAGCATTTGCTTGATGAACTAAGTAGTGTGACATTAATCAGATACCCCAAGCAATGGGTGGAACTAGAGAGAACAAGGAGAGGGAGGGAAGGGAAAAATGTTTTGCCTGCCAATGTTCAAGGCATTTTCCATGTGACAGATTGCTCATCTGTGTGCTCTAGGAGGCCTGTGATTTGCAAAGGACCATAAACAAGATCCACATCTAGGCAGAGCTTTTCGTAAGTAAATCTGGCACATAAGGCATTTTATGAGCTACTATCCACCGGAGACTTGGCTGATAGAAGCCTTTCATTTTAAAAAGTCAGTTTTATATTTGATCCATGGTACCAGGTTTAATATCTTCTTTAATCTGCCAAACCACAAGTCAGCCTCAATTAGAAAGCTTCATACTTCTCAGTAGTGCTGTATCCTTAACACTACTCGGGGGGAAAACTACTCTTAAAAGCTCAGAAGTAATTTGTAGAAACAAGGACACCTGCTGACTTCCATACAGAACATAGCGATTTTGGATACACAGCAGATTTGGGATGCTTTTATGAAGCCTTCATGGGGAAAAAGGGGGAAGAAGGTCAGCCTGAGCCTCCCCATCAGACCACACCGATTCCACTGAAATTTGAGTTTGCGCTTCAAAAAATTTATTGGGACTTCTGCTCAATCATTGCAGTCCCATGAGAAACACCCATCGCATTGGGCTGAGCAGCAGAAGCCCATCACATGGCACAGCGTGATCTGAGGCCACACTTAGCAGAGGTCTTTGGAGTTCTTTATTGTCATAAGACAAAAAGTCTGTCAAAGGGATCTCTGGAGCACCATATAAAAGTTTTATTTTCCTCCTTTATATTTGACTAAAGGGTTATAGCCTTAGCATGAACTGTTCCTTCCACAATAATCTCCCAAAAGATGACATGGCTGTGTGTATATATATCCCGTATCAGAAAACACTGAGTACCTCAGCACTGGTGATCACCACCTCTGCACAAGCAGGAAAACAAGTTGTCCCAGGATCAGCAGAGCTAAGACAGCCTGAGTTTCCATGGACTTGTATCCCACTTCGCCTCCTGCAGCATCCCCACTCCCTGCCACCACCCCTGCAGTGGGACATCCAAGTGATTGCCAGTGCCCTTTCTGCACAGCAGGCTGGTAGTCACCCCCAATGCCTCTACCCTTCCCAGGGGGACAGAAATTTTCACAGGCTCCCTGTCACCTAGACAACAGGTGAACAAACCAAGGTGAACCTGCTGAGATCATTTCTTCCTCAGGCACTTTTCATGACATTTGACTCAAAGGGAAAGCAATACCACTGCTGCTTGCTCCAGAACCTAAAACCTGAACAGCTGGTGCCTCACCAGTGATCAACTGCTGATGAGATGTGAAAAGGAGCTGTTTATAAACAGCCTCAAGTTAATAACAGATTTTAAGCTTATTGAATTCCAAGCCTTGATAAGCATTCTGAAATTGGAGATCAATTTGCAGATCACATGCACATAAACATACAAGCACCTGCAGCCCTCGGGACAGTAGCTCCCCCAACCACTACCATCCCCCTTGGCCACCCCAACCAAAAGAGAGGTCTTGATCTGTTATGCAAAGCCAGAGCATGGGGAACCTGGGGCTAATGACTCCTTCCTACCAACTAATGGTGTCAGGGCTAACCAAATGCTTCAACTACTAAAACTGCTGCCAGTCACAGGATTAAGAACAACCAGCCCATCCTCTCGTTCCCAAAACGCTCAGCTCCCTGAAGCCTCTCCTCTATCATTCCAAAAGAAACAAAGCTCCACAGCCCTTGTGGAGCTGGAGCCTTCTGTGCAAAGAAGTCCCCACTGCCCTATGGTCTCTGCAGATAGCTCACGGTCTTTTTGAGGCTACAGGAATCTCATTTAGAAGCTGAACTGAGAACTCGGGAATTAGAAGCTAAGTTTTCTGTGTTTCAGAGGTGAATTTTACAACTGAAAAGCAGTAGGAACTCTAGGCTAAGGAGAGCCCATCATCTACGTTACCACCACCACCTCCCTCTCTCTCTATTTTAGCAGATCAAAGAGGAGGTTTTGGGCATCTATCCACACAACTCCATCAGTTACTTCACACAGCAAAGCCCAACACCCAACTTGCATGCTTGGACCTCTTTTCTTTGCCAGTGCTTCCCATCACCCAACTGGTGCTCCATTCAGAGCCTCCACCACCATCACAGCAAAATAAACCCTGGCTTTCCACTCACCCTCACGACATAGTTGAACCGCCTGGAGTCCAGGATAGCACTGGAGAAGTCAAGTCGGTTGAAGGCTTCTCCCAAGGTGCAGTAACCATGGCGCTGAGAAGAGAAAAACAGTCTGGATCATGTTTTGGCAGACATGAGTCCAGACAGCACCAGAAGACGTGACCGAGGGCAACTCAATTTAGCAAGCTAACGGGTACAAACCATGGGACCAGCTCACAGCTGGAGGAGGCAGGCCTGTCTCCTGCAGAGCTGCACTTATTGACGTCAAGAGTGGGCACGGCCCAGTGTGGATTATGGTAGTTTCCCAAGAGTGACCCGAGCTCTACTCATGACCCATGAGTTCATGGGTGAGAATGCACCACGCATTCCCGGGGTTCAATATATAGTGCAAGTTCAGAGCAGTCTCGTACAGCCGCTTCTCTCCATGAGTGCAAGCGAGCCGTTGTGATGAATTCCAATGATTTTCCATGTTAGGACTGTACTGGGTGAAAGCCAAGAACAGTATTATGGCTTGGTCTGCAAATGGCTTTTGTTTTTTTTTTTTAACTGAGGGAAGCAAACAAGTCATATTTTAAACACATGTACAGAGCCTTGTACAGCAAGCCCTCGTTCCCTGATTGGGGCTTAAAATCATTACTGAAATTCCAACCACAAGCCAGATCTTCCACTTATCTCGTAAGAGCTTCTGCTGATTTATATCAGCACAGGATCTTCCACCGCTTTGAAAAAACAGTAGAAAAGGGAACAAAGAACCTATGGAGGCACTCACCTCTTTTGTGCTCCCCTTGTGAACATAGATCCACTTCTCCTGGTGGAAATCTGTTTGGACAAAGACATTTTGCTGAATTAACCTTCCACCTCAAAGAGGGCTGGATCTCTGTTCTGCTCATAACACTCACTGCCCTTTCAGTGCAAATGAAGTTATTTTGTGTTTACAACACTACACTTGAAACCAAAACTAGCTACTCACTGAGTCGCTGTGTTTCCATACTGCTTCATTTGAGACTGCAGCTCTGAGCCTTAGAAGGGGCTTCTGTTTCAGTGACACAGCTCAAGACTGTAAATGTTTAATCTGCCAGCCACAGATATACCATAGCACCTCCTCTTCTTTGGTCCCAGACAGTAAGTGTGGCTGACAGCCAGGTTTTGTTGTTATTGATTTTATTAACTATTCATTACCTTGGTTACAGGCTTGGGATTGAATGTCAAATTTGAAGTTGAGCAAAAATGTCATGAGACACCAGGCATGTGGGAGAGAGCTTTTAGCAGTGAGGTCAGGCTCAGAGAAGCATGCTTGTGCTTGCAGCTAACTTGCTAAAAAAGAAAAACCTATTTGGGACCAAAATTTTCCTATTTCTAACTGCCCCTCCCTTCTCTCAGAAGTGGGAGTTGTCCCATCCACTACCCAAAACAGCTTCCCCGTACCCACCACATGCTGCTAACTCAGTTTGCAGAAAAGCCCTTACTGCAACAGCAGTTATGCAGCTCAATCCTTCTCCCATCCCGTTCTCACATGGGCTCTTGACCCTTCTTCTGCCACATACTGGCAATTCAACAGCTAGTGTGAGTAAGAAAGAATTCTTCTCCCCATCCTGCTAGACTCCCTTCCTTAAAGGAAATACTGTGCTCCTTTTTCCACCTAAGGAGGCAGCGATATACTCCTGCCTGGTACTGTGAGCCCAAGGACAAACCCCATCTCAGTTACAGGCACGCAGACCCGGCATCAGGCCCTTTTAAATAGTAGGTCAGAGCAGAATCCAGCCAAAAACTGTCATGGTAACATTTGTTTGTTCAGAGAACCGAATGCACAGAGGGGCCAGATTTTGGCATCAGTTTCCAAAATCCTGGGGGATGCACAATGAGCTAATAGTAGTGTGGGAATTGTAACTCATTTCCTCCGTGTATGTTTACATTTGTAGCCTTCACATCTAACTCCAGTACCTATCTTGCAATCAGACCAAGGCAGACCTTGCTGTCCCTGCGGGCTCCCCCGAGTCCTCCAACAGTGCACCATCTGAGACCCTGGCTGCTCGCTGTGCGTACAGAAAGACTTCAAACCTTCCATTGTTTTGAGCAAGCTGAAATCGTATTTCATTTTTCATGCACTCCGCGCACAGAGATAGGATCAAAGCTCACATTCAGGCTTGTAGCCTCCAGTAATGTAGATTAGTACTCAACATGCATATGGAAGGAAGAATAAATTTAGCCTGTTGTGCACACGGAAGTCTACAGGGGGAAAAAAACTGGAACTGGTTCATTTGAATGTACCATAGGAAAAAATTACCCTCCCTCTGACAAACACAAATGACAAAAAAATTGAACACAACAAGCACAACTCCTCAGAGCAGGGATTACTAACAGGGGCATAAATCTTCACATTAAACTGTATCCAAGTTCTCTACTTAAGTCAAACATGGGCGCAAAGCCCTTTGAGATACTCTGGAAGACTCTTCATGCACTGTGCAAAAAAACATAGATATGAAGCATTTTCCATTCTCCTGCAGCAACTTTTATTAAAAAAAAGCTCAAATAGACATCTTACATTGGATCTTGGCTTTGTTATTCAGCAGGTCTTTTTTTCTCTTCTTGGCAGCAACATCATAGTTCAGGCTGTTGAAGAGATTCTCTTTGTTGTGATCATCTCTTTTACAAAAGCTGTGAATGACACAAAGCAAGGATTCTGTTTATTTCTGCAGGCTGCTGAACACTATGTTTCCTGCAAGGAGAGAAAAATACACAGGTTTTCATTGTGAGCTCCAAAGCTGCCCCCTTGCAGGCTGCTCTCGAGAAGTCTGCATGCAGTTTTTGCATCCAGTAATGGTATTTTTAAATGAGCCTCCGGTGCCTCATTTCCGTGCTAGCTAAGATACCCCTAACAGAAAGGAGCAGGTAATGCAGATTGCACAGTTAGTGCTGGGACACTGTTGGGCATCTTTTCCTCCCTTTAACCTGTTTCTATCTTTAACATCATATCCTCCTACTGTAGGTGGTAGATTTCTCCGAGCCAGTCAGACTTCTACGGAAGAACATATTTCAACATCTCTGAGGATACATATATGCACTCAAAATATTTATTAACAAAAGAGTCTCTACAAAACATTCTTTCAAGCTTACAGGAAAAGCTCAGCTGAGGTTCAGACTTGGCTGGTGATTTTCCAAACCCCGCATAGTAGTGACTACACAAATTAACAACTCTTGTCCAAGACTGCCCATCTTCTGCTTTTGCTGGAGCTCTGCTGTAACTATATTATTAGGGAAGGGAACTCTAACCCCTTATTTTCTTTGAGGGCAATGAAAGACTATCTATAAAGAGGCTGTGTATCAACATCTCCATGTTCGGCAGACCTGCAAATCAGCAGATCCAAGCAGCAATGTGAAACTTAGAAGGTCCTGGGCAGCCACAGCGCTGCAGCACAGATCCCTGAGGGTGACAGGGGAAAACAGCACCCACCAGGAGCTCTGGGCAGAGCTCCCTGTGCACACAGCATGCTGCCCAGAGCTGTGGGGACGCCTCATAGCTGCTCGGGAGAAGACAGGTGATGCACCCAGGACAACAAAACAGAGAGCTTCCCCCACTGCTCAGGCATCTTGCAAGGGATGGGAGATGGCTGTCTGCAATTCTAAATTCAAAGAAGGGTGTCAGGGACCTCACTGCTCCTCTCAGCTGCTGTAGCTGGGACACCCCCAGAGCTCTGGCAGGCACTGAAACACGCTGCTGCTCACAGGGCGGGACAAGCTTCCTCTGTGACAGCCACAAGGACCCCTACGCAGCCAGGCTGCTTCCTCTACAGACCTCATGTTTACACCATTTAGCCTCAAAAGAAATAATGCGAGCACCATACCACCTCACACCACCTACAGCACAGGCTCCTGCAAAGGAGCGGGACCTGCAGGACAAGGCTCCTTGTTTCCCCCTACTGATAAACAGGATCACCATCCCAGGCCCACAGCCAGGAGAGGGAGGTTTGCTCTCTGTCAGCAGGGCCACGCACAAGTCAAGCGACCAAGTCAGAGTTTCAGCCCCATGAAGGACCCGGACCTCCTCTAGCAGGGTCCAGATGGGTGTTCTGGTTTGGCACCTGCACATGGACCCAGAGGTGGAAGAAGCCTGCCCCAGGCTCAGGACATGGCCTTCACCACAAGCCTTGAAGGGGGCACCATGGCTGCAGGGAAAGCACAGCTTCTGCAGGCTTCACTGCGACACTGCAGATGGGGAACAGCAGCAGCAACACAGGTGGACAGTATTCACAGCAACAACAGAGCAGGGAACCAGACACTTCTACCAGCAGGAGCTGGTTCAGAAGAACCTACACCTGGGAGCAGAACATCTCAGCTGTGCATCTCCCCCACCCACACAGCTTTCTACTGGGGGGACCAAAGCCCGAGAAGAGTATGGCAGTAAGGAAGTAGCAGTTGCGAGATGTTCAAGCTTATATTTTATCGGGGTTGACACAAAATCAATAATGGGCCAGGTTAACATGCCCCATGCAGTGGCAGAATCCAAGCCCAAGAGCACAAGACAGATCTGCTTTAAATCTTACATGTCAACAGCACGCCCTTGACTGTTGACTTCCTCCTGTATGACTCTGTAATCTGAAACTTCGTAACAGCAATGGTTGAGTTCCAGTATGCGAGCCAGGTTATTCCCTGTTTATGTACCGCCAGGTTTCCACACGCTCCTCCAAGGCATCTTGACAGGCTGAACAGTTGGGCACCAGGACCTGGCACTGCAAGGACCTCTGTCCAGGGCCAGTATGTCACCCCCCCATTTTTTTAATAGGAAAAGGGATGTATAAACCCATGCCAGACTCAGCGTTCCCAACACAATCACATTACCACCAGCCAAACATTTTTCTATCTCTTTACAAATCAGATGCTTTGGATTCTAAACTTGATTTTTATTTACAGCCTGCATAAAAGAGGGCAAGCGATAGAGACCTGCTACATAAACCTCCTTGCACAGCAACATCTCAGCCATGGCTCACCACGAATCCCTGTTTGCTCCGAGTCCCTTTGTCCTGGACATTCCTGACCCATCCCTCAGCCCGGCAGCAGCAAACCCAAGCCTGACTGCGCACAGCTGAAAACAAGCTGCAGCTCTGCAAGAAAAGTTTGGTTTTGACAGGAGTGCTCTGGCCAGGGCCCATGACACCCACGCTGCTGCAGAGGCTTCCTGCCTGCCGCGACGCAGCAGCTCCGCGGCGCTTCACCATCTTGGGGGTTTTGTTGTTGTTTGGGAGCCAGATTAGTCAAGCAGCACGTCAGGTACATTACTCACGGTCTGGGGAATATTTATGGCTTCGGCCACATCAGCCTTCTCCAGCCCGAGAGCCGGGCAGCCCGAGGCAGGGCTGTTTTGGGTGGGAGGGGAGAAGGAGGAGGAAGACGGGAGACCCCTCCAGGACCCCACCAGGGCCCCCCAGCGATGGGCACACCGCCCAGGCCGCGCGGCAGCGACTGTTTTCACCTCTTCCTCGCTTTTCCACCCCATCCCGCAGCCGTAGGGGCAGCCGGGCGGCCCGGGACCCCCGCCAGGGCTGCGAGAGACCCCTTCGGGGCTTACAGCAGGCTCCGGAGGGAAAGCCGCCGAGCCCCTTCGCCGGCAGGCCCGGCCGCCTCAGCGACGCCAAGGCCCGGGGTTACCGGCAGGCCCGCACAGCCACCCCCTCCCCGCCGACACCGGAGCTCGGCGGCCCCGGCGCCGCCGTCCATCTTACCGCCGCTCACCCCCACCCCGGCAGCGCGCGGCCGCACCGCGGCGCCCCCTGGCGGATCCGCCGGGGCAGGGGGCCGGGAGCGAAACCGGGACCGGGCCGCCCGCCGGTACCTGCTGATGTCGCCGACATAACCGCCGCCGCTCTTCTCGTCCAGGAAGCGCGTCCAGCCGTCGGCCGTCTTCACCCAGCTCTGCCCGGGGGAGCGCCAGTCCTGCCCCAGGAACGGCATGGCGGCGGGACGGAGCGGGACCGGGAGCTGAGCGCAGCGGTGCGGGTCAGAGCGATGCGGTGGGTGCCGCGGCGGCGGGGCTGCGGGCGCCGCGCCGCTCCGCGCTATTTATGCGGCGGCGGGGCGGCGTGTTGCCGGAAGCGCGGGACTGGCCCCGCCCCCGCCCCGCCGCACGTGGCGGTGTTTATCGGCGCCGCCCCCGCCCTCCGCGGACGGGCGGGGGCGGGGCCGGGGGGCGGGGCCTGGCGGCTGGGGGCGGGGCCTGGCGGCTGGGGGCGGGGCCAGTGAGCTGTTTGTGTGTGCCTCTGTGGGTCTGCACACACAAATAGCTTTTATATATATGTATGTATTCATGCAGTGAATTTATATACTGTGCATAAAACCTTTTTATATATTTGCATTGCATATATAAAACATTAAATACAATTCAAATATATATAAAATTAATGGTTTATGCATATTTTGATTCCATATATGACTCCTATATTCCATTTATTGATACAAATAATATAAATATTTACACAGGCATGGCTTTTTTATGCTTATAAATGTGTTTTAGATACTTATGTAACCCAAAATTATGTCCTTTTAATAGAAACATAGAGAATCTAAACATACAGATAAATTTAGAATATTGTGAAAGCACACAGAACATATATATAATGTTGAATAGGGTTCTATATAGAGAATGTTATATCTAGAGAGAATATTATATATCGAATGTTTTCTAAATGTGTGTTTCATATATATTTTATATCTGTAATGTTTCATGTCTCTGGTTTATATATGCATTTGCTTTTCTATGCATTGTTCTTACACATAATGCTATTTTTAAGCATTTTCTAGATAAATATGCATGCCAAAGATATATAAATATACACAAAATGATGTTATATATGAAATATATATAATATGTAAATGTAACTTATCAGGTGCATGCACTGGTAGGTGTTAGAGAAGGTCTTCTGCATTGAACATTAAAACCATGGGGTTTTTGCGTTGAAGCCCAGGCTGAGCTGGCGCATTCTCGGCCAGGAATGCCCCATGGCTCATGGCACAAATGTAGGACATTCTGTAGTAGGATTACGACATATTTGCCCCATGCTATGGTGTGTGTATCTCAATACACTGATTTTCATATTGCCAAGTCACCGTTACTGGGGGAACACTGCATGTGGGGTGTCCCTGGGTGGCTGGGACCCCCTCCAGTCCCTTGGGAAGGGATGGGGTGGCCATCGGCCTCGCCTGGCCGGTGCTCGGGGCTGAGGGCCGAAGAGAAGAGAGATGGCAAGCAGCTTGGCTGCGGGGCCGGCGGGATAAGCTGCTCTAATCTGGGTCACGTTGCCAGCTGGTCCCCAGCTGTGCTACCTGCCGCTGTGGGGCTTTCGGCAACATCTGGCACTTGCTAGTGATGGTGTTACGTAGTCACCCTCAAAAAAAACACCCCAAAACATAATAAAACTTAGCATGGGAGGCGTGGGGAAGGTGGTGCATGCAGATGGGGCGCTGCCGGGGCTGAAGGCAGGCAGGAGGGCTGCGGGGCAGGGGGGTGCTGATGCTGGAAGCCCCTCACCAGCAGTGCTGGCCACCCCGGCCACCCCATCTCCGTCCCCTGCCACGGCTCGCCTGGGAGAGTGGGACATGGGGGTCAGTGGGAGCGAGAGTGAAACCCGCCCCGGCTAAAGGCTGCCACATCTGAAGGGTGCCTGCAGCCCCCGGGGACAGAAAGCGCTTGACAGTGGCGCTGAGCTGCAGCACGTGCAAAAATTAAAATCCAAATATGAAGACATAGGCCGAGGTCTCCTCCCTCTGCCTGTCCGATCCAGTCCGATCCAAGGCAGCGGTCCCACCTTCCCTTGCAGGCAGTGCCAGATATTTTTTGAGTGGCGGGAGATATTGTTTAAGCTGCAAGAGTGCTCTGTGATGCAAAATCATCGTTGGGGGGTTTCTTCTGCCCCGTGCCTTCAACAACTGAGCGTCTCCCACCACCATTGCTGTAGGGGATGCCGCCCTCCCAGGAGACCCCGGAGGGGACAGGGTCTGCAGCGATGGAGCTGCTTGGGGTGAGGCCACCTCCTAACAGTGTCATTGAGCTCAGCGTGTCCCCAAAAGGCTGTGTCTGCCTGTCACCTGCATCCTGCCCTGCAGAGTGGGTTAAACTGAACAGATCTGTGTCACTGCAAATATCTTCATCCTTCTAATGAGGATCGCTCGGCAGCTCTGAAGCACAGGTTGGTTTTGGTCTGCAGAAGGGGATGGAGAGAGAAAGGAGTGCTAGGGAAGGCAGGCGCAGGGACTGATTTGTCCCGTCTCTTTTAAAAGCCCTCGTGAACTGGGTGATAACCTGCAAGCACTGTCAAACCCTCATGAGCAGCCAGGGAGCCGCCGGGGGTCTGCAGCAGGCGGTCGGTCGGCTGCTGATCGAAAGTACCATGTCAGACCATGAGCCGGCGGGAGCCCTGGATACAACTGAGCAGGGGGGGGTGTTAAAACCTTTGGAGATTTTAATGTGGTGTGGCAGGAGAGCTGCCGCCATCGGCACTGCAGGATAGATCGAACCCAGGGTAAAAATTTTTATGATTGAAGAAACACGATAAAAAAATGAGGGTGAATCTCGCTGCACGGGCGTGCAGGTGCAGAGCCAGGGTTAGCCGGGCTGGACCCGCCACAGGCACTGACATTTTAGAAACGGTGTCGCAGACAGAAATCGGAGCTGCTGCTCCGGAGCACAGACCCTTTCCCCGGAGCCCAAAATAGACCTGCTCGTGGCCGAGCTGCTCGGCTCCCACCAGCCGGGCGCAGGGGCACTGGTCTGCACGGGGCGGGTCATGGAGAAGAGCTGCTCCTCCAAGTGCATGTCCATGCTGGGGTGTTGCAGGGCAGCAGACTCCATGCACAGCTTCACTTAAGCCTTTACTTAACATGTACCACAGGTACTCAAACTCTGCCTTCAGTCCTCCGCAGGCCGTTGGCGTGCAGGAGTTAACGAAGCACAGACAAACCCATGCACTGCCTGGGAAGGTGCAGAGATTTGCAAAGGAGCCCAGAGGAGACATCAGTTTAGTCCAAATCTGTAACCGATTGTGGCTCCGTGTTTACGGATGCAGGAATCGGCAGCAGAGGGATTAAAAGCAGTGTGTTTAGCAGTGAAAGGAGAACTTCCCCCTCCCTACACCAGTGCGGTGGCTCTTGTAGGGGCCTCGCTGCACCACGTCCTTATGGTCAGTCGCTGTTACCAGCTCTGCAGAAACTGTCTGCACACAGCCAGCCCAGTGTGCACGTGTGTGTGTGTATTGCACAAACATCAAAGCAGCCCCTTATGCCTCCTCCTGGAGCTCCTGCACACCACCCCACCTCCCCAACCTTGAACCCCTCCAAGGCTGGGCTCCCCATGCCGGGGAATGAGTTTTATCTTGGGGCACGCAGGAACCGGGCAGGGCGGCACTGCCATTGCCCACAGCTGGTTGGAGCCAGGGGGAATCTGCCGCAGTGCAGTTTCAAAAGGAAAAACTGAATTTTTGGGACGAGTTGGTTATAGGGTGACCTTGCTGAGCTGCCATGGGGTGCAGCTGGGGGTGGGCACAGTCTTGGGGCAGCAGTGCAGCCACTCTGCACAGGGGGTGGTGAGGACTTTATTCCAGCCGTCGCTCGGCTTCAACATGTGTAGACTCATGGTCAGCGCATATAGATACCATAGGGCAAAGCTAACAGTGGAAATCATCTCTGACAGTGAAAATGGGCACTTGAGGCTGTGGGTGAAGCGTGCTGCACCGGGCAGTGTGTAACAAAACCCGGCAGCGTTGGTTTACAGAAGGGCCACAGGTGCTTGACTTGGGGTCATGACTCATTCAGGTTCCCACAGGTAAGTGGATTTTGGGAGAATTATTGATGTGGTCATTGTATCATCAATGTCTGCATTAAAGGATGTATTTCCCACGTGGGGATAAAGGCAGGAATGCTCTTTTAGAGTAAACTCTGGGCAACAAACCCTCATTTGGCACATCTTACAGGATCCTGCCCATGCCACGGACTCAGGCCACCCCAGACATGCTCCCACCATCCGATGGGGAGAGGCGAGGAGCCTGTGTTTGGCTGCAGCAGCCCGTGCTCTCAAGCATCAGAAGCAAATATGTCCCTCTTAGCCAAAAAATGATCCAGCTGAAGGGTGTTTCGTTAGGGAGACAGGCCTGGTAGCTTCTGTACCCCCGTCATCCCCAGCTGGGCATGCCGGTAGCTGAGTCGGCGGCCATGGCTCACGCTGCTGTGCAAGGGTTTGCCATCTGGTAAAGCCACGCAGTGATGATGAAGGGCATCTAACTTCAGTCATGGTGTGGCCCAAGCTTTACTGTCCTACACCTCTGTTCCCTGAAAGCAGCAACTCACTGAGTGAGAGCAAATGCCAGAAATAAGCTTGGCTGTCTGGCATGTGTGTTACAGGGATGCTTTAGGGGACCTTTTTTTTCCCTGGGACTCTCTATTTCTCCTGTTTGTATGCTCACAGGTGTCCTGTGGAGCCTTATCTTTCAAAAAATTCAGTAGCTCTACCCTGTATCAGGCCTCCCTTTGGCCCCAGGCATGGGAGGGGACCCTCCTGCCCCTGCTCGGCAGCCTCCTGGTGACTACCTGGAGGATGTGGGTCCCTCAAGGCACTCAACAGTGAATCCCTTTGGGATCCTCCTAGGAGAGGGATGTCACACAAACGCAGATGAGATAAATGCCTCTCACCACGGACTCCTGCCTGTGCGTTACCAGAGTCTGGTCAGAGGTGGGCAGAGTACAGGTCTAACAGCAATGACAGCGGCACCCGGTGATGTACGCTGTTCTTCTCATCTTCAAAGCATTAGCTGGTGGGAATTAATCCTCATACCAGGCAGGCGAGTCTCATGACCCTCGCTCTACAGAGAGACAGAGTAAATCAAGGGTGAATCAGGTCACGGCTGCGATGAAATCACAGCAGTTCCTGCCTGCCCGTCCCGTGACCATTAGACCTTATGTACTCATCAAGGAGGTAGCCGGCACCCAAGGAGGTGCGGGAGCAGCAAGTCACGCAGCCCGTGGGGAGGTGCTGGGCCATGACTCACCTTTGGAAGCAGGTTGCAGCGCTGGATGTGGCCAGGGAGTTGCGAGGTGCATCCTCTGACAACTCACTCCTGGGGTCTGGCAGTACGAGACCACCCAGTTAAGGATGCTGAAAGGCCGAGGGAAGCTTCTCCTGGCAGGATCGGGGTGCCGAACTTTTTCTTTGTTGCCTTTGAAAGTCGGAGCCTAAGATTTTAACCCTGTGGATGGGGTCTTGGCTGCTGATGGGGTGAGAGAGCCGTTTGTGTAAATCACCAGTGGGGACTCAAGCCAGGAGACTGGCCTCAAGAGCAGATTTGGTCTCGCCAGCTGCTCCTTGACCTTGGGCGAGTTACTTGATCTCCTTGGGGAGAAGTCCACTCCGCACCAAAACAGGAGTGATGCAGAGTGGCAGCTCCTTGGGAACTGGAGGGAGAGGAACAACATAGCTTCCTGGGCAAATACCTGCAAGCAGATTTGGTGTGAAAATAGAAAATATTTAGGAAAAGTAAAATGACACCCTGGATTTACCTCAGTTAACAGAAACGTACCCCTAAACGCAGGGTGATGTGGTTAGGACAGATAATAGAGAGGAGAAAGCCGCAACAGTACTGGCAGTTCCCCGTGTACAAAAGACAAACAGCAGGGTGTTGTCTGCGAGCCAACTTCCACGTACGTCGCACGCGATGGGCCAGCCCGTCCTCCCTCCTCCCCGCGCCATAGGTAGCTCTAAAGGAGGAAAGAGGCTGGCAGCAAATTCACGTCAGTGAACTGGCTGAAAAGAGGAGCAGCCCGAGGGGCTTGTGTCTTGTCAAATTGAAAGTATATCCGGGAATTATTTCTCGCTTGTAGTAAATTGTGCACGATGTAGCTGACAGCAGGCTTGGGGATTTGATTTCATAGAAAATATATATTTTCTATGTCAAAGGGTGTCTCCACCTCCCGCCTGCTGGGTTAAACCCAGGATTTTGCAGCCAGGAGTTGTTAGTACTTGACATTCAGTTCCACAAGGGAGAAGAGCAGGAGTTCAGAGCTACGGTGGGCAAGCGGCCAGCGGCGCCTGAACCGGCTGCAGCGACAGTCCTGCAGGACGCTGGTTTCTCTGTGGGACAGCAGCGCACCAAGCCAAGAGCTGGATCAGCTTCGGGGCCTCCCTGAGGTCCACGGTGGTGTGTGTGCTGCACCACCAGGGATGGGGAAAGCAAAAGGCACCGAAAGGCACTAAGCTTTGAGGGTATCGCACCTGTGAAGACCAAGTCAGCAGTGCGGTTGGCTTGGCCTGCCTTTGTAGTGCAGGTCATGGCTGACCTCCTAGAATAATCAGTGAGCTCCTGTAATTACCCCAGGGACATCACATAGGGGCCATGCTTTTCATCTCTTCCATCCTTCTTGTGGCACATTGTGGCTGTGGCTCTTATAATGGGTCTGAAGTTTGTTACTGGGGCTGCAGTGTTTTCTGTGGCTTTTGTGGCCCCCTGCGCAACAAGCATCGCTGCCTGGTTGCCCGCAGTCTCAGGGGACCCAGCTCGGTGACCCAAATTCTCCCTTCTTTTGCCCACTGCTCTTGTTCTCTGGATGCCTTGTTACAGGGAGGTGTTTAACGCTGGGTACTCGCTTTTGCATCTTCCTTGCTGCTTAATTTCCCTGTCTTCTAAAGGGATTTGGAGCCTTCAGAGGTGGAAGGATGGTGCAGTCCAAGGGCAGAGCCTGCTGCAGAGGACGGATGTCCCTGGAAGGGAAGGTAGGAACACAGATGGAGGGAACGGAGTGTGAAATTTCCACCCTTCTGTCCCCCCAGCAGCCTGCAGAAAGCAGCTGTTTCCATCGCATGAAAAGCCATCCCTGGGCAGGGCAGTTTCTGAAGGTGAGAGGTGGCCTCAGGCGAGGTCTGGGAAGGTGCCAGGGGGTTACAGTCTTGCCCATCGGGCATGCTGCCCGCTCCAGGCCTTCATTCAACACCATGGGGGAGAAAATTTGAAGATAACCCCTTGCTGTTGGACCACACAGCACATCTCTCTCACAGGCTCTGAAAGGAGTTGTTTTTCTCACCGGCCGTTAAGCAAATGCAGATTTCATGGTCATGCTATGGAAACCACCGCAGGGGAAGCAGCCTGGGAAGTTGTTCCTGGCTGGATTTGAAGGTGCCCTTTAGCTGACCCTACGTGTTTCTAACCCAGAACTACCTGTTTTACAGAACAGCTCATTTTTCCATATGTGAGAAAGCCCTTTCCTACACCAGAAGCTGCTGTCCACAAAAGCCAGAGCTTCGACCGCTCAGTCTCAATGAAGAGCCCAGAGGAGCTTCTCGGGATGCTCGCCCCCGTGTCTGCGGCGAGCTCCAGCCTGGGTTGCTCTACATTTTGCTTACCTCAACACCACCCTGGCAGCGTCCGCGGGATGAAGGGAGCATCCCTGCCTGATGGGGCGGACCTTATGAAGCTGCTCCGGGGTGGCTGAGTCTTGTGGGTGGCCAGCACCCGGCTCAGCCACGGGAGCAGGCTGGAAAGGGCAGCGGGGTGATTTGCTGTGTAAAACCCCCCGCGGAGGGAGGAGCGTGGTTATTAGAGAGTTCCGATCCTCCTCCCTGTTGGTAGGATACACAACTTTTCCTAAACACAGCCTGTCCAGCTGCATTCCTGAAGCACACATTCCTTGCTGGCGTAGCTCACCCGGAGTGTGTCCAGGAATAGCGCTGCAGCTTTGTGTGGGACCTCTCCCAAATACATCTTTAATTGAACAGGGCCACTTGGCCCATGTGCTTGAACTCGGACCAGGAGAGAAGTATTGTAATTACTGGTTTTTTTTGCCATTTTCTACCCAACACCATCTATTCTTTATCCCTCACATCTATGACTATAAGCACTACCACTCTTTCAGCTTCATTTTCTGTTTCTTGAGCATCTGACAGATGCTGTGCAGGTACCACTGCTATCTATTGGGCTGTGCATCGGGCCAGCGCGGGTGCCGGTGAGCAAGGACACCAAGTGGAGCCGCCACCTTGAGTTAATATAGTTAAGGCTTGTTGTCGCGCAGCTGAAGGTACTAATTTCTGTCTCTAAAACCACATAGCTGAGATTCAGCTGGCCACTCATAGCCACAAAGAATGCTTTGCTGGAAGGGCACTCGCCAGCTTTCTGATTTTTATCGGAAGTCTTGTGATAGCTGGCGTTCTTTTGACAGCACCAATATCTGGAGCATAGTTTTGGGGTGAGAAGCTCAGCTTTCAGTTTAAACCCAGAATGCACATTTGCAGCCCTGACAGTTGCAGAGAGAAGCTGCAAAGTGACTTCCAAGCATGCTCCCATGGCTCAAAAAATGCAAAATACCCCATACTTTGGTTAAGAAGACAATCAAAAAGGAATATTATGTTTTTTAAGGCTAAGTTGTGGTCCTTGAGTACTTGGCACTGGCAATCTCATGGAAAGATGGCAGGGTACCAGGCTTTTTGTTATGGAGAAGCTACCCATAATTTTGAGATCCAAGAATGCAGTGATTTAGGTGTCCTGGAATAGGTGACAAATTCTTCCCTTCATGCCTAGGAACTGCTGAGAAGGGCAAAACTGCAGTGGTGAGCTCAGTAGCCCACCTCTCCTGCCCAGGACCTTTTAGAGAACAGGTAGGAGGCATCAGACCAGGTTGGCTCCTTTCCCTTGCCCTGCCTATCACTGCCCACAGGCAACCTTAATGCCAGCACTCTTAATCTAAATACATAGAAGTAAGATATTTTTATAACCCTTTTGTTTTTTTATGAACAGTTGCATGAAAGAGGAACATTTTCTGATCAGACCTCCTGCTGAAGACCACTGCGCATCTGAGCTTTTCCCTTCCAGTAGGTAATATGAAGACATATCTTAAGGGCTTTGGCTTCATCTCCCTAAGGCTTGGTATTGCTCCAGTAGAGGCAAAGACTTTGTGGCTCAGCAACCACAGTTTTTAATCCGCTTTTTTGTGCTCCCTGTGCTGTGTGCATACATAATCACAGTGGTCAGTCCTTGCTTTCAACTTCCCCTTTGCTGCCTTGTGATGTTTACATGGTGTGTAGTGTTCTGCAAGCTTCAGATAAACAGAAATAAAAATCAGTGTTGGTTTGCTTTATAAGAGTAACCCCTGGAGTCAACAGCCATTCACTGGTTGTAACCTTTAACTCTCGCACCAAGAAGCGACTTTACAGAAGAAATAAATAGCGTATTGACTTAGGGTTCCCATGTGTCACACTGTTTTCACATGAAAGCATTAACAAACTAAATGCAGTACAGCAACGAAGCAATAAAGCATCTGGACTTTCTTGGCCAGGCATGGAGTAAAGCGTGCCTGATTTTTCCAGGAAGCAAGTGGATTTGCAGAGAAAGTGCCAAGGAGTCACAGCAGCATCACTGTTATTACAAGGAGGGGATTTTCAGCACACACTGTGCTGAAATGATGATGGCTGGCTACTACATCTTTAGGATCTTTTAGTCTTTCTGCAGGCAACACGAGCCCAACTCCTAGAAGATGCTGGAAAAAGGGAGGAAGCCCAGATATAGCACAAGAGCGATACTCTCCAAGGTGTTTTTCATCAGGCCAGAGCTGGTAGCTGCAAGGAAGGGGCACAACACTGGTACCTGCAACAGGAGGAATGAATTCAGAGTTTAAGTCCATATTTCTTTGGCTGCAGTTATCTCTTTTCCAAGTTCTAGCTAGGAAATAGGCAGTCATCTCTTTGTAAAATAGAAGGAAGATGTAAGTAATACGAGATCTATCTTTATAAATATAAATCTAGTGGCTTGATTTTTAAAATATAATTAAAACTGCAGGAAATAAAGCAACTTGCTGCTTTGAGGGTCTTCCCGTTCGAAAGACAAGTCCGGTCTCTCAATCGAGGCTAATACTGCAATTACACAGCCTTGTGCTGAGTTGCTCGTCTCAACAGCTGATGGGCGGAAGCATTTTTTGGAGAGTATCACAGGTTCCTTTCCCAAAGGTTGAGGTACAAGCCATGACAATCCCTCAAAGTCACGAAAAGGCCCCTTCATACGTTGGCAGGGGTTCAGATGTTTGGGTTTGATGGAAGAAGTAATTAATCCCTGCCACATTAAAATTTGGATATGGGGCTGCAGGACCCTGAGTAACTCGGCAAGCTCAATGGGCTCATAATGCAGAAGAAGCCCAAGCAGGCCACCTGTGTGGCTGGAACATCGATTTTGGTTTTTTTTTTTTATTGGCAAGAGCTGGTGCACATTAAGAGCCTTTGAGCTCTGCAGAAGCAGTTAGGTGCTCTACTCAGCCACCGCAAATCAATCCTAGAGGGAAAAAAAGTTACCTGTCATCCTTTCTTGGCTCACGGTAAGATATGTGAGCTGCCACATTACAATTACAGGCCAGTTCAGGAGAAAATTTTATCCCTCTGATCCAAAATGCATCACCTGGCCCAGGACAGGACCTTTCTTCTGTCTTTTTGGCAGCAGAGGTGCACGATCGCCGGGGTTTAACAAGTCCCCGCGTGCAAGGATAGCTGCAGGAACGCCGTGGCTCCGTGCTCTTCATGTGCACCAGCTGCGGGGTGATGCAATCTGCTTCCCCACGCATTAAACGAGGTCAGATTACCTTGGTTTTTGCTGGAGTCTGGAGTGTGCTCCGGGACAGTTACCGTGGCTCAGCTCACAGGCAGGAAATTGTTAAATTTCAGTAATTAACCACAAGAACGAGTCTGTCAGCTGAGTCTGTCCCAGCCTGTTCTTTAGGTTGCAGGTCCTCAGGAGCAGGAGTTGCTTTTTTTCAGAGCTATATTCTCTAATGTGATTTCCCACCCATATTGGATCAAAAAAAAAAAAAAGTGAGTCCTCCTAAGCTTGCGTTTAATTTTAGGGTTCTTCTACTCTAACTCACCAGGGGTTTGCCCAGGCTAGGTGGGACACAGTAGCTGTATCAATCTGAGAGCGCAAAATAGTCTCCTCTGCTGCTGCCAGAACAGCTCATTTGGCCTCTGCAGCTGCTGTTGGCGACTTTCCCACTCGTCTTAGCGGAGCAGGTTTTGTTCTTAAATTTGCAGTCTGTGTCCCTAAGGAATACTATAGCTTGAAACACTGCGGTGGTTCGAATGAGTCTTTTTGCTGACGGCTTCAGTGGAGCAGTAGTCCTTTTCCTCCAGGCCTGTTGTCTGGAGGCAGAGCTGGTGGCCAAGAAAAAACATTTCCCAGCAGATACCGTGCTATTTATTGGAAGGTGTTGAGCGCTGTGCAGAGTATGCTGACTTTTAAAGTGTGACCACTGTAAGGACACCAACTGGAGAACAAGGAAGGAAAAGGCTTCCAGATCCAAGTTTAGTGATCAACTATTCCATTGAGCATGAAACTTGTGTAAGAGCTTATAGCGCTCATCTTTCTGTTGAACATCCAACAAGTACTGCAGCAAAATTAATTCCGGATAATACAACTGAGGTTAACTTAATGGAGAAAAAGCTTGGAAAGCTTTTTTTGGAAGGGGCTGTGTTGTGTATATCTATGTAACTACATCCATTATGGGAAGGACGTTAGCTCTGGTGTGGGAGGGTAATGACACACGGGGCCTAATGGAGGTCTCATCATGTGTCTGTGGAGAATACATATCATCTAAGGCAGTGTGCGTAGTGTAGGAGAATTAGGAAACCTTGAACGGGTGACAGCTGATTAAAGAGCTGAAGTTTTAGGTCTCTGAGCTATTTGAAATGCAGACATGCATCTTAAGACAGCTACCTACCTAAAATGGCCTGAACCCAGTCTTTTCCTCCTGTTCCCAGACCCTGCAGCTTACCTTGTACAAAGCTGTTATTGTTTAGCCTGAGCAGAAACAGCCTTTGTCATCATATTGGAGTCTAACTCCTCCAGCTAAGTTAGATCATTGTAGCAGTGTAGACAATATACAACCCTGCAAGCCAGAATGTAAATTTATTACTTTTCCCATAAAACTAATTTCACAATGTTTTTGGAACAAGACTTCTTGCTGTCTTTTGACTAGAGCATTCAAGTTGAAAGAAGAAAGAGAAGGTAAATTCAACTTAAAATCTTCAGACCCAAGATCAGCCCCAAAGCGTTCGTGTCGTCACAGTCAGAAGCCACCTTATCCTCTGGTGTGGTTTCACTGTAGCTGAGAGCTTACAAGAATGGCTGATACCATGAGAACAGTTGATCCCTTTTTCACCCTTCCCCGGTGCAGGGATTTGTGCTAGATTATATCCAAATGTATTTCTCAAGAAAAGTCAACTGGGGATACCACTCAACTCCCTTATCTTGATGGATCTTCAAAGCCATTCCCCATCCCAATACCCAGCCTTATCTGGATATAAACAGAGATGCTCAGTGCATCTCTGGGCCATCTTCCCCGCGTGGTCAGACTTGTACGATCATCAGCTGTTTCAGCAGCAGAAGTTGGTGTAAAACCAAAATGGCTGAAAGATCTGTAGGCTGTAAAGAAGGGACAAAATGCAAAGCACAGATGGATGCTATCCCCAGAGAGGAGGGGTGTGTGGGGAGGTGTCAGTTGTGCTCCCTGTTGATCCTCCTTCACTGGGATGCAATGGGTCTGGATGGATCTCCTCGAGGGGGCCTTGGGTAAAGACTTGAGGATTTAGATGATGTCAGCTATGCCATGAATTCATGCACCGTTGCACGCTGTCAAAAACCCCACAGTTCCCTCTAGAAAGAAGAACCTATTTTCTCTCCCTCCAGGGGCTGAAGTACAGAGAGCAGAGCATTACTGCACTGATCTGACTAAGCTGACATAATAGGCTTCAAATAAATAAGTCCAAGGCAGACAGTAATTGCAGTAACATGGGCTTAGTGGGGAAAATGCAGATCACCACAGGTATGGCCCAGCTGCGAAGGAGGGCATTGTCTCTTCCTTTGCTCCTCACCATGTAGGACTCCATTTTATAATTTACAATTACAGCTTCATTGGCACTGCAGACCAGAACCAACAGATGAAACGAAACCTGATAGCCCCTCCCTGCTATTTAAAATAATATTCCAAAAATATCCCCCTGCTCCCCAGGCATGGATAGCACAAAGGGCAGAAGAGGACATCACCTCCCAAATTCTCCCTCCATCTCTTTCCCCCAGCTGTAGCCCGGTCGTGTCCTGACTGTCCATACAATGTGCCTAAATATTTCTATCGTTAACAAAAGAAAGGAAAAAGGAAAAGGGGCATCCTCTATCAGCAGGCAAAATGTCTGACTGCAGTATTTCCTGCAGGAAAAGGTTAAATTCAACTTTATGATGTTTTTCATGCAGAGTCTGCTTTCCAGGGAAACTCTGAGGTTAGAAACATTAAGAGTTCGCTGCCGTGGTGATAGTACCTCAGTGTGCCCCAGGAGGGAGGGCTGTCCTTCTCAGCCACAGAAGGTCTTCTGTGGTACACCAGCATCAATGGCTCTCATGACATACCATTTTCCTTCTCCAGGATGACAGAGTTCAGTGCCTTCTGGGGGTTTTGGTCTTTACCAATCTTCACATGTAAACCTAATTTTCTGACCAATGACATGCATGGTTTTAATTTATTTATCCTGTACAAGCTATCATCAGCAGTCAGTCTGGTAGCAAGCTGTTGTTTTTTTCCCCTAGAAAAAGCAGCACAGAGATGATGTACAGGGTCAGGGCTGGGACAAACTAACCTGGTGTAAAGGACATTCAAAACAACACAAAACTGAGCCTGCACATAAAAGCTTTAAGTGGTGCAACACGATTCCTGCAATTAAACTGTATCAGTCAGACCACTGATCTGGTTTGCTGGACTAACGGAGGAGGATAAAACTCAAGTTGGCAGATACTAGAGTTTCGTCCCAGAATTTAGTTCTTGGACTAAATTCCAACACTAAAGTACAGCTCTGAAGGCAGGAGCTCATCCAGTAACTGGTTGATTCCCTCTGCTGGGAAGTGATAAAAGGCATCGTTTTTACCAGTGAACCAGATGGACCGCTCTTCTCAGAAAACAGAGTTGTGAATTTCAGAGGCATTGTGTTATGTACAATGTTCATCTCCCGGGCATGTTGGGTGAAAATACTTTACCCATAATAATAATAAGGCTGTAATTAAGCATATTAAGCAATCCGGCCTCAAAAGTCATGAGACAGTGCATGGGAGGATTTAGCCCCCAGTAGAGGCAATCACGGCATGTGTTTTAGTGGTGTAGGTAGTACTAGAACTGCCCCTCTCAAACAAAATACAACATTATCCTGAGCACACAAGTGGCATGGATCCACTGAGACCAGTATTTGGAGCACGGAAGAATCCTGCTAGTTCTCCGTCACCTGTTCTAGCCAGCTTCCTTCTTCCCCACCCAGATAAAATGCCCTGCAGATCTAATGGTAGAATTTGGCTCTCAACGCTAGAAAGCTCCAACTGTAGCCAAAGTAATATCCTAAAATAGAAAGAAAAATGAGAAACCAGAAATGTTGTTTTCCTCTCTCAAAAGTTTCAGCAGGAAGCTAGCAGTGCGAAACCGCTAAAATGGCTCTCTCCCAATTACCTCTCCTGATCTGGTCATCGCCTGAAATGCTCAAAAGATCCCTCATCCTAAGGTCCAAAGGGACCTTGATTTCATGCCTGTGGCTCCGGTATCACTGGAAACCACCTTAAGGTAATTGAGCTCAGGATTTGGTCTTTCTGTATGAATCAGTCTTAGGGAAGCTGACAGCTACAAATCCCCGTGTTTTTGTTCTGATGAAAACAGCCTGAAGATCTAAATTTAACAGTTGATTTCACAATGCTCATTTTTGACTGTAAGTAAAATCACCCTTGAAAAAAAGCTTATAATAGGAAGAGCTATATTCTCCGGATGCTGGGAAAGCAAACCAAAAAAGCAAACAGGACAAATTTATCCTCATTCACAATTTAGACCACTTCTGATGGAAGCTTTCAACTCTCTGCTTGGGATCTTTGGATGAATACTGTGAATAAAAATAATGTTAGTTACAGAAGAGATTCATAATTCCTGACCCCATTTCAGAGGAAGGTACAGCACATATCTGCAGTGTTCGCGTGAAGGGAAACGATGCCTGCACATTGAATCTGTGATGTGAATGTTTTTTTCACATGTGGAAACCAGACAGAATATTTTTCCTAGATGAAAAAGGCTCTTCTTCATGCACACAGTTATTCTGACGAATTTCTCCTTGTAGACGAGTTATCACTATCACTTACCCCACAGTCACATTACTACACTTTAACAATGTAAAGAGGCCACAGAGTGGATGTAAATATAATTTATAGTTGAAGAATGACATAAATCACCTACACATTATGAGGCGATTTATTGTAAATGAGAGTGGGGCCTCTACAGTGAAAATCTGCTCCCAAGAGTGACAAATGGCATCTTCTACTCAGCGCTTTGTATTTGAAACAAGGTCTGCTTTCAAATAAGCCAGGATGGATACCAGAGAATGACCTGCATCCTGCTCCTCGTGCCTTGTCAGCAGTTCACCGGGTTCCAGCCATGCAAATTCATGGAAGAGAGGGAGATGCGCATGTGTCCTCGGAAACATGATTTTTATTTGGGAACATCCTGAACCTCGGATGCCAGCGGCATTTGTCAGTCCAGCACTTAGGAAAAAAGTCATTGCACTTATAAACTGAAGGCAGCAGAGACCAGCTACTGCGAGATGTTACACAGAGGGTTTTATAATATAGCGTACCATGTCACAGCCCCCCCAAAAGAGGAGACATGCACCCACTATGTCCTACTGATCCAGGGGGTGACAGAGGTGTCCCCTCTGCCTGTGCGGGTGCACATCTGCATGGACACCTCTGAGGAACCAGTTGGGGAAGGGGTGCCAAGGGCACAGGTATGGCCCTGGCTGCCCCCCTGGGCTCAGTCCTGGGCCTCCCCTGTCCTGCATTCCTCAGGGTGTCTCCCAGGCTGGTAGGATGCTCAAGCATGCAGGGAGATCTGAGGCATCCTCACCTTGCACTTCCTTGGAGGTGGTTGTCCCCAAAGCCTTCTGCCCATTCTGGTGGGGGGGTGATACCTGTGGTCCACCACCTCGGTGAGCACCTCCTTTCCTGGAAAAGCTTCTCCTGTATCACTCAGGAGAGCTGCCGGTGGGAGGGTTGGCACTGCAACACCCGGTGTCAACATGGCAGGCAGCTGGGTGCGGCTGGACGAGCCACACTCATGGCAGAAGAATGTGACGTGCCTCCCTGGGCTGCGTGGCAGCCTGTGGGCAGGCCCAGTGCTGCGTCGGCTGCATGGCCGGTGCATTGCTCTGCCTGCCGCATGACGGATGAGCAGGCGGCGTGGCATGCTGCTGCTCTTCAGCTATCGGTGGGGCCCATCCGGAGAAGTGGTGGGCTGGTGTCAAGCGTGGTGTGTAGTCAGATGTCTAGCTGGGTGGACCATGAAGCTCTACCTGGGCTATCAGCTCTGCTCCCTGACTGTAACTAGCTCCTTGGGAGAGGCGGGGCTTGATAAGCCTCACCAAGAGGAGCTGAAGCGGGGCTGATGTTTGCCCCATGATCAGGTCTACGTAGCTGTCCCACCAGCAGTCCCACTCCCTGTAGCTGTGCTCCATCCTGCTCCTTTACATCCCACTTCTGCTTCAGGTAAAAGTCTGGTCCTCAAGACATAAACAGCAATAAAAACATCTCTTTTTATATTGCTCCTTGACCTCAAACATGCCAGTCCCCTGGACCTTTGATCCAGAGCAGACTGCAGCTTCCCTAGTCTGCCTGATGGCTGCCTTGACTTCACTGACAACCTCCTAATCCTGCCTGGGGTCAAACCGGGCCCTGCTCTTTTGGCTTCACTCTGCCTTGACCTATTCATGCTTATCTGAGAGGAAAAGGTCTTTCTCTGTGGAGTCCCCACTCTTTCCTTGGGGGACAAATTCTTCCTGCTCTGATGGACTTGGTGTCTGCCTTGGAGAATCCATGGGCTGAGTTCTGAGCTCCAGCCACCGGCAGCCCCAGGCTGCCATGGGCTGCCTCTTTAGGGTCTGCGAGTCTGGAGACACTTGACAGTGAAACTGTTGGTTTGGGTATTTCTCAGCCTGTGTTGCATACTCCTTGTTGCTAAAGCTACGGTTTAATTTCTCTGAAGAGTCTGAGGTGAGGTTGTTAATGAAAATTTAAAAACATAATACCCCATGAGAGACCCCTCATGGTACAAGGACTGGTTTTGTTGGCAAAGGCCAGCGCATCGGCTGGAGTCAATCAGTTCAGCATCAGTTTAGCGTCAGTGAGGCTTTGTTGATTTGCACACACAGAAGATTTGGCCTCAGCATCCAGTCCATATTATTTTACAGCAGATAATGAATGCAGCATGTCATGCTTGCTTTTCCTACCCTTCTCTGAAGCTGCAATGTTGCTGACCTGAAAACATTTTCCCACTATTAAACTTTCAATCAGGACATAAGTCCTTTTTAAGATTCTGAATGCCACACGATGCCTTCTCCTTGTGTGGGAACAGCTCTGCTGTACTAAGAGGAGGTGTGATCCTGACTTTATGGGATAGAGATTCCTTGTGGCACTGACTCATACGCTGTACGTTTGTGCTCATTTTCACATCTTCCTCCTGTTCCTGTTTTAGGCTGCGTTTCCATTACTCCTCCGCCCTGGGGGAGGAATCCTCAGCCAACACAGCTCTAACCCGGAAACCACAGAGGATGAAAAGACCTTTCATAGCAGTAATGATGCCATGTTCCTCTCCTCTGCAGCTGCATTTTGAAAACAAAAGACCAGGAGGCACAGTCACCACCCACAAGCAGAACTTGCAGCTCTGCAGCCGTCGGGGACTGGTGCAAATGGGCCTAATGCAGATGCCAGAGAACATACTTCCTATTGACACCAGGGAACAACAAGAACCGAAACTATAACCTAATCTGGGGAGAGAACAATGTTTATTTTTGCATATTTAACAAGGATAGGCTCCGGTCATGAGCTGAGAATTAGCTTTGCCCACACCCTAAAATCTTCACACGTTTGTAATCAGCTGTTTGGGTCAATCTATTGTAAAGACTATGGAATGTCTTTAAAATAAGGTGGTGGCTGCACTTCCACGCACCACCTCAGTAGATATCCATGCCTATGCACATGTTCCAGCTCCAGTGTCTGTGAAAGTTTCTCCATAAAATAGATAGGAAAACACATGGAAGCACATCCAGTAGTTTGGGGAGTCTGTTGGTTAACACAAAGTGTAGAAGAACAGGTTGAAAGCCATGCACTGATGACCTCATTTTACTGCAGTGTATTGCTAGGCCAGGTTTAGCTGTGCACTTCTGGGCTGAAGTGCTCCTTGAGTCTTGCTTTTCCAGCATGGATAGCACTTTTGAACTGGCAAAGGGTAGGTGATTGACATCGGACAGAAGGCCCGATTTCATCAAAGCTTTGGCGTGCCACTTGCTGGAAAATCTATTCCGATAAGTGCCATCCAGTGTTATTAAATGTGGCACGGAAAGGTAAACTAAGTTCCTGCCAAGGAACTGCCACTCTGGACTTGTTTGCTCTCTGCTCGTACAGGCAGGCCTGTTGTTAGTCATCGATGGGAAAAGGTCAGTGGGACTAGGAAGGGTCTGGCCGCATCTGGCTTTAACTTCTGAAAGACCCAGCCACATAGCAGCAGTGTGATCCTGTAAACTTAGTATGTAAAAATCTAGCTCTTCCTTCTCTTGGACAGGCTCAAGAGCATGAATTGGAGGTAAACTATGACTTAAAGCTGGATGGTATTTCACGTGCACTTTATGTGCCGGTGCCCACATGAGAGGTAGGATGGTGGAGAATCAAGCTCAGTGTCCCCGTGAGACACTGAACTATCTATGGGAAGTCTTTCTGAGCTTTCCAAGAGACTGTATTTCAAACCTGGTGCTAATTGTTTTCTTCTTGACCTGCTGTGAGTTCACTCCCATAGCTGCCTGAGGCTTGATAATCTTCCCCAGATCGCAGTGCTCTGCTTGTATTTTTGTCACTGCTTCTGTGTGACCTGTCTTCTGCTGGCCAGAAACCTGCAGGTCACACAAGGTGCCTGTGCTGAGCTGGAAACAAGGGAATAGGTTATTTCTTTGGAGTCGAGTGGGCCCCTAAAATAAAGACCTCATTTCAAATAGCATTTGGCACACCAGAACATGTTTCTCTTCTCCAATGTGCGAGGTAGGGAAGAGCTATTTTCTCCCCGGCATGGAAAGGAAACAGGAGAACTGAGACACCAACGCCCACGTCGATGAAGGTATTTAAGCATTCGCTGGGATCTGCACATCGTGGCCAAGTAGTTTGTTGATAGTCACACGCAGTCTGGGACAGCAGGTGCCTAAACCCCGTGTTTCCAAAGTCCTAAGGTACAGCCCTGAGTGCAGGATCGGGTTTCTCGAAAGCTCCTTGCAGGACCAATCCTAGGAAAGGGCTGATGCTGTGGGTGCCAGTTCCTCTGTTTATTTCCGTGGTGCCCCATCCCTGCAGACACTTTTCCACCCCATGCCATGCAGGCGTCTCAGCAGAGGTTGCTCTCAGCGCCCAGCTCTGCTCGTCCCTCGCGGGTGCCGCGGAGGAACCACCTGTTGCTCTAAATCTGGCAGCGTTTCCTTGTCTCCCCTGCATCCCTGTTTCAACTCCTGTAACTACATCTGTGACCTGTTCTCTCCTGCTATGTAGAAACTTGGGCAGTCACATGGGGACATATGGGGTCACTTGCACTCCTCTGACCCTGTAAATGTAGAAGGGTCAGTTTATTTCCAGAAAGTATGGTTTACATATGGTTTTCCTTTCATTATTTTAGATGTCAGCTAGAAGGGCTCTGCTTGCTCCCTTCAGCAACAGCAAGTAAATACCCGACCTGTTTAGCAAAACTTAACACTAGAGACCTGGAGAAATCTCTGGATGCAAGATGCATGCTGAACTGTGTGTGACCCTCTGAAGAGAAACATTAGCTTAAAATATTAGCAAATGTTTTTTAGTGGAGATAAAAGAATATTAGAGAAAATATACAAAGCTTGAGGTCAAAGGTCCCTGTGCAGTCCACTTCCCATTGAAATCAAATGGCCAAAATGAACAGGTCAGCAGAAGTTTGCTTGAATTCGGATTGAGGAAAACAAGGAAAGCTCTTTGCTCACTCCACGCAGTGCTGTTATCAAGAGGGTCTCATCACAACAGACTGAGGCCAGGATTTTCAAAAGCAGTTAATTGGTTTGCTTGCCTCACTTGAAGCACACCAAGTGGAGCTGCTTTTGGGAAGGTGTGGGAAATGGTGGAGCACCAAGGAGCCCCATGCTGGTCCTGGGAGACTTAACCAACACCCTGAGGCTGCTTTGAGGCATTTGACCCGTCTACTGTCAGATCAAACTCCAGGGGATAAATTAGAGAATTTTGACTTGGACAAGTGTAGATGAAGCATATGCTGTTGAGTCTCTGGGGTTGCCAGCTTGGGCATCTCCATGCTGTATCCCCTTTAGTGCCAAGGCAGGCATGCAGAGACCAAAGAATGAAGATGCCTCATGTTAGCGTTAAGATTTCAGCTTACCAAGACAGGTGGTGAGTGCAGGGACCTAGGGAGTCATGCTTAGAAGAGAAGGTTGAGGGACTCCTGCAGTTCACAAATACTACTTGGGAACCGGATAGTCAAGTACTGCCAGTTCCTAGGATCAGCTTAAAGTTAATAGAGTGATGGCGGGTGCCCAAACATCCTTGCAATCCTAAATTTGCAGGCAGTTTTCATCAGAAAACAGACAAAATAAAATAGTTTTTAAAAAACAACACACCCTGCAGGTCTCTGTCCTTGCCACTGGGTATACAAATTTTAAACTACAAAAAAAAAAAAGCCACAAAGAAAACCCTAACAAGAAAAGGGAAAGGATTCATATAAATAAAGTAACTGGAGAACCTTGAAAGTAGCTGGAATGTGTGAGACTGATGCATTTTTATCCTTTTAAAATAAAACAGATGCTGAGTGGAGGTTGTAAGAAGGCGTCTCAGAAAGGCTGGCACAAAAACTGAAGAACTGAAAAACATGCTTTTCCCAAGGGAACAAGCAAGGACCTGGTCCTACAGACCTTGGATGTGGAAATGTATGTTACAGAAATACCATGTTTTGGCATGATCTGAAATTGCAGACTTGGGAATGAAATGAGTGCATGGAGTGCTCCATACATCATTACTCTGAATTTGAAAAAAAGTTTCAGATGAACTCAAAGGGATGATTTTCATATCTTTGAGCTTACTTGCGAGATTGCCTCCAAGCAGAAGAGCCCTTGCTTAAGTAAAAGCATTAGTAGTCCACGGGCACAATACACCCGCAAACCCCAAAAGTGTTTATGTCCTTTTCGTGGCCCGTTCTCCCGTTGGGTCTATAACTCCATATTCAATCCATCCTTGACTTCTATGGAAAGCAGCATACAAAAACACATTGTAGGAAAAGGAGATGTGAGGTAACTGCAACCCTATTATTTATAAAAGGCTTTTCTTAACACTGTTAGTCTTTAAACGAGCATTTAGTTTGGTTTTTTTTTTTTGGGGGGGGTAGCCTCAGTCAAAAACAGACCCATATTAATTTTATAAGTCCTTATACTTATCCAGCTGATTACCAGTTCATTTAAGGTCATCGCTATATTAATTTAATCGCACTATTTCTATAGGTGTGGTTACTTCCTAAAAAGCAAGTAGCTGCAATGGGATTGTGCAACAGCAGTGTTTGGCAATTCACAAAAGACAGCATTTTTCAGGCTTTAGTGAATTCATTCACAATGCCCTTGTGGGGTTGGTATCATCCTTATTCTAATGATGTGGTGATAGAGACTTAAAAGAAATAAAATGTTACCCACAATCACTCAGCACGTCCCTTCCTTTCTCCCTTGACTGAGGATGCTACGTAACTCCACTGCTGATACACACTGGCAAACTAACTCTCATGTCCACCGTTAGTGATAACGAAGAGTAAAGTGTGAAGAAGTAAGACAAGAAATGATGAACAGAAGTCCCCTGTAAAGAAGGGACTTGTTTTCCCATGGGTGCACATCTGATTTGTCCCTCCTAGTTTCCCCCATCAAATGCACTCGTGTGGGTGCCAGGGGAGTCCCACGTGTGCGACAGGCAGGGAGATCAAGGTCTGGCTCCACAGGGATGCTTTTTACTGTCCTGAAAGCATAACTTAATCCTGCAAGTAGATAAAAAGCAAAGCAGTGAGGATAAAGCACTCTTGAGTTTCTGGCGCCTTTGACTCCATCCCTGTCTTGGACAAACTTCCTCTCATCTCCGAGGAGTTAACTGAGTACAGATCTCAGCATTCTCCTCCCTAGAGTTTATTATGAATTTATTAAAAAAAAAATCTAATCCCTTCAGCTATGAAAATTACCCTCATTTGTCTATAAATAGGCTTAACCTCTTAAACTGTGTCAGATGCTGCTGATTCACCAATCTGATCTAGATCTTCAGATGTTCTCTGCTCCTACAGCTCCAGGGCAAATGACTCACGCAGTTTGCAAGTGCCATATCCCACTGAGCCTGGCAGTTCCACGATTCTGCTAGCAGCGTGTCTGCAGATTTCTACTAAAACCTGGGCAAGGGATTTTCTCCTGATCAAGCTGAGCTCACCAACATCCTGCAGTCACAAAGCGTTATGTTGTATTTACATGAAAATCCATGTATTTGCATTAGTCCAGCCACAGATCAGCAGAGCAAAAATGTATTCTAGAATCAAAGAAATATGATAAAGGCAAAACCCAAGTGATCCATGTAATTATTTCCCCAGCTGTGTTTCCCTTCCCTGGTGGCAGTCCTAGGAAGGTCGGTCTACACTACCTATCACCTTATGTTTGAAATTGCTTTGGAAATATGAAAGGGAAATGCCAAAGTATTTTCAGTCAACCTAAATGGCTTTTATAGTTTGGTCCTGGAAATCAGAGAGCCCCAAGCTGTCTGCATGCTCTCTCCTCACTCTATAAAGCACTTGTTTTTAAAAGTGGAAGGGATCCACTTTCCCAGTTGTGTGCCCATTCCTAGAGTTGTCTGAAACCTTCTGCTACATTTCCTGGTGAAGGGGACAATCTAAATGTTGAAAACCAGGTCAAAAACCTCTTCTCCTAGGTGTGTTTTAGGGTGATGATGCCCTTCTGTCTATGGGGCACCTGGGGACAGAAGAGGTTGGTGTTAGACAGTTAATGCCCACGTGTTGCCTGAGTTTCCAGGAAGCCCTGGGCCTTGGCACTTGTTTGTGTGCTGATCTGTGGGGTGGGCTGTGGACCAGAGAGCTACAGGGAAGAGCTGGGGTTTTTTTTTTGAGGTGTACTTCTGTTATTCAGGTTATGGCATAAGGTGTTTCTCTTGCCTAATGAATAAGCTGGATGCTTTGAAACTCCAGCTGATGATGCTCTGAGGGTCAACTGTGTCATCTTCTCTGTATCTCTCATAAGCTCTTTGGAGTACGGACTGTGTATTTTATGCTGCCATCACAAATAACAGACTCTCAGCTTGAAATCTGTGATTGACTGTGCATGTCATGTTTCATGCCATTAAAAACATAAGCTCAAGCTTGGAAGGGCGAACATGCTTTTGGCTTCTCTGCCATTTGTATTTCAGTCTGCAGGCACCACTTCTTTCACTGCGTGCTGCTGTTTTTCTCTTGAGAAAATTTCCAGAGCCCCCTATGCCTGGAGAATAAACAGGCTCTATTTACTGACATTTGTTCCAAGTTATAATGAGCAGAAAGACAACTCTTATAGACTCTAAACAGGATCTCTCGTCTAGAAGCCTTCAGGGCTTCAGCCATCACCTCCCAAGCCCAAAGACTGCCTTCTTTTAAAAAGGTCTGAATTATCCATTAAATATGGTAGTGTCTTGAATAACGTCCACAGGACCTCTCTGCTTTCCTCCTTGGTCAAGGCTTGAGCTGGCGCCCAGTTAAGCTGCTGGGAGTCTTCTCCTTAGGATGCCATGGCTATGTGTGCATGGCTTGCACAAACATGGGTTGTTTCATGCCATGGGTAGGGAGAATTTGGGATCCCATTGATGGCTACTTCAGATGCAAACTCCACTGCAAGGGAGACCCAGGGCTGAAGCATGGCCTGAAGCATACGGAGGCACCATTGACACATGGGGTGACGAGGAGCTTTTCCATGCTTTTGCACAGGATGAACCCTGGGTCAACACTTTGCCCTTGGCTTCCTGTTTGGGAACTTCAGTGCACAGCAGGGGAGTCTCCTCCAGTGGCTCATCCCTTTGCCTGTCTCAAAGGGATGCCGTCCTGCCAGGCGGCAGCGGGCAATAGCCGTGCATGCCCTGACCCCCTGGGCTGGCTTCCCATGTCACATTTGCTAACGGTCCTCATGCCAGAGGCGAAGTTTTTTTGACAGGGGCCATATTCTGCAGTGCTCAGGCTGTCTCTAAGAGTAAGAGCCCTACCCAGGGAACGGATAAACAGAACAATGTTTGAGCCTCTGGTACTCTTTAATGTCATTTTCAGGGAAATATATGTGTCATAACAACATAAAGCAGGCATAGTTTCCTTGCTTTCGATCTGCCTGGTGCCAGGGTCCACGTCATTTCAGCATCAAAACAGATCCAGCAATTGCGTGGTAACTTTGGTCTCCCAAGAGCTGCCTCTTTTGCCCCTTTGGTTTGTACTTGTCTGTTGTCTTCCAGCAGCCTTCCTCACCCCTGTCAGGGAATGTCACGTACTGTTATGGTTAGCATCTAATTTTCACTGGAAGCCCTTGGGAATTGGGCCCTTATCTCCAAATACCATGCACATCAAAATGGTTTAATCAACCCTATTAATTCCAGGGCTTGCTGCTGATCTGGATAAAACACTGCACTTTCCCAGCACTGAAGCTTTGTAGCCAAGTTTCACGTTGCAGCACCCTCCATGCAGTTTGCTCTCTGCTCCTCAGGGCTGGACACGTTCCCCTGCAGTCCCCCAGCTCTCACAGAAAGGTGTCAGGGCTCTGCTCTAAGGCTCAGATTGGTTTTGGCTGATTTTCCACACTGGGAGCATCCCATCAGCTTGAAAATTTGGACTTGAGAGTCCTTGGTGTCACTTCTTGATGCTCTGGGGAGTCATTGCCACCTCCAAACATGGGGGCAGGGCACCTGCAGAGCACATCTGCCCAGTTGTTTGGCCTGAGAAGGTGTCCAAGAGCAGGAAGAAACCTCCAGTGATGCACCAAGACCAGTGCAAAACCCAGAGGATGTCATTATAGCTGTGGCACTGTGAGACCTGAGGAAGGGGATGTGCCTTTGCCCTTGTCCCAGCATGTCTGCTTTAGGGAGGGGTCGTGGGACATGGCTTAGTCATCAGAAGACACAGCCTGATCAAGAAACAAACTTCAGAGGACCAGACATGGGAGGATTAGATACAGGAGGATGGTTTATAGAGATCTTCCTGACCAGATGAAGAAGTGGACCAGATTCTGCCACTTTTTTCCACCTCCAGCAGTATTTTAGCCCACGGCTGACCCCCCAGACTAAAGCCAAATGTCTCCAACAGCTGTGGGGATGCCTTGTGTTTAAAGCAGCCACAAGGCATCCACCTAATGGCCCCGGGGCTCCTTGAGACGTGCTGCTCCTTGCTTTTCTCAGAAAGGGTTCTTGCAACATGAAAGAAGTGCAGGCAAACAAAGAGCCCCGGGGAGAGAAGTGACAAGCGGCAGCTGGAGCCGGCGGGTGACTTGCGGAGTGACAGAGCAGTTGGGCTCCTCGCTACTCTGCTACTATTTTGGAAACTTCAATAAACAGAAGAGGCCAGATCAATCTCTCAGTGCTCCTGCACAAACCCTGAGGAGCCCTGTTGACTTTGGTGGCAACAGCAGCTTGAGACACCAGTTTCTCCGTACGCACTGTGCTTCATTTGGACCCCAGGCAAACACACCAGAAATACCCACTGAAAACATTATTAGCAGTCTGCTAATTAGCAGGTCTCAGCTCCTTTGCTGGTGTACGCTTGCACCAAGGAATTCATGCTCATTTGTGCCATGGAGAATATGACTGTTTTAACTTCTGCGTGGGAGCTTTCAAGTAACTGGAAAAAAAGTATGGATGTTTATATTTTTAAAAAGGGATTGTTTTTGCCGCTGTCAATTATTAATGGCTCTCAGGTCAGGCTAAGGAACAATGCCAGGGATAAATTACCCTGTACGCTATTCATATATGCTCTCCCCAATTGTTTCCTTCTCGACTAGAGGATTCACCTCACAGTGAACTCCTTGGCGTTTGGAAAAAAGGACCGACGAAGCGATGAACTCGGAGTGCCCGTTTATTTATCCATTGACATCTTTCCTACTTTTTCAGGTGTGTTTAATCAAAAAGAAGCAGGAAATGCATTATAATTATAAACATATTACTGCGCAAGAAAAAGGCTGCCCTTGGAAAGGATTGTATTGTTTGATAAACGGTTACAGTGAAGAAACACAGGCTTAACCTACGAAGCTCTTTGCTAAGATCAAAGCAAAGCTGCCTGCCACCACAGGCTGCCTGTGCTGCAGGATTCGGCTCCGAGTTTGCAGCAAGGGAAGTGGAAGAAAGTTAAAAAGAAAATGCAATCTCCTCCCTCCCTTCCTTTCCCCCCCCCCGCCGCAACTTTTCCCCTAGTATAAAAAATGACTCAAACATTAAATATTTGCTGTTAAAATTAATAGAATTAGTGATGAACCCAGCTGAGAACACAATAATTAGGGCCTGGTCCAAAGCCCCTTGCTGCAGCCCGTGGAGAGACTTATTGTTTTCAATGGGATCTGGCTTGGGATCCTGGTGAGCCAAAGTGAAGATGGAGTTACGGCATAACCCTGGCAGATCCTGGATCTCCTGCAGTCTTTCCATGTGACTTTGCCCAAACTTGCAAGCATTACTTAATCCCGAGCACAGCCGAACCCAAGTCGGTAATCTGCTGCTGCTGCGAAAAGCAAAAGTCCTTCTGGGCTGGCAGACCGGGAGTGCTGTAGGTAAGACGCAGAAGGGGTTTATTGCCCTTCTCAGCACTGCGAGGCTGAGCCATGGCCATGCACTTAAATAAAAAAAAAAAATACAGACAAACTGGAAATCGTCCAGAGGAGAGCAACAAAAATGATCAGAGGTCTAGAAAACATGACTTACAAGGAAAGATTGAAAGGGCTGGGTTTGTTTAGTCTACAGAATTTGAAACATCCTAATAAACTTTAAAGATATATTAAAAAAATGATATCAACAAGGGTAATCGATTATCCTTTATCTCTGTGGGGACAGCAGAAGGTACAGCAAAGAAGATTTAGGATAGATAGTATTAAAAGCAGTGAGGTTAATAACGCACTCAAGTGTGTTACTTAGGGAGGGAGCAAAGTGTCTCTCATGGGAGAATTTCAATGCATTGGACAAGAACCTGCCATGAGGGACTGGGTAACTCACTGTCCCAAGGAGCAGGCTGCTTTCAGCCACATGGTCCTATGGTTTCCATGATCTAGTGACCACCTCAGGACACCCAAGAATGAGACCTTGGTGGTGATGAGCCTTCACAGCCCTCTCTGATTTGAAAAAAAAGCAGCAGGTGTTCAGCTCTTCCAAAAGTTGACCCCCAAACCAACGACCATTTCTAAACCCCCTCTTTCCCTTGGCTTCCATGCTTATTAAATAAAGAGCAACGAATTCCCACCTCTGCATGGGGCCATGATCATATTTGTGAAGTACTGCTGCTCTTCCATGGGGTATTCCCATCTAAATGAGCGCTTAAATGCTCAAATACTAGGATGATGAGACCTCTGGAAAAGCATGTGGTGACTCAGAAAGTGTTCTGGGTAGCAGTGGCCTTGCAGATCCTGCTCGGGAAAGTCCCCTCCTGACACTGGAGAAAGTGGTGCCTTGGTTGACCCTTGCTAGAAGTGCTTTTACCCTTAGCACCACTGGGTATGACAACTGCAAAGCACTCAGGATGTACCAGGTATTGCTCTAGGTTGGCCAGGTGGTGGCCAGCACCTGATTAGAAAGGCAGCATCCCTTCTCCTTATAGCATCTTCCCCGGGGCTGCGTATCCCCTGCCCTGAAGCTGCGTGGGCTGCTGCCCCCCTGTGACTGAGTGACTCTTCTGGTCCTCATCTGCCTTGGGAATGCTCAACACTGTTCTCTGGTTTCAACCCTTTTTTGCAAAGGGCCCCAAAAGCTTTGGTCAGAGTTTTCATCAAAGCCAATTGACCACAAGACAGAAGTCTATCAGAAACCAGGCTTTGTATTTACTGCCCAGCAAACCCAAATTCCTTGAATTATGGGCATGAGGTGAGAAGGTTGTGAAGGGAAGGAGCACAGGGCTGCAGCCAGAGCAGAGCTGGCCATAGCCCTTAGCAACTCCAAGGACTTGGGGGTGACGAGAGGGCTCCCCAAGGGCCAGGGGAAGGATGCTGTGCTCAGCGCTGCTGTAACAAAGCCTCTTCTTTGCACTCCCCGTTTCCTGCCCAGCTACAGCTGTGCGAGGTACTATTTGGTCCCCGCATGAATGCTGAGGAAATCACTAGTTATACGATACAGGAATTAAGAAAATCTGTTTGCTTCCAAGCGTAAACCAATGACTGTGGCAATGGTTTGCAAACATGGGGTTATGGCCCCAAGTCAGCTTTTTTTCCTCGGTTCTGGGTACAGTCACGAGCCTGGCATGAATCCGTGTCAGCTAAAATGCATGGCAGCAACTGGCGTCTCCCGGAGTCTTGGAGCTGAGTTGGGTCACACAGGAAGGAGTTTGGGAAGGCGGCACTGCGGGGTTAGGAATAAACATCTCCCCGGGGCAGACTTTCCATAATTGGCCATGACAAGGCTTCTTTCTCTAGAGAGCTGGAACTGGCCTGTGAGGAAGCAGAATGAATCACTGCTCCGGTCCAATTTGGCAAGTGGTGTGATTTAGCCTTGCTTTGCACAGGGAGGAGAAGATGATATAGACTGAAAGACAGAGGAGAAACGTAGCCAAAGGCTTCCGAGCTGGGAGATGAGTTTGGGTTCCCACTCATTTTTTGCAGGTTTACTCAGATCCTTAGAAGGAAACCCTGGCAAAAACCGCTGGTACAAAAACAATTCCCTTTATCAACAATGCAGAGGGAACAATGGGGACTCCTGAACACAAAGCTCATACAAACAATAATAACTGTTTTATTTCGCATTGTTAAAACAGCAGTTGATATGCAATTCTTCTTTCCAGCCCTCCGCTTTGCTAACTATTTCTGTCTCCCGCTGCTCCCAGATACAGAATTACGGGAGGGAATCTCAGCAGCTGGAATTGGTGTCCTGCAACATGGTGGTGACCACATGGCTGTGCAGCCTTCCGTGAAGAGCAGAGTTGAGCATGATTTCCTCATGCCACCCTGTACCCATGGAAAAGTTCCACTTTCTTTCAGATATAAGGAAAAGGGGCGTTGTTTCTGCCATCTTTTCTCTGGATGGTGGTCATCAGTGCTATCTTTAAAGCACCTTGTTATCTCAGCAATCATACCAAGCCTGGTGACCTAACACCAGTTAATAGCCTGTTCAGTATCTGACGATTAATCCCCTCCCTTTAAAAATATGCACTTAGTGGCAGAACCCCACAAAAATATTGGTGGAGCCAGAGCTGCTTTGCCAAGTGGCAGACTTAGACTTGCTCTTCTTGGAAAGCTGGTTTCCTGTCACTGCCTTTCTCTCATTGCTGTTTTCCAGTGGTTTGGAGAGAGGAGAAAGGGAAAAAAAGTTGTTCCTCCCAAATACCTCTTCTTTTTTACATCCCTTTTCCTCCATGTGTCCCCTCTGGTATTCCAGATTTCAGGAATTCCATCAGCCAAAGGGATTCCTAACCAACCCCACTGCTATCGCCGATGCAAAAGGAGGAGCAAAGTCCCTATAAAACAAAATCCCTCAAAAAAGAAGACACAGACAACCTTCATTTCCATTCCCCCTTCTCCTGCTCCACTGGAGAGCAGACAGATGGAACAAAAATCTTCCCTGCCCTGTGAAAGAAAGGTAGCTCAGAGAAGTCAAATCTGCACCTTGTTGTAATGTGAGAGTTCAGATCGAAGCATCAGCCCTTTGCTAATTTCCAATTTGATGTTAGGAACATTAACATTTTATTTCTTATGACTACCAGTCCAGCAGGCAGTTGCTGCTGGGCTGATTACAAGACTAGAGCTTGGGGCTTCCTATTCTGAACGCTCCCACCACTTGAAATGGAAAGCTTGGTCAGCACCGAGTAGCAAAGAATCATGGCACACAGCTGAGTTTGCATGCTAACACAAATCCATGTTACCCAGATCTTATTTTCCCTGGAGATACCAGCATCCCTATTCACCTTTCACTTCAAAGTCTGTACAAGGCCAAATCCTGAACCAGGTTCTTACCCAGTAGTTTTTCCCCTATTTTCTGCTGAGACTCTGGGTCAGGCCTCCGGGCTGGACTTAGCAGCACCACATGCAATACCGGTCAGGTGAATATGGCACGAGCGCAAAGCTCATGACCTTTCTGGCAGAGCGTTTGGGTAATGACTAACGCTGCTGGTGCCTTCAAGGTCAGGAATTTGTGGGATCCCATGAGGATTCCCTGTGTGCTCTCTGCAGAGCAAGGTGGGTGCTTTCTGGAAAGGGAAGCACAAAACATCCTGGAAAGTACTAAAGGTTGTTTAGAGAAGGTTAGAACAGGGGACACACTGGAGTGTAAGGCACCCATGGTCAAAGAGTTTGTGTGGCAGCTTTCCCTTTGGTGTCCATGTGTTGGTCTCTGGGTCGTAGCAGTCCAAGGAATCCAAATCCTCGATGACATTGTCCGTGGTGAGACATCGTCCTCCTGTGACATACAGCTTGTTCTTGATGACAGTGGCCCCGTGATGCATTCGTCTGTCCTTCATGTCTGCACATTTAACAAACTTGTTGCCTTTTGTATCATAAGCGATTATTCTCCGGGTGTACCCTAAATGTGAAGCCAGAGGTGGAAGAGACAGATGGGAATTAGAGTTTATGGCCAGCGGAAGGAATAATAATAATATATTTCCTGCTAGTTTTCAATGGAACCTATTATAAAGGTACATAATTTGGCAGAATTAAGATATCTCAGCTGGGAAGTGATGATGTATCACAAGAATGCCTATCAGTCTATCTTCCGTTCCTGTTTGTCCTCATCCTGTTTCATACCACCTTGGCAGCCAAGGCTTAAGGAGCACCACAAACCCCGTCACATCAGGCAAGCAACCTGTCAAACACAGCTGGAGCTTGCAGTTTTCTGTATGCGCCTTCAGAAGTCCTGAAGTATTTCTTTTCACCTGACAGACTCCTGAGCTTCACTCAGAAATACAGAAGCCAATGGCACGTGGGGAGGGAGCAGCAATGCCTTGTTGGGTTGGAGTCATAGCTGTCTACTGAATGGAGCTGGGCACTCAACAGCCCCATGTCACCAGTGCTCGCTCCACTCCCAAAGCCCTCAGTGCCACATCTGTGCTGGCCACCATGCCAGCGACCCAATGGACAGCTCTTCCACCACCGCTGAGAGATAACGCCACATCTGAGTCCTGTGTGATTTGGGTTCAGTCCTCTGCTCTGCTAAAGCTTCCCTATGTCTCATTTTCTCTTAAATAATCTAACACATGCTTCCTCGTGCCAGCCTGTGGTCAGGGGAGCTGCATTAAGGACTGTAGAGCACCAAACTACCAATGAGATGTGATCCATCAAAATGCCATGGGCAGAGCCTGATCCTCAGGTTGAAAAAGACACTGAGAAGTTTCCCCTCTCAGAGTTTCTCACCCCTCTCAGGACATTTCACGGTTACCCACAGGAGGCAGCTACAGGACTGTTCGACCCCTCATATCCCTGCAGCCCACCCATCCCAACAAGCCGTCCATGGCCTTGTGGTAACCATGCTCTCCACCTTTCCAAGAAGAGCAGTCAGGGAGGGCCAGGCTGTGAGTCAGCAGGGGAGGAGCAGGACCCCCATGCCCTTGGCTTCCTCCCTCCTTGTGTAGAGCAGGAACTTGCATTGGCTTTTCCCCAGTTTCCCCCCACTCAGGTCCTGCTACTTGGAGTAAGAGGTGCCTTGTGGAGAAACTGTCCCCACTTCCGTGGCCATGAGACCCCATGAGAGATGTGTATAGAGGGCGGACACACTCCTCCTTTCCTTCCCAAGCTCCACATTCTTTTTGAAGGAGCACCCCAAGCAGGAAGCCTGCGAAATCCTGCAGGAGCTGGGCAAGGGGAGGCAGGAGGGAAGGTGAAACAGAGCCCTTACCACCTACGATGATAATCTGGTCTCCAATCAAGACAGCTGGTGCACAGACATTCTTCACCACTCTGGTCTCCATCCGAAACCACGTATTCCTGGAGATATGGTAAACCTGACGAATAAATAAAGATACACACACAGCTGTTTATGTTGCATTTTAACTGGAAATTGTAATTGCAGAGGAACTTATGGTTTTTATTTTGTCCTAATGAATACAATCCCCTGGCTTGAACTGCTGGAAATCTGATAATTTACCCACTTTTTTTCCTAATAAGTCCCCTTGGAGAGAGTTCTAGTTCTGCAGGCTTGTCTGCTCAGGAGATGCTAGCACATGCGCTAAGGCAGAGTGTATCTGCCATATGCAAGCTGCTCAGCTGTAAATCTTTGTACGGCCATTAAAATCACTAACTCCTGGACAATGCTCTCCCGAAGTGCAAGCCATTTCATTTCATTTTCCACTTATTCTGTGTATTCCTGCCTTAGCCTTAGCAATTTCCTGGGCAAACAAACCTCAACTTCACCCAGCTCTGCTGGCAGCCACCATGTTTGCCCAGCTGCTATATTTGTGCTGGTGGCTGGTATGCACTCAGATTGGCAAAGGGACTTGTTGATGGGACTTAGAGTGGTATCTAAGTCATCAATTTATGTGAGAAAAAGGGCTGTTGCCAGATGATGATCATTCAGTCATCTGTATCTGGGTGACACAAACTTTTATGTCACGTCATCCGCTTCTTAATATAGCAAATATCTCCAGGACATCTCCCCACTAACTGATAAACACATTTCCTTCCCCCTGATAATCAAGTAGCGTTATCACCATAGAGAAGTATTGCTCATGCGCTGGCTGTCGTCTTAGCCTTTAATGAACCTACTAAGTTAAAACACCTAAACCAGTGAAAAACACTCATGGGGAAAGTAACACTACAATGTTGCTAAAGCATCAAATCAGATAAGAAAGGATTTCATGTATTTTTTTCTCCTAATAGAGTGTAACCGCTGAAAGCAGGCAGAGAGCCAGCAACATGTGGCAGGAGCCACATTTTTAACACAGCTGTTTATATGAAATAACTGTCAGTTTAAGTCCTGGCCGTTTGATGAGTGAGAATCTAATCGCGCTAATGATCGCGAATCTCTGCTTTTGTGGTGAGGGAGCAGGTGCACAGCTGAGACCCCAGCTCGGCCACCGAGGGGAAAACACTGATTTCAGTGAGATTGGCTACAGGCATGAAGCCAGGCAAGGGGGTCGGCCACTGCCTGCCACAGCATCACCTGCAGCAGCCTTGGCCCCAGTGCCCACCAGCAGCAGAGCTGACTGACACCCAAAGAAGTACTTTGGGGCTTGTGCCTGAAAAACCCTCAAAGGGAAAAATGAAAGAGTTGCAATGCTCCTTGCAAACAAGACTGCCCTGAAGCCATGTGTCAACTCATCCTGCCTCTTGCTGCAACAAACAATAAAGATTTTTGGGGGGTTTGATTTCCTCAGGAGGGTTATGAACTGCTGAATACCCTAGATGAAACTGCCTACAACAAGCAGGACTGACCATTACCTGGATCAGCCGGACAGGGTTTTGCATAATGTCTTCTCCCCCAAAAAGGTAGACCCTCTGATCTTTGGCAGCAACAGCAGGGTGAAGGACGGCAACAGGCATCTTTGCCATGCTTTCACAGGTGTTGTAGACGCTATCGTATCTTTCCACAGAATTAAGGATTTCCTGGTTTTCACCAATTCCACCAAATGATAAAATATAATTTTTATATGCCAAGCTTCTGTGGGAGTAACGTGGAACTAACATGTGCTCAACCAACCTCCACTGATTGAGTTTGAGGGAGTAAATGTAAATATTATCACTGACCGGGCTTTTCTTATTGCTAACAGGCATCCCTCCAAGCACATAAATATTGCTGTGTAAGCTCACTGCAGAGGCTTTGTACAGGCGCATGGGAAGTTTGGCCAGGCTTAGCCATTGGTTCGTCTTGTCATCATAGAGCAGGACATCCCTCGTCGTCTGCTGGCTGTCCTTTCTGCCACCAATGATGATGAGGAACTCTTGGTTGGAGTACCTGCGAGGAACATGCAGCATGGGCTTGATGTCAGGTGCATTGGTGCTGTACAAGGAAAACATATGTCTCCGGGCTGACTCAAGGATGCTCCTACAAGTGGGCGAGGACTGAACAAGGGAGTCATTGGCGATGAAGTGGAAGAGGAAAGTTGGATGGACGTACTGAAGCCGGACCTTCTTGAACAATTCTTGGATGTAGCGTTGTCTTGCCTGGAGGTCATGCCGGATCCAGACCATCAGTGTCTCAAAGACCTGCTCCTCCTCCCCGCAGAGCTCATCGTCCCCAAGGTAATCGATGAGCTCCAAGGGACAAAGGTCCTTCAGGTCCTCAGAAGAGGCCACCTCAGGAAAGCATTTCAAAGCCATAGCCTTGGCTTTCTTATTCAGGCTTTGGCAGTTCAAGACTTTTGCCAGTCTGATCATGCTCAGACAGTTGTCAGGAGTCAGCTTGTCTTGGAGGTAGGCAGAGCAGGCCTCGAACAGCTTAGCGTACTGCAGCATGGAGGCCGTCTCCAATAGACGCAGGACATTCTCAGTGGATATAAGAATCTCCCCTGTGTAAACATAAAGGATAATCTGATCCAAAATCTCGGCGTCGATGCCCTTCAGGGTTACTTTAGCCTGATGACTCTCTCTGAAGTCGTTACAGAACATGGCCTTGAAGTATGGACTGCTGGAAGCCAGCACGTTTCGGTGGCAGGGAATTTCGAAGCCCCCAGAGCAGAGGGTAACATCAGTCAGCATCCCGCTCTGCCGTAGAGCATTCAGCTGCCTCAGCAGTTCGGAAGAGAAGTCCTGGTCTTTGAAGAGAAACTCCTCAGTGGATCCCATCTCCATAGCAAAATAGGAGAGAGATGAATTTTGAACTTGGCAGAAAAAACCAAATTCTTAGCAGCTTTTATTGAAATATCCAGCTCCAAGGGAACAAATTGGGACTTTGATGTTGATCTAAATATCCGTTCACTGTTATGCATAAAAATGGAACATGGGTTAAGCACAGTGGGAAAATAATAAAGAAGCTAAAAGGTCGCTAAGACCCTTTAAAATTTTCATAAAGTTATCAGATAGGTTGCAGCTCTGAGGTCAGCACTGCCTGTGTCCCTGGCAAGAAGCAAAAGCACTGAAGTTATCTCACTGATTCGGGATGAAAGCTGGATGGCTGAAGCAATTGGTTTGTTCATTTTAATCACATCGAATAAATGTGCTTAGACATTTATTCACTATTTTAAAGTATTAGCAGTTTAGTAGCTTGCGCCTCTTTCCCCGAGAGTTAGTCACTCCCAAAGAATGTAAATCTGGCAGAACTGAACTCTGCAGCAGGGCAAACGAAACCCTAGAGACCGGTAATCTGCATTAAAACAGTTATTTTTTAACTCTGCTTAGCTGTGCTTTTTTAAAATGTTAATCAGACACACAATGACTAAATTAAGTGCCAGGCAGAACAAGATGATGAGTATCTATTGTCATGGCTAACTGCTCAACCTGCAGTGAAACGGTAGGGTAGAAACGTTTACCTTCTGTTGTCCTTCACTGCATGCACTTACTCTCTGTCGTTTATTCTCTGCTGAGATTTTCCATAGCTAGAGCCTGGATAAAAACCTATAAACCCACAGGATGTTTCTTTCAGTAGGTAAGTGATTCATAGAGGGTGATTTCTGGACGTGTTTATTCTGAAGTCACTTTTGCCGCTTTGGGGAGCGGTGCGCAGGAGCAGCGAGGCGGTGGGGCATTGTATACATTCCAGCGCTAAGAATAGGCGCACACGAGCTTCTCGCTGTTATCACATGTGACGCCGCTGTTGCCTTTTGCAATGACCTGGCCACGACTGAGCATGCCCGGGTGGTGTTTTTCTGGCAAATGTTTACATATAATAAATAGACACGGAGAGGAAAGTTCACTTATAAAAGTCCTGGCCGTCCATTTGGAAACAGCGGCAGGACCCTGTCCTAAAGTGCCTGGGAACTCTAGAAGCCTGTAAACAGTCTGCAACGCTAGGTAATGCACTGTCACCGTACTTCCATGGAGAAAAAGGGAGAGAGAAGGGCTTCCAGGGACCCCGGTGGGATGGACCGTGTCTCCACCTTATGGAGAGATCTGGGGAGAGTCAGCCCCTTGCTGTCTGGTGGGAGATGCTCATGCACCGGGACCGCTGTGCCCAGGGCTGCCCCAGGGTGGGCAGGGAGAGCCCAGCTACCTCTGCCAAGCAGAGGTGAAGTGCACTCTTGGAGCCGTTTATCTTTATGATGCTGCTTGATGTTTCATATGGAAAATATCAGGTTGTGGCCTTTTGTGTAAGGACCTCAGCTCTCTGGAACCCTTAGCAAAGAACTTCTCAAGCAGGTGGCTTGAGGAAGCTCGGCGTTATGGGTGGGAGGATTGGAGCAAGTTGCTGAAGTGAGTGCAGCAAGCTGGAAATCGGAGTCCCAGGGTGGCAGGTCCCAGGGTGGCACTTAACTCCTCAGGGCAGACAGCTCAATGGGGTCCCTGACTGCAGATGGTGCACGTGAACAAGGTGTCCGAGTTCCTTTTGCAGCCAGTGAAGTCTAGTCAATACAACTGAGTCTGAGTTATTCAGGTCACCAGTAAGTACCACCTATATCTGGGCAGGTGAAGAGTCCTCCAGGCATTGCTAAGTCTCCACGGGTGCTCAGCTGCCTCAATCACATGTAGGTGTCCATATTTAACACTGCCATGTAGGTATCTGCGATGATAAGCCCAAATCCATACACACGGCTGGGATCAGTCAAGTGCCTCGTGCCAGCGGATGATCCTCCACAACCCCAGCCAGTCCCTGGCCGGGGTGTCCAGTGTGATGTGTCCCAGCTCTGTGGCAATTTCCCAGGTGTTTCAAGAAAAGTGCCATTCGCTGCCCATGCCTGTGTGACTGGATTGGGCCTGTTCTGTGCTGAAATTCCTCCCTTTGTTCTGGGATGGGCTTGAATCCAGAATGTCATTTCTAAGCATCACTACCACAGGGAAACACAAGGTTAACGCATAACTCCTTCTCATGTTTTCAAAGCCAAAGCTCACGGGTGAGTCATGTCTGCATCTAGTCGCAACGGGGCAGATGAGCTAAAATCGTTGGGAGCCACAGTGCCCTTAGGTCAACTCCCGTGCCGCGATGGTGTTTGCAGTCCTCCATATGTTCCTGCCCCCGCATCCACGGCCCAGCAGACCGCAGGGATGGGGGCAGCCTGTTCCTCTAAAAACAGCAGCTTTGCATCACGGGTCGTGCCGTACGTGGCCTTTCCCAGAGACTTTTCAATGCAGCATAACAACATGGTAAAATGCCTGAAGACTAGACAAAACCCTGAAGGCCTAGACCCGTGTTAAAGACAGGGTGGAGTCGGGCTGGCGTAGCTTTTTTGGATGCTGTGGCATCTTCCCTTCCTGCACAATCTGTGCATCTGTGTGTGCACGCCACGTGTGTGTGAAGGGCCAGGCGAGGTGAGGGAGGGGAAGAGCAGGAGCCACTGGACTGGACTCCTGCAGATGAGTCACGGTGAGGGTAAACATGGCAACGTGCAGCCTTTCCTCGAGAAAAGAGACGACCCAGAGGATGATGTTGGGGCGCTGGGGAAAATGGGCCCTCCCCTCCCTACTCCCCGCCGCCGCTGCCTCACCAGCTGGCCATGATCTTGCTATAAATATTTAGAGTGGCATTAAAAACCCAAAGGAGAATTTCTCTCTCCTCGTCCAGAGAACATTAGCTACCCAAACAAAACGCCCTCTCACTTTCTTTCTTGCTCTGTATGTATATGCTCTTGTTGCGGTCCGTTTTGATGATTGATTTAGCTTTATATCTCCGTTCTGGCTCTAACTCTGTGCTGCCTCTTTAGTTCTGCCTCTTCCTGGCAGTGGCCGTGGATTATTTTTTTAACCCTTAAAGAAACAAATGATGCTATCTGACTTCACTAATGACACTGTTTTATGGGGTCGGGGAAGGGTAGGTGGGATGTTCTTCTGCTTTAGATACTGATAAATGTGGCATTTATTTAGAAGATCTCAGGCTGGAGATCTTTGCACGGTTATGCAAACTCCTGCTAACTCAGAGTACAGCATGTGCTGTTTAAATAGCTTATTGCTCTCGGGGGGGTTGCTGCTCCCTGCCGAGTCCCCACACAGGTCCCTGCCAATTTGGGGCCAAGGCTCCCGAGCAACGAAGCTCCTGCTGCCTGCTTTACAACTCGCTCTTCTTTCTTTCCTGGAGATTATGGTTTCAGACACATCTCCAACCAAGTGGGTACATCAGCACTGCTTAGTTAGGATTTCCTTTATAAATAAACTAGAAATCATTTTTCACGGCATATCCTAGAACAGTATGTCCCATATGGCCCTTACTGCTGCAGCATCACCCCTGGTGAGAGGGAAGAGCTGTTTCTTCTGTGGGACAGTGTAACTTGTCTGAGAAAGTCTATTTCTGAATGAGTTCTTGAGGCAGGTTTCCTAGGTTGGCATGCTATTGACCGAACCAGGCCTGAGTGGTCTTTTTTGGGAGGACAGGATACTGCATTAACCACGGGAGGGGGATGTTGCACAGGTAACGGGCTGCTCTGAACACCATGTGCAAATGGGAAAGTGGACTCGTTCGCAGGTTATGTGACCCAGCAGCACTGTGGGATGTGATGCTGCAGGTCCCTCACAGCCCTTGAGGGAGGCTGGAGCCATTGGGGGCTGTTAAAAGCAGCGACCCTCTGCAACTGCTGCTGTATGAACTCCATCGGTGGCCAGTTTCTAGAAAATGGAGATGTCTACCGAAGAACCACCCCTCTGCTGCAATGCTGTATACTCACCCTGCTCCTTCTGCTCTCTCTCCTGAAGTGTTTGGGATTGCTCAGTTTTGGAATTAGAATGGATGAACCTTTGATCTGACCCAGAGAGGTCTTCTTATGTTTTAATGTAATGGAATGATGAAATGTCTATTAGCACACACTAAGCAACAGAGTGGAAAAAAGCTGTAATCCAATCGGCCAGCAGACAGGTGCACAGAGAAGATTGGTGATGTCAGACAACTTCTAAAACTCATACACTGATCCTATTACAATTCAGGTGAAAATGAACAAATACGGATAAGGAAAAAGGACTGTTCAAAGCAGAGACTTCACTGAGCTTATTCAGTGTTACGTGCACTGCCTTGATGACTACCAGCCCCCACAGTTATCAAGAGAGAGATCATCCCTTCCCAAAATTTGCAGTCTAAATAGACAGGGGGACAAGAAAAAATATTCCTTATTATGGTCTTTATAAAACTGGGAGAGGGAACAAACCCCAGGATTAACATTCCTTGTTGTAAAAAGAGACAATTACAGGGATCATAATTAATCAGATGCCATGGAGAGGATGGGAAGATGCCGCAAGCAGCAGTGGTGGCTGGCTGGGGTGACAGCCTTCAGCCCTGGCTGGGAGAGCAGCCAGCACTGCCTGGGATGCTGCGTGCCCTGGCAGCGTGGAGCTTGGTCAGTGGGCCCTGACCAGGGTAAGATGGGCACCGGACACCATTTTGCTTACTATACACTGGAGGGGAAAGAAATATGGGAGCAGAAAGGAAGACTAATAATGGGTTGGGACATTATAAGATTTATGTATTGCACATTTACACATGCATGTAAACATATATAATGAATATGCACATTGAAAGAGCAAAGATATGCCTATACTAGCAAATTACTATCAAGAGATAGCATGGATAGGGACCTTCTTATTCAACATGTATGTCTGTATCTCATCCAGCAGATAACACTACCAGGAGACCTAACTCCACATGCGATGTCTGGGCCAGACCTGTGAAGGAAATGTTTCCCTACACCCAGCACCCAGTTTTGGACTGACACTGATACTACCCACTGAATCAGCCTCCCTGAGTCCTGAACACACTCAGCCGGAGCCCAGCGTGGATTTACTATTTGCTTCACTGGATTGGGGAAACAGCCCTTTGACCCTGTCCTTTAGCTCCCTGGTTGACATCTCAGGTTCACCGAAGGCAATGAAACTCCCCAAGCTAGCAAGTAGTGGAGAAGACATTGAAAAGTAAACAGAATCCAGCGTGAATATGGGGAACTGATGGACAATTGTATGTGACAATAAGATGAAGTCCTTTGTGTTACTTCAGGCAACAGAAGTACAATGACTATTCCACATGGCACTGCCAGGTGTGGTCTCCTGCTCACAAACTACCTAATTCTCCTAGAGTCATGGGAAGATTGGGCTGGGGAGCCCCTGGTAGCTCACCTAGTGCAACCTCCTGCTCACAGCAGGGCTAACCTCAGAGTTAGATCAGGTTGCTCAGGGACTTGTCCAGTTGAATTCTTGAAATCTTGAAAGACGGAGATTTCACAACCTCTCTGGACAACCTGCTCCAGTCCTGAACCACTGTCCTGGTGAAGATTTTTTTCTGTATGTCCAATAGGAATTTGCTTTGTTGCAACTTGCAAATGCTGCCTCTTGCCCACAGAGAAGTCTGCTAACTTCCTTCTTCTACTACTAGTTGCCAACTATCTCATCTTCTTCCTATTCTTTAAGTCCAGATACCCTTATGATCCTTCTCTCTCATTCCTCTGTAACTATTGTATTACTCATTTTCTATTTAGCTGCTCAGCAAACATGGTTTTCCTGAGTGCCCTATCACCGCAGCTGTTGTTCACATTGGTATGATATTTAATTCTGAACTAAGGCTTAGTTTCAGACTTGATTGAATCTGGGTTTGGTTCTGATTTTGTAGGCGAGGTGGCAGACTACATCTGTAAATACTGGTCTTGAAATCTGAACTTGAATTTTGAACCCCTGACCTAAACTTTTGCTATAGAGGCATAGGGACAAGTTTTACTCTTACAGCATTGGAGACACAGAGCAACTTCCCAAGTGTCACTGCCATCACTGCATGTATTGTGTACAGATAGAGAGATACAGCATGTAATTCAATAATGACTTTGGCCCAGTATGTGTGGGTGTGAAGATGTGTGGGCTCTTGGCATGGTTTCAGGCCAATCTCTAATTAAAGAGTGAAAGATTAAGATGAAAGCAATTGTACTCTTCCTTCTTTAGTCAGAATGACCTACTAGTGTTAATTAAAACAGTCTTCAGGCAAAAATAAATTTGGCTGCCAAAGTTATGCGCTTCACATTAAATAAGTACATAGCTGGGTTTAAAGTGTACTGAGCTTCTAGAGGTTTCACAGAAACCACTCATATAGCTTTGGGCACTCTTGTTAGAATATTTTAAAACAAATCCTTTGCCTAAACCAGCTCCTTCACGTGCATTTCAGACACCCGCTGGCTTTTTCTTCAATATACATCCTTTGAGAATGGGAACCTGTCAGCTTATCTTGGACTGAACATACAGCGTGACCTCTGGAGGATAAAATATCACCAGGAACACTGGACACCTAAGTAGATTATCCATCTATCCTTTCTATAGTCTCTGGTTACAAGAGCCTCATGGCAACAGCAACATGAAGATACGCAGATTCCGCACTGCTCCGCTCTTTCTGGGTCTGAAAATTAAAATGCCTTTGATAAAGGCAAATCTGGAATCAGATGGTTCATTTTAGGTTCAGTATCTGCCTCTGATATTTTTAGGTTGCTAGAAATACTGCCAAAGGAGGATCAGGCCTCTGAAATGCTGGAACATCCTGTTACACCTGTGTGACACACAGATCATCCTTCTTAAAAGCCCTCCATCCTTCCCATCTCCTCTTTATGTTGCCCCATCTTTACAGACTATAACTAGGTGTCCAGATACTAGTGCTGTGCTGTGACATTGACACAAGATGGGAGAAACAGGTCCAGTGCTTCACAAATACTATTTTTGATGGGAATTAGATGCCAGCAGCCATCACACCTCAGAGGATCTAGGTCTGAAAGACCTTTCCCCTTGCAGAGCAGTAGTACACTCAGAAGGGGGAAGAGGCCAGACACAGAGAAATGCTCATAAGCTCATCTCCTTGACCCAGATTCTCCTCTCTTTCTTCTTATTTGTCAGGCCCTGCCATGTTATTTTTCATATACATCTTCTGTCATACGATTATAGGATTTTAGGATAGTTCAGGGAGGAAGGGACTGCCGGCAGTCTCTAGTTCAACCTGCCGCTCAAAGCAGGGTGAGCCATGAGATCAGACCAGGTTGCTCAGTGTTTTAGCCAGCCGGGTCTTGGAAACCTCCAAGGATGGAGACCGTGCAGCTGTCCTGAGGCCCACATCTGCCCCTGTGGGAATAGCATTTCCCTGCCTGACAGATCCATCTCATGAAGGCCCGTCTCTCCCCAAGCTGTGCTCCGGCACCATATCCCAGGAGGTGGTGCTGATGGGGACCACAAATCCTTGTCTCCTTCAATGGAATAACTTAGGAGGTGACTATGCTGAGAGGGCAACTCACTGACAGGGAAACCATTCCAACCTTCCCAGCTGATAGCAGGATTTTAATGAAGGCCTGACTTAAATCATTAATTCACAGCCCTCAGGTTGTTTAAAGAGCTGTGATAATGGGCTGAGAAGAAATTACTATCCATTTTCTCTTGGCAGGACTGTAACAGCATGACATGGCACCCGTCAAACTGGGGAAAGAACGGGCATAATTTTCAGAATGAGAGAAAGACAGAATATCTACCCAGAAGAAACAATGACAGAAGATTCCTCCACATGTGCAAACACAAAGAGGTCAATTTAGATTTAGTTTTTTTAACATGCCTTTATTGCTTAAGGACATTTGGCGAGATAGCCATAACATAAACCTCACGTCCAGCATTACTTGGCAATGCATTTCCCAGCTGGAAAGAAAATAAATTGGATTTTTTTCTTTGTGCTAATGCCACATTTTTTGGATGCTATTTTGGAAACTAATCAAGAGGTGGCTGCTCAGCATGCCTCTTCATTCTTGATGGCTTTTTAGTGCAAAAGAGCCAGCAGCAACTTTCTGAAGTCCCCAGAGGTATCAGATCGGACAGCTTCAGCTAACGACTCCTTGTACATTTGCTGGAACTTCTCCTTTATTGCTGGCAGGTCACTCTGAGGAGACATCAAAAGCCTCTTTAGAAAAGTGGGATGTGCTTTGAGTAATATGCCCTGCTCGTACCAGGACCCCTGGGGTCTGATCCAAGGTCCACCACACCCAGTGGGAGGAGGAGGGGAGAAAGCAGGAGACCTAAAAACCTTGGAGGACTTGCAGCTTAATGTTTGGATATAAGGTAAGCTCCTGTCAGATGGTGTGGTGAGGGGACGCTAGCTGTGAAGAGGGCCTGTGTGGAGAGTCATGCTGGGGTGGCCAGGGGCATCTCTGCCCAGTGCTCAGTGGTTCCATGCAGGCGCAGCCTTGGTACTGGACAAACTCGCACAGGTCGCTGTGAGCTCCTGAGGCCACTCCGTGGTGACAACCAGGGAAAGAGGCACTTCCGGGAGTATGGCTAAAAGAGAGTTTTGTTCCACCCACAAGAGTAATTTTCTGGTTACCACAGCGGGGAGAATTAAATGCCTTGTTTTGAGCTTTCCTGTGAAAAGGCACCCATGGCACAGTTCTGATCTTTATCACTGGGATTTTAAATGTTATCATGATTGGACCGTGTCTTAACAGAGAGACTACCCTGGGGACTAATTTCTCACACTGCTGATCATTGAGGAATATGCTCTCCTTGTCCCTGTGAACAACTTCTCCTCTATGTCAAGGCTGAAACAGCCCTGCTGTTACAGCCTACACAGCTTACAAGGAAGGAAGACTTAAAGACTGTGTTTAAGATCTCAACTGTCTCGTGCAGTTTTGTGCTTTTTAAAATGACAATTATCTCCTTTGGCTCTTTATTTTTCTTCCCTCCTCCCCATCTGTTTTTCCCAGCTGGAATTAGAGAGAATTGGCAACATATGTTTATAAGCAATTCTCAATTTGGGAACTGCTGCTTTATCATTACTTAACGAGGAATTTACTTTTAACATCCTACTGGGGCCAGACCTCCCTGTGGGCTAGTTTTAACCAGGTACAGTTGACGCCACTTGAAATTGGCTGCATGCTTTCTGGTTTAGTTCTTCTGAAAACAGAAATAGATGCAACATCAAAATTAGAGTTGCCCAGGTACAAAAGCAGAGTGTGACCACTGATGCCATTGGGCTGAAATGGGTTGATTGAGCACATGACCTACCAGGACTCACTCCATACCCCCTACATTTGTATTTCTCCCAGATCTGATTTGAGGTATTACAGGTCACAGGGTACCCTACCTCTGCCCTGGTCACAAGGATGCGAATCAAGGTCTCTTCATCAGTCCCAGATCCTTTCATTGACTTGTGCAGAAGTGAAGCGAAGTAACCTGGGCAGTCTTTGGCACAGCTGACTAGAGGAAACAGTAAGAGGCTTCGTTATACTTGTATATTTGTACTTTGTGATGTGTCTTCAGTGAGAAGGAAAGAAATAAAGGAAGCTCTCTAGGGTTTATGCTCAGACAGACATATGAGCTGGTAGGGCTCTCATTCTGTGACTGGTCCCCTATCAGTATTCAAGGAGAAGTCTCGGAGTCTGAATGGGGATGTACATTGCTCCATGGGGAAAGCACGTTACACAGTGAAATGATCATCACCGAGTACTCTGTCATTCCACAGTGAAAATGAAATGAGTGAGAACAAGCATTTGCCCCTCTGGAATTCCTCTTGCCTATCCATTCTTGGGGTAGCTGCTCACACTGCAGCTCACAGGGACAAGATTTGGGGGAGCCCAGATCCAGGCAGATAACAGCAATACCAGTAAGCAAACCAGAGCCGGGGCACTGGTTGAAATGCCGGTCACAGTCATCCCCAGGCCTAAATTGCTGTCGAGGGCCCTGTACACTTCTGTGGTGGCTGGCTACCATGCTTCTGACGATGTCCAGGCATCCGCTGGACATTATCAACAGCCATGGCCTTAGGGGCAGCTTGGAGGTGGCCACCCTGTGTTAGAAGGCAAATAATTTAGCTGTGTGGAGAGCAGCTGTGTCTAGCCAGTTTTATTTCTAAAATCAAGGGGTCCAAATCACTACTGAAAACTGGCTCTTCTTTTCCTGGCAGATATGTCCACTCAGTTTAGGGCTATCTCAATGTCTGTCACCAGGCTGTACACAGTTCCCCAACAACCAATGTCAGATGATGGCAAGAACTAGAAAAGAAAGCTCTTGACATTATTTTTTTTACCAAGAGTGAGATAAGCCTTCTCCAGATCTCCAGATGTTTCACTTTTAATGGAATCTTCTATGTCTTTCCCACACACCTACGAGGACAACAAAAAAAGAGCCATCAGAGCCGCTGTCTGTACATGTCATCTTACTGCCATAAAACCAGCATCAGATTTAGGATCCAATGGCAAAAGGCCAATTCAAATCCTTTAGAGCCTTTCCAGGGGAGTAATTCAAGGGTAAATGAAGTAATCCCCTGGTGTAAGTGCTCACAGATCCACTGGCACCAAGAGAAGAAGGTCAATGCAGCCAGGCAAGGCACAACGGTTAAGAGATGGACAACCTAAATCAAGCAGTTGCACAAATCTGAGGGCTTCTAGAACAAAGAAGCTGTAGCTTCTTCTCAAGTGACCCCTAGTCAGAAGAAACTGTTTGAGCTTCCTCTAACCCCTCCATCAAAGGCTCTGGATGGCTCCCACACAAATAAGATAATTTTTGGAGCTCTACCAGCTCTATGAAGTTTTGTTACTTATTGTCTTTGGCTTCCCAGGGAAAGTTTACAAGCACTGCAATTATTCCCGAGTTTTTGTATTATTCTGTAAGAAAGGGGAGAAACAGACTACCACTTCAAAACAGAGTTTATCCTGACTTTTGTGAACTTCATGAACCTCAAAGCCTTTACTTTGCTCTGTTTCGCCTATCAGGATGGCCCTGCATGATTCAAGACTCTAGTGGACTTTTAGGTCGGAGCTGGGACACCATGGGCACAAGGCAGGAAGGGATACCTTCTGAGGATTTGGGTTTAATTTCTGCAAACCCTCAACCTGGTTTAGATCTCGGCCTATTTGTCTTTCCAAATGCTGAGAAGGACTGGCGTTTGCATGGGTCTAATCTTGGCCCACTTCTACTTCAAATGCAGCCAGGCAGGATGTGGTGGATCGGTTTGGGCAACCTGATCTGCTTGGCTTTAGGAATCAAAAAGCCAAGGTAGCTTGGCTATTAAAGCATTTAACTGAACCCCCAGGGTTTCGGCCACTCCAAGGGAGAGAGTATCAGTTAGTGACTGGTTTTGTTCTCCTGCCAGCAACAAACCAAAACTTGGATTAAGCTGCAAACATTTTTCCAACTATGGGTTCCTTATTGTGCTGACACTGAAATATGGCCTTCACTGGATTTTTTTTTCATCTTCAGTGCCTAAATTTACAGTTTTCTGATGAACTCAGAGTCATCCTAGGGGAGTTCAGGACTACGAGCCAGAGGCTGGAGGGGGTACCCTCTCCTGAGTGTCTCTGCTGAGCTTCCACCTCACTGCCAGGAGAAGGATCTTGGATTTCCCATTGCTTTGACTTTCTCAGGTCATTTCCAGGTGAGAAGTCTCAGCGGACATTAGCTCCAGGCCCAGGCATGAATAAAATGTCCCTGGTGGGTGACACAGGAGGAAGTACCAGACAGTCGGGGTCCTGCTGCCTACTTTGCCTTATGTTTGGTGACAGACGAGAGTGAAGCAAAGTACCTGCACAGCCTGTCTGCCCAGCATGGGCAGAGAGGAAGAGGCTGAGATGTGCCTCCACCCAGCCAATGTGAGCGTGTGAAGAAGGGAGATCAGGAGGAGAGATCTTGCCAGGCTCTGCTTCGGAGAAGGAGAGGAAAAGAGCAGAAAAGCAAAACCCTGCTTCAGGGCAGGAGTTTGTGAACCTTTGCTGGTCCTCCTGCAAGAGTGGGGACACCCACCATTGTGCAGCTGTGGGAAGGAAATGGCATTGTGACATTTATTGGGCTGGATGTTGTGTAGGTTATGAAGGGAAATAGGTTCTTCACTGGCAGAAGATACGGCTTTTATTCCCTATGTCCAAAAGATCAAGATCCAGTTGTACAAAAATGTTTTCCAAGATTCTTAAAGCATTCAAGAAGTTTTAAAATGGCAAAGAAAGGACTGCCTGCTCTCCATGTCATTGTAGGGTCTGCTAACTACATGTCAGGCCCTACACAACTCACATCACAGAAGAGAGTAACTCACCTTTTCGTAGGCTTGAAAAGTAGCTCTCAGCTGACTATAGCTTCTCTTTGCTAAGACCACATTGAAAGCCAGCTCCTCTGTTCCCCACCGGCCTTCTCCTGCCTTAAAGATTACATGTTATTTTTTTTAAGCACTTGTTTATTCACAGTAGAGACAAAAAGTCAGCCAGAGCCCTTGATCCACCAAGCTCCAGCTTGTTCCTCCGTCGCTTCATGTCTTTACACTGCCGTTGCCCCCATACTTGGTGTGTTTAGTCACCCCCGAGGCAGCCCTTGCTGTGCAGCACAGGGGAAATGGGGATTTTTCCACAATTGCACTTACTTTATACAGATCTGTGGCATCTTGCTCAGCGAGCTCGGCATTGACCTGTTGGGTCTCGTCTCGGCTTGCCTGCAGGAGAGGACATGACAGTAAAAAAAACAGACCAAGTGCCGGTGACATTTCATAGTGGAAGGGAAGCTTGTCAGCTCGAGGCCCTCACAAATATTTTGGTTATAGTTTTGCTGCCATCTGCTGACAAATGCCTAGTAATGGGGGACGGTGGCACTTGGTGGTACAGCTTTGAACGGTCTGTTCATGTTAACCACAGTCCCTGGTTTTCCTGACTTTAGAGATGAAGCCTGTATGCTAGGACTTAAATCCAGTTTTATTTACTGTGTGCTGGGAACCTAACAAGATTGCAACTCTGATGCCTCTGGAGCAAGATGGGGCTTGGTAGCTGCACAACAGTAGTCCGTACTCTGTGGATGCTCCCCTGTGGGTTGTCCCCCTTGTCCCCAGTGTCCTTGCCATGCCATGGGTGCTCCTGCTGCCTCCCCCAGCCACCACATGTCAAGAGCAGAAAACAAAATCAGAAGAAAACCTGGTGTGGGTTTGGAGTTAGCCTTGCTTTGAGGAGGGCCAGACCAGAAGAGCACCAGACGTCCCCTTCCACCTGAGTCATTCTTTTGTTCTGGTTTGTGCTGGGTTTTGCGGGTATTTGTCCACTGGTGGGAAGTGGTAGCATGCATGGGCAGGCATTGGGGTGGGAATGGGGCTGAGATGCGTAGACAGAGCTGGGGCAGGACTGCCCCAACACAGCCTTTGGTTTCACTCCCAGAGGGCTGAGGTGCTGGGTATGTACAGCACCCTGGGCTCAGACCACAAGGTTTCTTAGCAAAGCAGCGGCTGTATCCACCATCCAGCTACTGCAAAAAGGTTCCCAGTACCTGCAGTGAAGTGCTGATGGTTTTTGTGGTGCTGGATATGCCCTGATAACTGCAGAATATTTTCATGACTAACCCATATACTCCGAGTATTCACTAACACTGTAATTCCTGGTAGAAATTATGAAGGACTAATCTATGAAAAAGATCTATGAATAATTATGAAAAATGATTTTCACTCCTGAAAATATACCCCAGGAGGTTGAACAGAGCTGTATCAATGCTTTCCAGAATGGGAATCTAACTGTGGTGTATTTAGCAATGTGACTGTTAGATCTTTAAAGCTGCTTCTATTTATTGAATCTTGTAATTTCTCAGGGCTGTCTGATCAGACTGGCCACCATGTTGCATTTCTAGGTGTGATCCTACTCTTTTTAGTTATATTGTGTCTTTACAGATATACTAATATTTTTCTTTATTTCATGTAGGTGGTTTAAAATAAAGTGTGTTCTAATGGAAGATATGTTTTTTTGGTGAATGGAAAACTAACATAACAGCAATCTCTTTCTTACTTGTTCTGTATCCATCTGAATTGCAAATTCCTCAGCTGAGATGGAAATCAGATTTTGCTGGTTTTGGGCAGAATTCAGCATAACGTAGCCATGGCCTTGAATGGGTATTCTAGCCATTACCATGGTATAAATAATAATAAAACAATGCTTTTGTTTTCAAAGTATCAGAATTCATAAAATTACTTCTGATTTGACATAACCCCTTTAGTTATATTTAAAAGCTATAAATGTAGATGGCTCTTGTCCTGAAAAATGCCTTTTGCTTACTACAATCACCTCATTATTATATTATATATAATAATTACATTATTATAAATACCAGCTAATACTTGTTATGATTACCCAGGGTAGACAGGATAGAGAAAAGGAAATATCTCTATCAGGTATACGCATAAGAGGAAAGTCCCCAGCCTTACCTCTAGCACAGTGACTAATATCTTCCGTAGTGAGCCACTTGTGTCACTTTTAACATCAGACTCTAGATCCCTATCAAAGACTGTGGAGAAAAAAAATCTGTGAGTGGTCACCCAGTGATAATGGCTTTAAATGAACGTGTTTGAAAGACAATAGTACTTACGCCGTTTGTATGCCTCCTTTATGTTTACAATTTCCTAGGCAAATAAATCAAATAAATAAATAAGCAAATTAATAAATACAGAAAAGTATTTATAAGTAAATAAAAATAAATAAATGTAAATAATTAATTAATAAATAAGCAAACAAACCCCCAGCAAATCAGTACCATGCCCGTGTTGCTTGAAGCATAGCAGGCGTGGAGGCAGGAGAAGCTGAATTCTCACTCTCCGCTCAGGGCACAAAGACACGGCACAAACCCAGCCCAGTTCAGGACACATCTCAATGGAAGCCTGACTTGTGCAAAGTCCCTCTGGTTTCACTTGCATTTAGGTGTAAATATCTGTCTTATAAATCTCTAAAGGGCGGGTGTCAAGAGGATGGGGCCAGACTCTTCTCAGTGGTGCCCAGCGACAGGAAAAGGGACAATGGGCCCAAACTGCAACACAGGAAATTCCATCTGAACACGAGGAAAAACTTCTTTACTTTGAGGGTGACAGAGCACTGGATCAGGCTGCCCAGAGAAGCTGTGGAGAAACCTGCTTGTATGCATTCCTGTCCAACCTGCTCTAGGTGAACCTGCTTTGGCAAGGGGGTTGGACTAGACAGCTTTCAAAGGTCCCTTCCAACCCCTATCATTCTGTGATTCTGTGATTCTGTAAGCTGAAGGACTTTTTGAAGAGGATTACATTCCTGTACCTGGCAGGACCACCTCTGAACAGTCAGAGTGGTGCCAAAGCTGCCTTTAAACAGGCACCTGGGGCTTTCTCTATCATAGGTGTTGCTTCTGTGCTATCCCCAGGAGATATGAGTAGGACCAAGGAGTGAATTTGAATCATACTGCAATTAACTCCTGCAAGAATTTCAGCCTCAGTATGGCATCCACATGGCTACAGCCACTGGGCTGTACAAGCATTTCATTCATGGAAACTGGTCTGATCCCTCCTCCCCCTCCCGGGGGGATGCTTTTGGAGAGCTCTTTGCCCCGCTACTTAGGGAAGGTCACGCATAAAAACTACCGGGGTGTCCCAACCTTATTGTTTCGTGTGCAGAGAATCTCGATCAGCAGCGACTCATCCGTCCCAGCACCCTTCATTGCCTTCTGAAGCTCCCGGGCCTCATACTCGCAGGGCAGGTCCAGCAGAGCCAGCACAGCCTTCTCAAAATTCCCGCTCAGGTCTCCCTTCAGGTCCTCTTCCAAATCCTGCAGGGATAGTCAGAAGGGTTAGTGCAAATGTTTCAGGGAATTTCATGATTTCAAAGCTGATTCTGTACAAAAAATGGACAAAAACATAAAAAAGGTTTTAAATACACGGACTTTTTGTTGCAAAACAAATTCCCTAAAAAATTTTGTTTCATATTGAATGAAATGATCGTCCTATCTTCAAATACCAGCCAATATCAGTCCAGTTTTGACTCTTGTTTAAATAAATACTGACTTGTTTAAAAACACTAGACTACATAGTCCAGTGTTTTTAAAAGCTTGACAGGAGAGTTTACTCCGAAACACAACACAGAAACTTTCTGCTTCAAAAGAGCTGCAACAGAAGGGATCAAACTTACTAAACGTCTCTTCCAGTTTTGGTTAAAATTGACTTATTGGAAAAAGCAACAAATTTCTACAAAGTGCTTTGGTGCCAACCAATCAGCATTTTTTCCACCAAAAAAAAAAAAATTCAACCTTCTACTAATGATCTACTTAATTCAAAATTTAATAAGACCCCAGAGAACTAGCTAGTGTACGCACGCTGAGAAGGACGCCTACTGATGATTTATTTAAAGCTCTATCTGCAGCTGACATTTCCTGTAGTACGGGAAGTACTTGACAAGTTCAGAACAACAAACGAGGAGCCCAGCTCTAAGTCTATTGTTCTTAAATACCCTCTTACACAATCGCAAGTCAATGGATTCAAGTCAGAGGCTGACACCGGCGTTGCACCTCGCTTCCTCGAGTGGCAGGAGAGAGAAATGGTCCAACGTGTGGCTACTTCCCAAGAGATTCAGGCTGCCCAGGCAAGTGAGAAGGGTTGCTACATACTGATGCAACCGGCATTTCTCATGGCATTTGCTCATTTCTAATGCTTATTTTTATTAATCCTCATTATAGAACTAAATCTATAGAATTTATGTAACCAAAATCTTTACCATGCTTGCTGTAACTGTTACAGACTGAGGATGGTGAAACACTGGCACAGGTCACCCAGAGAGGTGGTAGATGCCCCATTCCTGGAAATGTTCAAGGTCAGGTTGGACGGGGCTCTGAGCAACCTGATCTCATTGAATATGTCTCTGCTCATTGCAGGGGGTTGGATTAGATGGCCTTTAAAGGTCCCTTCCAACCCAAACTATTCTCTGATTCTCTGATTCTATGACTCTACATAGAAAGCTTTCAGGTACAGTGCTGCCTGTCTTAGTAATATTGATTAATGACTAATGAGCAAGCAGACCTTAGGAAAATACCATTATAATAATAATCTCTGCAGGATTCAGCTGTTTACCTAAATGATATATTGGAAGCTTTACTTTTCTCATTGGAAGCTTTATTTTTCTTACGTACAAAATCATTAAGGCAATCTACCTTTCCTCCTCCAGAAATCAAGTGCCCAATGAGACTTCTCAGTTTTACAATGTGTATTCTACTTCACCACTGGAAGAAGTGGTGAAGACTATAAAGACTACATCTATTAAACTTAACAAAAATGTAATGATCTAAGATCAAATAGTTCCTCTGAATTTGCATCTGGTCTGAGAGGGATTCTGACTTAAAATTTCCCTTTTATATTTATTCCTTTTTCTGAATGTGCTGAAGATGACCACAAGCTGAAATACTTTTTATTTCAGTTATGAATTATTTTCTAGCTTTTCCAACTTTGATTAAAATGCTCTGATCTGGCTAAGGCTGATTTCAAGAAGACTCTGAGGCCCAAGGTTAGAAAGATAATCGATATTTTAGGAGATAACATAAATTTCTGAATCGAAAACTGACTAGTATCCTCCTTAAATCCACTGTGCCCTTGATATTTTCAAAAGCAGAGGCCTGTAGGCTATATTTCTAGCAGGCATGTAGTAAGAAACAGGGGGGGTATTTACTTCAAAATACCTTGCTATACAGAGCCTTGTACTTCTGTTTTATTTGTTGTCTCTGCTCCGCTGTTCGACTCGACAAGACTTCAATAATTTTCTTTTCATCAGTTCCTGAAAAAGAAGTTGTGCATAGGAATTATTTAATCAGGAATCTAATGCAGAGGAAAGAAAACGTGATCTCTACACATAAAAAAAATGCTATACATACATCCTCATTGGTGCCAACTTTAGGATTTGTAGCATCTAAGATTATTTTGAGTTTATATTTAGCTGTAGTCAGCTACAATGTTCAGACCATAAAATAAAATTTCACTGTCTTGTGCTGCTCATATTTTATCAGGGAAATTGAGTCTTCTGTTTGAGAAGGTCAGACACTGCTCCTAAAATCCGGGTTATGCCAGTGTGTGTACACTGACATACATGTTTTTGATGGTAATGCTTGTTTGAGTAGTCCTGAGGGATCAGCCACCAGATCCAGTTCATTAAGCACGCGAATGCTTGTGCCGGCACAAGAGAATGGGTTGTGCTTTGCACTAAATGGAGTCAGGAAGAGAAGCAGGAACCAGCCTTTGTGGTCTGAGTCTCTGCTGATGCTGTTTTGCTTGGCAAGAGTAAGAGGGGGTGAAGCGTGAGCATGGCGTGCTCCGGTGACGGGCACCACAACAGCTGCATCTCCCGGGAACCCACGGGAGAACTGAACACGCAATGTCCCTCCAGCAGAAAGCCCCGGGGCAGCTTTGAGCTGTAACTTATGCAATGGATGGAAGCAGCTTACGAAAGGCAATGACCTTGTTCTTGTGCTTTTCTTGCCTTCAGCCATATAAACAGATGTTTGCACTAAACAAAGCTGCTGGAAGGCACTCGTTATGTATGTGGCTAAAGGGAAAGGACTGAAGTGATGTTAGCTGGATGCCCAGAAGACACAATAGAGTAGCTATTGCATTAACACACATGTCCTGGTGCGCTTCCACCTAAGGGCCAGCAGCCTGCCTCATGCATTATTTCTTCAAGACAAGTATTGAAATGGAGAATGTGTATCAGGAGAGACCTATGACCCTGCACGTGATGGGCACTGCCAAAATACCCATAACATATAAAGGATTTAGATGGGAGATCAAAGGCATCAAGCCATATGCCAGGTCTGCTGATGCATGCACATCACACTGGTGGACACTGCCCCATGCTCTCCTTGTGCTCTTCCATCTGTTGCATCCATCTATTGGGCTTTGGGCTGTGCTTCATCTCAAGCTCTCGGGAGCAGGGACAAACAAGGGTTTCCAAGGAGCTACCAGTATAAAGGATAAAAATACAAATTATATCGGCATTCAGCAGCAGCTGGTGCGTTTTCATCCCTGCATATGACCACCAGGTACATACAGGACAAGTTTAGGGCACCTTGTCTAGTTCTTCCTCCTTAGAACCAAGGCAGAAGGCACAGGCCAATTTTAGAAGGAAAAGCATCCCACATCTGACAATGTGGGGTTAAACTCTCCGTCCTCTGGGGAACTGTCTTGAGGGGGCTCAGCAGATACCGCAGGAACAATTCCTAAAATTCAGCACTTAACTAATTGATTCTGAATGTCAGTGCTATACCAGGAAGAAATGTTTAAATACATGTTTACTGTGCAAATGCCTGGAGTGAATGAATAACTTATTGCTCTGGTGTGCTTCCTGGCTGTTCTTCCTCTGCTGGACATTGCCACCTCCACAGACCTGAGGATCCCATGAACACTGTGCATTCCTTATTCACACCAGTGCACAGCCAGCCAGCTTACTTCAAACTACCTTGGAAGATGGTGGGAGCCAGTATTTTCATTTAAAAATCACTAGTGCAGATTCAGAGCACCTTATATTCCTTTCAGGTGATGGAGCTGCAGTGGGCTCTGATGAACATATGGAGATTGTGATGGTTTTTACTGGTTCTTGAAGGCCTGGGAAAGGACATATAACCATGACCTTAATCTGACCTGACTAGCTGGACCCCACTTGATGTTCCTATCAGAGGGAGCAAATATCATGTTTATCCCAATTCCCTGGAGCCAAGCAATTAACAAACTAGATCTTACCAGTCTTTGAGGAACAAGCTGGCTTCCTTCCCATTTATCTTAATCATATAAAAATTCATGGGTGTGCATGATCTTTGAGTCAGTAAGTGACAGAAAGCATAAAGATTACCTGAAACCGGTTGGAACCGTTGTTTTGCCCTAAGTTTATGTATATGCTCTTTATAAATTGAATTGCCCTTTGTGAAAAAAACCAAGAGTTTTCTTACCTGCTCCTTTGCAGGCGCTATGTATTTTCTTGGCATCTCGGTCTGCATCAAACCCATGATGATGGTGTTTATTGGTTGACTAGGAAAACAGAGGCACAACAGATACATGAGAAACAATTTTGCATTAGTCTCTCTGAATTAAAGCAGTTTGGACCAGGTTCTTGCCTGATCTTTGTTCAAACCATCTAAACCATGAAGTTCATGCTGGGCTTTGCTGAAATACTGTATCTACCACTAGGGCTCCTAGAATGGATCCACAAATAGCTGCCACCACATGACACATGGTGCTGATTCTATATAACTTTGTTCTGTCAGTTCAGGCTTACTCAAATATTTTAAAAGTAATAACTCCATACTAGGCATTTTCATGCCAGATCAAATATTATTTGTTTGTACCACTTTAACAATAGGCCAATATAAACGCCTTATCAGATGTGTATAGAACCAGACCCCATCTATGCAGTATGTTTGTAAGTACTAGGAGTTTACGATCCCAATCAGCTGAGTAAAAACTGGTCCTGCAAACCTTTCTTGCATTGGTGCATTCATGCAAACAAGATAATTGGAGGTATATAACGTGATAAAGCTGGTGGTGGTTTTTTTATTTTGGCAAAATAGTACATGTGGTTACCTTGAGCTAAATCTATTGGGGAAAAGTCCACAGCCGCAGCAGCAGTTACAGCCTGTCATATCAATGTAAACAGAAAACCATGGCTTTTCCTGCTAATCTGACAAGCTGTGAATCACAAGGGCTGAAATGCTGGTACACCCTCTATTCTGCTGTTTCTCAGACAGGGGTAGAAGTGTCTGAGACCAGGAAGGCAGCAACATTTTCAACCCCTGTAGTATCATGAATTGGACCTTTTAAATGCATAAACTCTAAAATAATACTGGAAAATAGGTTCTAGGCTCCTAAGTCAAGTAGAACTATATGCACAGCACAGACTCAGGGGGTCTAAGCACTGTAAGTGCTTTGGCATTCCCATTCAAACAGCAACACGTGGATCAGGCTACTTGCTTTTCAGGGCTGCCATGGACTGGCACCACCACTGTTAATTAAGGGTTATGACACCCCATGGCACGGCAGCCTGCTTTTAAGCCCTTCTGAAAATGCCACCATCCTGCTGAAGAGCAGAATAGGCTAAATGGCTGATTAGCCTCCTTGTCTTTGGGGACAGCACAGGGCAGAGGTGATTCTTGAAAGACATTAGGCACAAGATTCTGCTTGTGGGATAAACAGAATGGAGCCATATGGCTGTGGGCCATGCTCTGCAACTTACCCACCTGGCTGGAGAACGACCTGTTTTATTTACAAGTATAGATATAGCCTGGAAGCGTGTTTGTTGGTATTCTTCAAAAGTTTCATGCTGTGATCTACCAGCACTGGAAGAAGAGCTACAGCTCTGGAAAAAGGAGTCCTCTATCAAATGACAAAGGGTTTTATCTCAAGGAGAAGCCCCAAATCCAGTCCCTATCCTGCTTTACCAATGTACCTTTGTGACAGACCAAAGACCATTTAGGTACCTGGCTTTTCTAATGCAGTTAGCAGCTAGGATACAATTTACTGCTAGTAGTAGCTGCTGTAGTGCAGTCATCTTGCTGAAATCAAAAGTTATTTTTACAACAATAGCAATTAGTAAGGTACAATAACAATGCGATAATTTTTCTCGGTCTCTACAGCACAAGCTAACACTTTCATTGCCACATCATTATCACAAATGTTGCTTGTAAACGTGTACCCTACTGTATGCTCTGACACACACACATGCTTCTCTGAACCTTTCAAATAAAGTGGAAATAGATGCATATAAGTAACTAATATTTTCTAGAGGAAGATTTTATTGAATGGTCTTCAAATTTCTCAGGAATTTTGTCAAAAATAAAAGGGAAAAGCACAAAGTTAGAAAAACGATACATTTATCACTGTCTTTATCCAAAATAAATTGCATTCACATCATGATAGGGTGTATGTGCTTCTCCTTTGATGGAATCATGTACAAAAAATATCTTTTTACACAACATGCTTGAAAATTAAGCAGTTCTAATTTCTTTCTCTCTCTTCTGATTACTACACCCTCATTTCCATTCTTGTGAGAATAAAATTAACCTTTGTTCTCTATAATACCAAAACAAATGACAGCTAACCAGACTCGGTGGGTGATGAATCTGGGGGAACAGAATGATGGGATCCCACAATACGACCCAAGCCTATTCTGGATATACAGCCCCAGGATGCAAATGCTGCACACACAATGGGCCTCTTTGCTGGAGAGTCGTACAGGCATGGTGTTGACGCAAGGAGTGGGGTCCAGATGCTCCTCAACAGGCAGTGGAGTCAATGAGCATCATGGCGTAGCCTTCAGGAGGATGCTGTGCTGCCCATTTGATTGAGTGTGCCTCACACACTGCACTGTGTGGTGCCAGTATGGTTTTCCCCTCTCCATAATACCAAGTTTAACATGCAAAGTGTTTTGAACACTTCAGTCCATACTTTAGCATACGATTGTTAGTATCGTTGGATAATGCATTCCTAATTACTTCTTGCATCTGTATCATACACCCAAAGGACACTGTAAGCTGGACAGACAGCATCCCTGCCCTTCTGCTGCGCCATGTGGAAAGCAGCTGTTTGTAGGAACGGGGTACAATATATGAATGAAGTCAATGACGGTGACACTAAGATGTTATTTTGGCTCTGTAGCGTTAACATGCTTTCCAGATGATGTTCATGCCACTCATACGGTTGATCCCGTGGTCTGTGTTAGGCAGCCAGTACTGAAGTTATTCTAGGGTTGTTTGCAAAGCATTTCTTTGTGAGGGCAAGGACCAGAGAAGCAGCTGAAAAATCAGCAAAAAAGGGACAATTCTGGAGCACAAAATACAGAGAAAAGTGCTAATGTATCAAATGCATAGATCTGACTACTTTATAGTATACAAGTGCTATTCTAATTCATATAACCCCAAATTCACTCCAGCAATATGAGTTGAGAACTGTTGCACCACATTCACTTCTTCCTGACCTTGGGACAGAAGATGCACTGGTGAGAAGTGAGAGGAAAAAGACTTTGTTGGGCATTCCCTCCCAGTTTTCAGTCATTCAGCCTGGACGGAAACACCTCCACAAACCCCAAAGGCAAGGAGCTGGTTTGTAGTTTGCTTTGTGTTACCCACCAGCAGTGGTGGGTTGTGGGTATCGCCCTTGTCATGCCAATGCTGCTGCCTCCACAGTTCCCACTGCCCCAAACCTATCACAGGTGTAGCTGGCCCTGGTAACGGTATTACAGGACTTTGGAAGAGTGGTTTAGTCTCTTACACCTTGATGGCTGGTCAGTTATGCTCAGGTTTTAGCAAGTCCCCAACTCCTATGTGCAACTTGTCATTGTAGCTGTTGTGTGTAGCACAGTTGCAACAGGTAGCAAAATGGTAGCACCTGCAACTGAAATAACGTTGTGCCTTCATTGCCTTCATGAGGATTCATAAAGACATAAATAAAGAAACATATTTCTTTTCAATGCAGAAGGGAAGGAATGCCTGTTTCTTAACGATGTTCAGGACATGTTTGTTTTAAAGCACCAGAGGAATCTATTGAGTCAGCTCTGCTAAAGCCTCCATCTTCAAATAAATCATTGTAAAACATTAAATGATGCACCGGGGAGATATCATTCTTATAGTACTGTGTGTAATACTAGTATCAGCTTTATAGATAGGAAATCTGGGTGATTGTCAAGGCCAGCCCCTGAGTCATCTAGAAAGCCCTGGTTAAAATTCACTACCTGCTGGGTCCCAGCCTTGTTCTTGCCCACTGACACAGCCCTCCCACGCAGGAGAGGGAGAGCTGTTTCAGAACTGTACTGCTTCCTACCCTATGGATTTTGACAGGTAGATTTTCCTGCAAAGTATAAATGGCAAAAGAAATTGATGTTTAATACCATTTGTAACTTGTACGTGTTCTTTCAAAAATATGGGCAGAGTCACTTTAATATAGTTTTTGTTTTAGAGTTAAGATCTTAGATTAGATTTGAGTAGTTGATGACTTACAAGTGTTATAGCAATTTTGGTGATAGCATGATGTGGAGTCTGAAATGTCAGGTGGAGAGATTGCATACAAATTTTGCAGCTGGACATAGCATGTAAATGAACTTGCTCTCATAGATTGCCCCAGCTCCATCTACTCAGTTACTTAATTTTTTTTTCTACATTTCTCTCCAATACCTCTATATTCATTAGTGTAACCAGAGTTCTGGTGGTAAGAAATCCTCTTTTCACTTCCAGCCTAGCTGTATTCATGGCCTATGTCCACTTGTTTTTTTCTTCCAACAGTGTTCCTTAGCTTGAACAGTTTTTGCCTCACTCATGCATATTTTTAGACAACAATAATTTTCCCTTGCAGCTTTGGCTAAGATTGCCACAGATTTATTTCTGCTAAACTGGATAAATTATAACTAATCTAAAACTAACACTTCTACCTTGTTGTAAAGCACATCAAGTAGGTTTTCCTACTGTCAATTACATTTGACTTTAAGGAGATGTAAGATGAGTTTATAGTTGAAGATGGTCTGCAATGCTTAGAGAAGCATTTGGAAACTGTTCTTTGATATATCAACATGTGGAGCCCTTACAGTAACAAAAAGATCAGCAAAAACAAGACAGACATGGGGGCAGGGGGAAACAAGAGCTCTGATGGATTCAAGGCATCAGCAGTTAGGATTGGTGGGGTGTTGCAATACATTGCAGGCGTTTCTGAAGACAAAATCTAATATCTTCCTTTAGCTAAAGACAATTAAGCTTGTAGTAGATAAAAAGTGCTCATCTGTCAGTAGACAAGAACAGAAGAAACACTACCATGAGCATAGAATCATAGAATCATAGCATCATTTAGGTTGGAAAAGAACTTTAAGATTATCGAGTCCAACTGTAAACTTAACACTGCCAATTCCACTACTAAACCATGTCCCTAAGCGCCAGGTAGCTTCCTCTATTGCAAACAAGAGACAGCATACCCTACCTGAAAATAGCTGATAATACAGCTGAGCAATCACAGCTATTTTTTTCATTTTCATCATCTCAAGCAGATGCCACAACCATGCTCGGGAACAGAGGTTTATGGAGGAGTAATGTCAAAACAACAAAGGGTAGCTGCTCGGGATGCTGCTGACAGTGCTACCCACTGCAGCTGCAACACAGATCGATGCCGATAATGTGCATGGAAAAATGCAGACACAGACCCTTACAAGCAAATTGCTAGGAAGAGCCAGCAGAAATGTGGCTGCTGACCAGAGCAGTCGAGAAGCAGGTCTAGTAGTGATGGGCAGAGCTCTAAAAAGGGCTGGATTGATCCAGGGATGTTGAGTGCCTACCCCAGTCTTCATTTTTGCCAGGTCCATTTTATGTGCTTTATTTAGTGGATGTCTAAGTTCAAGCTTCTCTTTGGTCAATGTTTTCATTTTTCTTTGGCTTAACAGAAATAAAAATTAAATCTCAAAATGGTAGCACATAGAAAGGGCAGACCCAGCCATGGTCTTTACAGCACTGACTCCTGCACATGAGTGGGGTCTGGAATAAAATTTAGGTTTCAGTTGTCTAAACGTAGTTAGGGCACTATTCAGTTGTCTAAATGTAGGTACCTGGTGCCATTAGAGGTGCCCCAGGGTAAGCTGCCTGCTGCCTGCAGAAATGAGTGGTCTCCTGGGATACCTGTATCTGTCAACCTGGTGCGGAGGTCTCGCATACTTGAGGGCATCACCAACGGTTACTGGAGGTGGGCAACAGAATCATACCACACCTATTTCACTGGTTTTCTTATTCTTCACATAATTTTAATTCTGTTCACCAAAATCCATTGGAGAAAACTGAGGTTTTAAAAAGAATGACATAAACCAGTTCCATGTGCAACAATCTGAGCTTTCCTTTCTACCAAGCAGGTGAGCTCCTGCCTCAGTCTTTTATTCAGGGAATTTCTAATACATTCTCTCTCTTCTCAAGATTTTCAAGAAACCTAACAGGCACCTAATAATTTTGAGACTAACACCCTGCTGGTAAATTAATCTAAAAATTGTCCAGTGGGTTCAAATATTTTTAGCTAGGATAACAGATATATACACACCGCAGTGTCATGCATCCTGTTTCTTTAGGAAGCCAACCCCCAAACAATCCATAACATCCCAAAGGTGAGCACAGGAATGCAAGAAAAGCAAACAGTCAAGCCAAAACAACTGAAAACCCTTCACAGATTGGAAACTGTGGAACCTGTTGAGATTTCTCAGTTCTCACCATGCACAGTCACTGAGTTACCAGTTCAAAGACCTTTGGGTAGCCTTGTCTCCAACTAATGAACCAGTTCTCTTCCAGCTCAGCACTGCTGTCAGGACTGGTTTGGGCAGCGCTGATCTTGCTGTGGGCGATGGATAAGCGAGCTGACACCTCAAGGTGCCTTCCAATTCTATGATTTTCTGAATGCTTCTTTTGTGTGGAGAGGAGAATTTATTTTCTCTGTCTACCAAGAAACATCCCAAACCATCTAGTCACCTTGTTAGCATAATAAATAACAGGATGGGGGTGTTCATCTCATTTGTTAAATTGTATCTAATATACTACGATCATGGAAGACAGCTTTTGGCAAATCAGCATCTACATGATTAATTTTTTATCAACACACATATACTCAAGATAAATTATTTATCCTGGCAGAAGCCTTTAATAAGCTATAATGCAACTGGAATCTGAGGTTAACTAGACTAACAGTACTGGACAAAGGAAAAAAAAGTGCACATTGTCTTGATCTTGTGGTTTTAGTCTTCTACATCACACGTTGTCAGGATAACATCCTGTTAGCAGAGCAAACTGAGCTCTTACTCAAAGGGATAGTCTTAGTGACAAATAGCCCACATCTCATCACTCATTTCCAAGCATTTCCGTGTGTTAAGAATAAAACACAAGAACACAAATGGGAGTAGGCTGCGGTATTTCGGTTCTGATCTACTTCCAAACACAGACTGAAAACATGATGCTATGTTTGTACTTCACCAATAGTCTGATTTACATTTCCAGTCATAAAATCATAGAATCATAGAATGGTTTAGGTTGGAAAGGACCTTGAAGATCATCGAGTTCCAACCTCCCTGCCATAGGCAGGGACACCTCCCACTAGACCAGGCTGCCCAAGGCCACGTCCAGCCTGGCCTTGAACACCTCCAGGGCTGGGGCCTCAACAACCTCTCTGGGCAACCTGTTCCAGTGCCTTACCACCCTCAAAATGAAAAATTTCTTCTTAATGTTTAATCTAAACCTGCCCTCTTCCAGTTTAAAGCCATTCCCCCTCGTCCTATCACTACATGCCCTAGTAAAAAGTCCTTCCCCAGCTCTCCTGTAGGCCCCCTTTAGGTACTGGAAGGCCGCAATAAGATCTCCCCGGAGCCTTCTCTTCTCCAGGCTGAACAGCCCCAACTCCTTCAGCCTCTCCTCATAGGAGAGGTGCTCCAGTTGTAAATACTTCTTTCACCCTGTCATAATGCTACATTAGGGCCCTTTGAACTGGGTCAATTTTTGGATCATAGCGGACGGTATAAGCATAACAGGAATAGTCAGAGCCTTCTACCCCTATATAAGATATATCATTTTTTTATAATATCAGCACCTTATTTTAAACCTATGCATTCCTAATAGAAAATACATCTGCCTGCTTGTGTCAGTTAAAAATGCAGTTGAGGTTGGAATGAACATCAAAGGAGAGGAGGAAAAGCCATTTCAGTGGTAGCATCCAACCTGCCTGACAAGCAACATACCTCCCTCACCCACGGCAAAGAGCCTGGAGACACGTATCACACATCTCAGAGCTGTGGGTGGGAGAGCTCTCAGAGCCAGCAGGCAGAGGATCACCTCTCCGATGGGAGCCTCTGGCTTTGCTGTGGGATGTATGAGGGCCCTGGGGCAAGCTGGCAATGGGCCCCGGAGATCTGTGGCTGTTTTCAGTGGCAGTGAGGCCCCAGGACACCAGCACAGCCTTGCTCCCGGCCATGTCAGCCAGCCTGGCATGGGGCTGCAAATATTCCTGGGTGACTTGCTCAGAAAGCTCCAGACCATCAATCAGAAAGGGCAGAATAGCACATAAAGCCCATTTCATTTCAGTGTGTACATACTTCCATGAGAAAAACTTCTTAATATTAGAGCTCTTTAATATAGTGGAGAAGCAAAAGAAACAAAGATCAATTACTGGTAGGCAAGGTTCGGTCTCATCTAGCTAGGAAAGGCAGTTAGGGATGAGGACATCTGATCGTTAGCGGATGGTGGGTTCTGCATCTTCTATCACCCTTGCATCAAAGAAAGATGTTCTTCTGCAAGGTCTTCTTCAGTGAAATTCAAATAATTGGGCTCGATTATTCAGGCAAGAATTTATGTGAAATGTAAAGGCTTTTAGCACACAGTTCAGAGTAGATGGGCGCTAACATTTAAAAACAAATAGAAGCGAACAGCTGCGGCACGTTGCAGTGGGGCAGTATCAGCCAAGCACCAGGGTTTGTGCTATGGCAGTATAAGGTGGGGTTGAGAAACACTTTTTTGACGTATGTTAATTGGCAAGCGCTACCTTAAGGATTACGCGTGCCCTTTTGACCGCGAGGTTTCTTCCTCTGCTGTTTTGTAAAACGTACCTGTCATTTTTGTTTGTTTGAGTAATTTTCTCAGTCAACCACAATATGTAACTGGAAAATTGCCATCTGCCTCCTTCACTGCTCAGAGAATGGTATTGGTGTCTCCGAATGCCATCCACCATCTGCCAGGCAGGCTGTCACTCTCCCAAATCCTTACGGCTGTTTTAGGTGTACCAGCTGTATGACAGCAACACGCACTGTCAGGCTCGCTCGTTGCTGACAGTTTGTTGCTATCAGGAACAAAACAATTTCTATATGAAGTATAACACAGTGGATAATACAACGTATGTAAGTCATGTCGACTAGACATCATTACTCAACAGCCTTTGCAATGATTCAGTGACTCCTTCCAAATTGAGACGTGCAAATAACCTTATTTTCTACATCTAAGACTAAAACTACAGTGACAACAAGATCCTAATAAAATTAGTGGCATTTACTTTTTCCAATTACAAACAAGTGGCAACAGTGAAGGTAATTGCTCTGGCAGTTATTTAAACTGCAAAATTAAAACCATCTATCTACTACAGCGTCCCTCCTGTTTCTAAATAGCTGTTAATATACATCTCATAATAGCTTATGGCTCATTTTTTATCCACTCATTTTATTCACACTCATCACTATGATAGAGAAGTCCACAATTAAGAGAAAAAAATATGTTTGGGGGGAGTTCTCCCATGGCTGAATTTTACAATGTCCAGTTTTAATGTGTCCACACCTTCTTGTGGCTGCTCCCTAATGTAGATTACTTTTGAAATCAGAGTTAGCTACTAGGGTACCATGCAGAGGGGAATGTCAAAGTTGCAAAACCACAGCTTTTATTTCTAGAGGGCTCAATTAATCTGCTTAAATACATACACCTTTGGGAGGTGCCAGAGCACCCAGCACTTGCGTGGGGCTGGCGGAGGTGACACAGGGCTGACAGGGACCCGACTCCCCTGGTGTGGCAGCTGAAGCTGAGGCAGGGAAGGATTCTAGAAATCACCAGAGACACCATGCCTGTGTTTAGTCACGAGTCATGCCTCACATCACTTCCTTTTAATACTTATCTTGCAAATGGAAGCCACAATAAAAAAAAAGGCAAACAAATGGCTTTATTCACCTAGGACAAATCTAGAATTCCAAGTCTGGAATAATTCTCTGTTACACTGGGTGAGGACATGTCTATTTTTATTTTATTGACCTTAATGCCTGGTTGGAAAACACTTCGTATGCCGGGCCAGTAGGAATAATAATAACTAAAATGATTGGAATCTGGCATATTCTGCCTCTTTTTCAGCTGAGATACCCAATCTCTGACTTGCATACTGATAAAGAGATAGCTCAAGTGTTCTTATGTCTTATTAAAAATTTTACGCTCATCACCTCAACTAAGATTTGTGATGAGTTTTGGTAAGTTAACATCGATGGAACTGAAGTAAATTCTTGTGTATGCTATCATGAAAGCTAACATGACTTAAGTATACTTACATAGGGCTGAAATACATGGACACAATCTTTGGGAACATCATGCTGACTCTTTCATGTATTCTAAAGCTGAATTATTTAAAAGGAGAAGAACTGGAAGGATGTTGCAACCCATCAAGGAAGCCCCAAGATTACATGCTTCTCCCCTCGGTCCCTTCATTGTTTTTAAACATTCCTCTGCAAGATGCATTATCTGGACACCATCTATACATTCATAGGCACATAGAAGGGCTGTTACTAGGCAGACATTGCATGTTTAATGTCTGACAAACCAACTGTGTCTACTGAACTTGGAGGTTTCTGTGTCTAACTCCTTTCCACCTCACAGGATGGAGGAAATCTCAAGATACTCCCAGGTCAGCTGAGTCACCCAGAGTGGCAATAATCAGTCCATTGTTTCAGTCAGTAGGCACAGTTAACAATAAAGGCAGAGTAATTTTTCTGGATAGTAACAACAGAACTTGGCAGAATATACTAAAACTGTTGTATACAAAGAAGAGCATTAGAGTCCGGATATTTTAGAATTTTTTATGTTTTTGTAAAACATAATTGTTTGACCCATTTACATGATGTAACACATAATGACCCTTTGATACTTCAGATGGGTTCTTTCTTTTTGCCATAAACTCGTAATAAATTTTTCATGGGTTGATGCTTGTTAACACCTACCACAGTTGCACTCCCAGGACAGCCTCAGACCTAAAAGGAACAGCAAATATCCTGGATAAAAGGGGACCATGGAAACGAAAAGAATCTGCTACAGCTCTTCCCCAGTGTTGGGTGGCTGAACAAGAAGGTATATTTGTCTTCTGCTGACTGTGGGCTTATGGCCAGGGACTGAACAAGAATCGACTGTCACTGAATATTGGTCTGACAGGGGAAGGAACAACTAGCAATTGTTGAGCTTTGTGATGAGATAATAAAATCATGCTGTGCTAAGTAATGCTTGTACTAAGGAAACATTTCCACAAGGATAGAAATGTCCACAGGCAACACAAAGGCCCTTGTGATGTTTGCGAGCTTATCTCCAAGAGGACCCCTCAGGCAGATGTGCTCTCCAGGTTATACTTATTTTCACCTTCAAGTTCTCAAACCATCTGGCCCATGGCACCCCATTCTTACGTTACAGTCCTCCCTGGTAGAAGGTTTGGGCTGCTTTACAATGAGAGGATGAAACTTAAGGGAGTACCAGAGAATGTCAAAAAGTGGTTTAAATTAAAAACAAAGAACTCTCACACACCCCAGATTAATTCAAGTCACAAACATCATGGAGAACAACAGAATAATGCATAAAAAGTCTTCTTGGATTCTTGAGAGAACGTTAAAATACAATTACACAATTTCACAAAAGTCAAAATCCATCAAACTTTTTAAACCGTATCACCAAAACTATTGCTGCTATTCCCAAAATGTCCCCAAAGCACCTTGCTTACAGCAGAGCAGCTACCCAGATTTTCAGGTGCATTGATTCTATTTGTGGTAATTTTGAAGACAGCAGAAGTACAGATAAGCTTGATGCAAGACTGCAAACAGAGTAAATAATTAGAGACTAAATCTCTCAGGATGTGCAGTCAAAAACTTTGTTTGATTGTAGAAAAAGGGACCAGATTGAATTCAGAGAGCAAAAAGCATGTGGAAATATGCAGATTTGGAGCTGTAATGTTGCATCAGGTGCAGTTCTTAATCAAGAGCTTGGTTTCTAAGAGAAAGGTACACTTTAGAGCTGGTTGGAAATTTTTTGTTGAAAGCATTTTTTTCATTAAAATTTGTTACTTTTGTTCAAATGAACATTTTCAGGAAGATACTAATTTTGATGAAAGCTCCATTTTAAAATGAGACATTTTGATATAGCTGAAAAGTTCCATTTTAACATCCATATAATGGAACCTTTTATTTGAACAATGCTTAGCTTTCAGTGAAAACTTCATTTAATAATGACATTTTTAAAAAAAGTTTTAAAGCCTAAATCAATTTAACCAAATAAAATACCTCATTTGACACAGATCATTAATTTGCTATTTCTCTCAGCAGAATTTGGGCTGTTAAAAAAGATTTCACTCCCAAAATTTCAAAGCAGACAAAATTTTGGAAAGATGCAGTACCCAACAGAATGAAACAACACAGTTTTACCCAGCTTTCCAGTGTCAGTCTTGCCCACGAAACAGGAGTTGCCTTTGTGCACTGCAGTGCCTCCCAAAGCCACCATAAACTACAGCAACATGTGCTGCAACACCACAGTGCCCCCTTCATCCTTCATAAAAAAAGTGCTTACTGGCTCATCTGCTGACAAACTGGTAGTCCCTATGGTTGGTTTCTGTATATCCGCTGCGAGTTTGTAAGACTTGCTCTGGAGGTTTAAAAAACACAATACATAAGACACTCGTGAACCTATGGTTGCAAAACATGAGATTAGAAGAAAGAACAAACTGCAGCTGAAAAGTTCTGTTAAGAATTTAATATTTTCAGGCTGTTCCAGAAGCGGTTCCCTGATACAGATGCAGGCATTTCTCCAAGGTTACCTGTAATTTCTAGGGACAAACACAGAATGATGCAATTCCCAGATGAGTCATGGGCAGAATCATGGGATTCTATTCCAGCATGGGCTCACACTTCTTCCCAGTGGACCCTACAGCACAACTCCGGTGTACTGCACCTACATCCAGGGTACCTGGTCCAGCATGGAGCTCATACAACTACTAAACCTGCCTGAGATGCAGTGCTGAGATCTCTCTTGTCATAGACAGATCTCAAATGGCTAGTTTAAATCTAAATTGATTATGCTTGCTCCATGCTGCATTCAGTGCAGTGTCCACTGAAAGGCTCTCCAGGGTCAGGACCCTCAGGAGGTGCCTGCCAACAACACTACGAAGTGTGTTTATGTGGACACATGGGGCTGTGCAGCGGGAGCTTTCTTGGCCTTGTTTCCTATGCAAAGATAGGTTGCTGAACTGCTCACTTCTCTCTCCTTACACAGGCAGCCAGGCTACAAAAGGATGGTGTGGAGATGGGACCATGTACCCTTTCACAGGGAGACATAAAGCTCCTTGGCTTAGTAGCTGGAGCTTTGCGCAAGTGGTGTGGGTTCTCTTGCTCAGTCTGTCAAAGAAAATGTCCTGGAGAGGTGGTCCAAAAGCAGCAGATGCTCGGCATCAATCAAGGCCTTGCTGAATTTGAATTAAAAAAATAGTCACATAGTAAAGTAATATAAATCTTAAAGAAACTAATGTAACATTAGACTGTATCAGCAAGCAGGCTGTCGTCTATAGATACATACTTTAAAACTGCACGTTTTCAGACAGCATTCAATGAGAAAATGCGTTGCTGAAAAAATATTGCCTCTTGTCCATTAGTTTTAAAATTGGAGCTAAAAACCACCAACTTCTTCAGCACAAGCTACTTAACTTTCAGAAGCACCAATCATTCACAGCTACCACACAAGCTTTTCACAATCAGGTTGTTTTGAGGTTAAATATCTTTATGCAGATTTAGATATTTATTATTAAACACCCAACTGTTAGCAAAAATTCTCAGTCAAAACTCATACAGAAATTTCATGTATTAAATCCCAACACCTGGATTTTAATCAGGCCCTTCTGTGAGCACCACACTTTGAGACTACTCCTGTCCCTACTATTCAGTGATAAAGTTAGCCAAATTTTGAAAGTGTTGGCCTTTGGGACAGGAAATTTTTCATACATCTTTAGGGAATTATGTTAGTGTTCAAACTGTTCCAACACAAATTTGCTAAGCTAACTAAAATGAGTTTTCCCATGACATCCTACACACAATTTCTTTTTCTCAAACTTGAAGTGTTGTCTTTTTTAACTAAGCCACAATGAGCGTTAAAACATCCAGAATCTGTGTTATAGTAACAGTTTCATTATTCATGTACTGCAAATAAGGGATGTTACCTGCTATATACAAGTTTCCCACCCACACTTAAAGCAGATTTTGAGGTTAAAGCTTCATTTGCAGCTGTATTAATGTAATTTAAAGTGAAAATGGACAAAAATAAACTCAGGAAATTGTTGCATTCTTGAAAATCCAAACTAAATAACTACTTACATGTGAACTGCCCATTTTTGCTAAGCCTGCGTGTGGAAGATACAACTCTTCTGCTCTTCAATAAAACAAGCATTCAGATGGAATAGTCAACTTTTACTAGAGCAGCTATATCCTACCCAACCCTGGGTTAATCAATAACTTCTGTCATTATTTAAATTCTAGTCATTTCAAGGTGGGGTGTATTCATCATTACACGGTGGCTTTATTATCCCTACTATCTAATATCACATCCTGTTGGGTCATGGAGCTGGCTGGTTTCTCAAAAAAAAAAAAAATCAGGATTTCACAATATAACCCTTGAGATTGTACATACTCATTTATCTTATTGTTATTACAATGATTTAAAACATATAGCTATGGTAGTACCCAACATGAGCTTTCCAAACATTTTAGAAGGAAAGATGCCCCCTCTGAAGAGTTTATATTAGATCTGGGATTTAGTGGTATTTAATATGTCATTGAGGACCCTCACCTCCTACAAATATTTCGAACAGAATCTCACTGCTTTCACTGGGTTTACATGGCAAGGTTTTGGCAGTGGGGGGTCTGCAGCAGTGGCCTCTGTGAGAAGAGACCAGGGGTTGCCCCCATGCTGGGCAGAGTCAGTGCCAGCTGACTCCAAAACGGATCCACTGCTGGACAAAGCTGAGCCCCATCAGCGACGCTGGTGGTGCCTCTGTAATAACATTTAAGAAAGGGTAAAAAATACTGCACAGCAGCTGTGAGAAGAATGAGAAAAATGTGAGAGAAACAGCCCTGCAGACACCAAGGTCAGTGAGGAAGGAGGGGGAGGAGGTGTTCCAGGCACTACAACAGAGGTTCTCTTGCATCCTGTGGAGAAGACCATGGGGAAGCAGGTTGTTCCCCTGCAGCCCATGGAGGACCGCAGTGGAGCATATATCCACACTGCAGCCCATGGAGGACCCCATGCTGGAGCAGGTGGATGTGCCCTGAGGGAAGCTGCAGCCTGTGGAGAGCCCATGCTGGAGCAGGCTCCTGGCAGGTGGCCCATGGAGAGGAGCCCACACAGGAGCAGGTTTTCTGGCAGTACCTAGACCCTGTGGGGGACCCACGCTGGAGCAGGGGAAGAACACGAGAAGGAAGGGGCAGCAGAGACAAAGTGTTATGGACTAACTGCAACCCCCTTTCCCCATCTCCCTGCGCTGCTCATGGGGAGGAGTTAGAAAAGTTGGGAATGAAGGAGTGAAGTTGAGCCTGGGAAGAAGGAGGGGGAGGAATGTGTTTTTAGTTTTGTCTTTGTTCATCACTATCCTACTCTATTTTTAATTGGCAATAATGTAAATTAATTTCCCTAAGTCAAGCCTGTTTTGCCCATGACAGTAACTGGTGAACAATCTCCCTGTCTTTATCTCAACCCATGAGCTATTTAATCTTATTTTTTCCCCACTGTCCTTTTGAGGAGGGAGGGTGAGAGAACAGCTTGATGGGCACGTGGAAACCAGCCAAGGTCCTGCTTTAGACCTCAGGTAGGACACCCAGAGAAAAATAAGAAAAGAAAACAAGTGCACTTGAATTTATAGCAGTTCAGGGGAAAACAAAAATATCTATGTGATTATCTAAACAGTAAGCAAAATAAAATCACTGTGTTACTTAAAGTGCAGCAGTAATTCTAGGTTTTAAGTGGTTTGACAGACAGTACTTTCCTGCAAAGACCTTGCTACCATTCAAACACACTTAAAAATAAATGATCAGCTTTGATCACGGTGTTTCAACAATCAAATGTGAGTATGAAGAATTTTATCCAGAATTCAATGCTTTGTGGTAACACACTATCTCAAAGGCATCTTCAAAGCCTTTACTGAGCTGGGAACTACCCACTTCTTTCATAATATTTTTGGGAATAAAGCCGTCCCAACTGACATTAAAGGAAATAGAGCAACTATTACAGATTATTAGAATTATAGATTATTATTAATCTATTAACTATTATTAATAGAGCAACAGAGCAACTGCAGGGTTTCTGTGGAATCTGTCAGGTTGCAGGGCATTTATAAGCTCAAATACAGACTGGTAATCCTACTGCTTTTACTGGTTGTGAGTGAAATACAGCAGCCCAGAAGGTGCAACTCATTACAGACTTAATACAAACAGCAGATTGAGTCACACTGTATTGTGCTGTGCATGCAAATGGTCGGTCTGAACATGCAAATAGGGTACCAGTAGGAAAACTATGTCCTGCTCCCACTGATCAATTTGTTTGACTTAGCTTATGTACTGGGAGTTTAAAAGTTCATATAATTAACAAAAAATTCTTCTCTCTGCAGAAGACCATATTCCTGTGGGTGACATACGCCAGGTAATGAGATAGGGGCATCTCTTGGTATCTAATGAATGGAGTCAGCCTCCACCTACTTCTTCCTTCTTTTGCCAGCAGGACGGAAAACTGAGGGACAGGTATTATGCCATGGCAAGATGAAGCAGGCTGGATGCAGAGGACGAGAAGGTACTAAAGGCTTATCAAAAGGGTGCCTCTAAACATTCTCCTCTGAAAGGTGGAGCGAGAATTCAAAAAGGTGAAAAGGAGCACACTACAGTGCATAACTGTTGACTGACAACACTGCAAGTCGAGATTATTGCTGGCAACCACCAAGTGAGTGTTTGCTCTAAAGGTAACCACAGAATTGGTTAAAGCTGATGGGCCTTAACTGAGGCTAAACAGAAGAGGCAATTAAAATCTTCAGTCTAGCGCAGTGAAATAATGAAGGACCAGGGTGGTAACAGGTAAGAAGCAAGTGAAGCTGAGCTTTGCACTTTTTGCAGAGGATATTTGTGGTAGCAGCGTGCCACATGGCTGGGCAGCAGGATGGTGCTTTGTTTGTCTGCAAGAAGAGGCAGAACTTTTGCTGGAGAAACAGGCACCTGCATTTCTGTGTGACAGAGAAACACGGTTTGTAGATTATGTCAGAGTCAACAGAACTAATGCCTTCACCAACCTTGACTGCAGCATTGGTATGAGCCCTGAAACGGCTCTTACAGTGGTAGCAGTGCCTGGCATTCCTGTTCAACTCTGCTGATCCCTGGTGAACCTGTGTGAGACAGAGAATTTGCAGACAGTAAAGACAACCACAAGAATTCAGAACAGTATTTGGAGATTTACCCAGACCAGACAAAAAGGGCAGTGGGTTGACCAGAGACTGATCAGGCACTATCAGGGACCAGAAGATTTTCAGACAGGTTTACCACGACATTCACTTACAGGGATAAGCTGCAGGAAGGACTTAAGCTTTCAAACGCCCACATTGGAGAGGAATTTAAGGGGCTGAAAACTGGAGTGGAAGTCCTAAATAAACAATTCAGCCTGCCAACGAACTCGGCTAAAACCAGACATTTACAATGAATTTGTCTCCAGTTGGAAGTCAGTGTCCTTGAAGGAAGTCACTGTCCCATTCCTGGATGTGCAAACCCCATTATTTGTGAGGAAAAGATTCCCTGGGAACTATTTTGTCTTGAGATCTGATCAACAGCTGTCAATTTGAATAAGCAGTTTGAGGGTACTGCACAAATCACTTCTGAAAATGAGACAAGAGTCATCTTGGGGAGCAGATATTCTTCACATGTTGGTGGAGGTGGCATGCAGCTGATCAGGCCAGCCAGGATGAGAAAGAACAAGAATAAGAGATCTTATTGCAACTTCTCAGTGCAAGTGCTCAGTTCAGAGGAGAGCTGCACTGATTCAGCTTAGCTTGCTCTTTCAGAGCACTATATTTTACTGTGTAGAAATGCCTCAGCTACCTGTCAGTGGGAAAAGCAAACTGGCAGGCCTCCATCAGTGCATCAGGCTTATTAAGCACACTGGAATCAGCTTCTGTCTCAGGAAACACAGGAAGTCACTAGAGGAAACCAAGCTGCTACTTCTGTTTTTCACAGAATCATAGAATGGTTTGGGTTGGAAGGGACCTTAAAGATCACCTAGTTCCAACCCCTCTGCTGTGAGCAGGGACACCTTCCACTAGACCAGGTTACTTAAAGCCCCATCCAACCTGGCCTGGAACACTTCCAGGGATGGGGCATCCACAGCTTCACTGGGCAACCTGTTCCAGTGCCTCACCACATTTTAAACAAGGAGGAACTGGTTTAAAATCCAGAAGGGGAAGGTACTTTGTTTGAAAGTGGTAACGACACATGGAGTTAGCTTATGTGCAAGGGAAAAGCACAAAAGACTTGGAGTAAGGAAAAAAGCGGACTTTTGAAAAGTCAGTGAACCAAAAGGTAATGTCTTTTGAGAAGGTGATCTCAAGAATGAGGGCTGCTGAGAATAACTGGAAGAGAATATGTTAAAACCTAAGAGGCAAATTTTCTCTATAGGGAGGAAATATAGGAAGCATAGTAATAAGTTTGCAACAAGTGCTCTTTAAGAAAATGAAACTCCAAAAGACAATTAAGCATAACTGAGGATGCAAGTAGATACAGAGAAGAACACAGGAACCAATTTAGAAGACCAAATGGACAGAATGAGTTATGAACAGCAAGAGACATCAAAAGCAAAAAGAAGATGGTCTAAAAGAAGTAAGGGATAACAAAAGTAAGTGGAGATTTATTACAGAATGTGTAAGGAGAGCAGATAATGGATGATACACACTGGGCCAAAGTGTTCAATCCTTGTTTTGCTTGTCCTCACAAAGGAAGATTATTCCTGCCAGAAGTGAATGCATTTAAGTAAGTAGTCATGTGTACCAACCAGAACAGGAAAAAACAATTAAATAAAATTAATGACTATTCATTCTATATAGTCAGTGGCACAGGCCTACTGAGCATCAAACTAGGTGTAGCAATCTCTGAACCAGGATTGATTACCTGTGAGCAGGTCAAGGAAAGTCATAAAGGACTGGAAAAGGCTACACATAATGCCTGTGTTCCAAGGTAGATACATTCATTGCTGCAACTGCCTGAAGGGTCAGCTGGAGAAACTCTAAACTGTGCAACATCCTACACATACATATCCACCCTGAGGGGCAGAGCTGTGAGGGAGTAGATGTGGTTTTAATGTTATCCTACGTTTTGGCAAAAAAGGATCAGTAGCACGATCCTCACTGTATTTCACACACATGATTTACACCAACCGGATTATGACTTCAGAGTCCAATGGCCTCAACTGAAGGTGCAGAAGTTCAGTGTTTTAACTATGACTTTCATGTAGAAAGTGAATTTGAATCAGCTGTCTGCAAATTCCCAAACTCACTGATAGACACAAAACAATTTTGTTGTATGGTGTCCTTTCTGGTAATAAATTAAAATTGTGTTAAAAATCAAGTACATTCACTGTTGCCTTTTAATCACAGCTCTGATGAGTTATTCTGCCTCTCTGAAGATCTACCCTACATCAATAGTATCTAATTGCCTTGTTTTATTTCCCTTTTGTCAGTGCTATCACTGAAAAGACTGAGGCAGACGATAAAAATATAATGGAAGCCCCCAAGCTATCAAATAAGGTGGGTTTTTTACTGCATACATTACTGTTATTCTGATCACCTGACTTTTTAGCTTGTAGATTCTCATATCTGTGCCTTACTAAAATTACTATTCAGCTGCTGGTGCCACTAACAAGATAATTTACCTCAGAACCATCCAAGAAAAAAATTGTCCTGCCCTATTGAGAGGTGTGTCTAATTTCTGATATCAAAAGCAAACAGACAGTACCAGCCAAAGACCTGTACCATCTGGTTTATGTGGCAATGGGCAAGGCAAAAAGGGTTTCTTATTAATGTCTTTTCATAGTTTATTTATAAACCAATGTAGGGTGTGACAGAGGAAGGTTCATAAGAAACCTGAGAACTGGGGTTAAAAGAATGAAGGTTGGCAGGCTGTGACTGTTCCTGGACTGAATCCTGCTGGTGATATGAGCAGGCAGGCTTTATCTGAGGGTCTGGAGGTTGTATGATCTGCTCACCACCTCTTCAGCTGCAGCAATCTCTGTGTGTTGGCGTCATGGGGCACAGCCACCGGCAGAGGCTTTGTGTCTGCAGTTACGCAGAACTGGGATCCTGAAGACACCAGTGATGCCAAAGGAGAACGGGGTCTGTATTTCTCTGGGGACCTACTCAAAGATAAAAGAGCACTGAGTTTCTTTCTATTGCTGTTGGTCCCCTTTCAGCTCTGTCACCACCGCTCCAAGGTTATGTTGTGGTTTGGGCCAGGTTATTACTGAGCATGCAGGATAACAGCCTTAAAAAATAAATGGCACAATTGATGAGGGCCTCACTTGCTTTGTTTATTCTACTTATATATCAAATAATTCACTAAACTTTTGTGTAGTGTTACAAAACATAGAGCCCTTCCCCCACCTGTAATTCTTTGACACTTAAACAAGAAGAAAATGCTTCTGCGTGGAAATTTGGCACTGATTTTGACACAGGTAAGACTATAAATGACTCACAAGAACCTAGATCCTAAGATAAGGAGGGCCACCTGCTGCTTTTTATTTGGAGCAGCTTCCCTGATGATATTAATTCATTTGCTTAAGACCCTGTATGAACAGGGCAGGCTGCTGGTGGTATTTAGGTCTCCAAGCTTTCAGCCCCCGCACTATGCAGACCACTCACTGGGAGCACACCCGGTGGGCACAGTCCAGGGCCACTGCTAAATGAAAGGATCTCTCTTGTTACTTGTGGTGAAGTGCTTATGATGTTCCTGCACCTGCAAGAGCAGCTGCTCGGAGCAGTCACGAGCATTTGTCCAGCTGTACTGTGAACTGCCATTAGGACACTAATGTGAAACCTAACCAAGCAGGTAACCGAGGCATTTTAAGCTCGGATGCGTTCCCACTCCGTCAGCCCACAGACGGTTGCGTTGGGGTACGGCGGAAGCAGCCAAGGTGAGGGACAACGCTCTCAGGGCCCCACCGGCTGCTCCCGGACGTACAGCGCGCACAAGGCCCCGACACTCCCGCCGCCCGCAGCTGCTGCTGCTGCTGCAGCGACTGAGGCCTCGCCCCCGCTTACAGCAGCTTACTAACACCGACCGAAACAACCTCGCCGCGCTCCCCTGCCACCCGCCGACACCGGGGAAAGAAGCGGGCGACCAGCGCTCCCCCGGACGGGAAAGCAGCTCCCAACTCCCTGCAGACCGCGGCCGCTGAGGGGCCGCCCGCTGCCGCCCCGCGCATGCGCAGCCGCACCTCCTCCCCCCCCCTCCGGCCGTATCCCGGGGTGACCGCTCCCCGCCCCGCCGGAACTGACGCGTGCGGGCGCTTCCGGGGGCGTAACGCGGAAGCGGCGGCGGGCGGGAGGTGGTGGCAGTGGCGGCGGGCCGAGGGCAGGGCGGCCCCTGGGCTGGAGCGCCTCCCGGCGACGGGGCCGCGCGGCGCGGCCGGGCCTCCTCGCCATGAACGTCGACGTGGAGTTCCACATCCGCCACAACTACCCCTGGAGCCGGCTGCCGGCCAGCGTCAAGCAGGTGCCGGGCGGGCGGGGAAGGTCCGGGCTGCCGAGCTGCCGCCCCGGGGAAGGGGAGGGCGGCAGGGCGCCTGGCAGTGTGCGGGGAGGACTCAGCCCTTCCTGCCCGGGGCGAAGGCAGGCGGCCGGGGCCACGGGTCGACTGCCTGTGGTGGGGGAGGTGTGTGGCTGTGGGGAGAAGGGTGAGATGGGGGCGGTGTGTGGCTTTCTGTGAGGAGAGTGGGTATGAGGAGGGTGTGTGTGTGGGAATGGGGGTGTGCGGTCCCTCTGTGGGAGAGGGGACATGTGCCTGTGTGGTGACTCTGTGGGGAGAGTGGGATATGAGGGCGGTGTGGGGTGTGGATATGAGGAGTAGGAGATATACGTGTGTGCTGGGGGGAGGGCTCTGTGAGGAGGGGGTGATGTAAGGGTGGTTTGGGGTCTCTGTGGGCAGAGGGGGATGTGGGGGTCGTCTGTTACCCACCTCTGCTGGTCTTGCATCTGCACAAGCTATCCCCCGTGCAGCCCCTGAATAGTGTGAGCTGAACCAGGACAGGTGTCATCGGAGATTTGTGCAGCCCTGCGTTTTGGTAGCCAGGGAACCGTTGCACTGAGTGGCTTGTGGAAAAGAAAACCTCATGAAAGTTTTATTTTCTGGGTTTAATGGGCCTCTGACAGCAGAGGGGAGGTATTGTGTCAAGTCGAGGGGATCCTGTCCTCTCCAAAGTCTTATGCTGCTTGAAAGCAGATGCTGAAAAACAATTGCTGCTCGTGCACAAAGGAAAGATGGAGAGGATGAGTAGTGGCTGCAGGCCCTGTGTAATTGAATTCCTTGAGTTTGAGATTTCAGAAGCTGAATAATGATTTCTCTTTACCTGCCCAACTGAGTGCCATACTGTTGGCTATGTGATTCAGGATAGAAAACATACTAGGATTTAATGCATTATTTATTTTAATGTAACTTCTGGAATACTGTTTTGTTTACTATAGTGTTAGGATAATCATTAATATTTTTGTACTTGGAGCAAATACTTGGATGCCTCTTTGGATGTTTAATCAACTATAGACTCTGTCTATGATATCAGGTGTTTCTTTTCTAATACCTGATTCTGCAGTATGTGTGCAACTTACTTGTTTATCCCATATATGCAGTAAAGTACCTTTTTATCTAAGGGTCTTTTTTAATATAAGCATCAATGACAGAACCAGGAGAGGAAGAAAACCGAAAACCAAGTTGCTTGTTGCAGGTGCAGAATAGAAAAGTAATATGAAGAATTTCAAGGGGTCAGTTTTTGAAATAAGGCATTTAAAGCATCAACCAAAGTTCTCTTTTTATCTTCTTTCATGATAGTCAAGTAATGTGCTGTGCTTACGCCTTAATCTTGTGACCTAAGATCACTTGATTGCCTTACTTGTGTGAAGCTACAACTTGAGCTGTTTCATTATTTATTTTTTCCATTATGAGCTGCTTAGGTGCAGCAATTGAAGCTTCACATGTCCTTTACCATGCTTGGTTTATGCTACACTAATTCTGGGCAATTCTTCAAGTCTGCAAGAGACTGAATGCTTGGTAAAATGCTTGATGCTTCATGTCATCTAAAAGATGGTTTAAAACCCTTGATTTAAGAATTAGATGCTCCCTTGTTTATCAGAATGGTACTAGGAAAAAAATATCTAAAGATTATTGCTTAAACCTACATCCCATGTAGAGATACCTGTTTAGCTAAAGATACTTTTGACCTTGTACTGGAGGTACCATCACTGTATTGAACTGGGTGACTCCCTGCATAATGACAACTGCCTGCATGTGTTGTCTCATAAGACGCTTCACAGTGGTTTAACTAAAAGGGGGTTTGTGTGTGTCAGCTAAAAGGCCTTTATGTTTTCAAGGGTCTTGGAAACTCTCAGAGGGAATATGAAAGGCAGGTTGTACTCTACAGCATCCGCAATCAGTTACGATACCGGAATAACTTAGGTGAGTAAAGAAGCTAAGTAACTTGTAATTGCTACCCGAATCTTCTGCGTGGAAGCTTGTATTTACTGTAAAACTGCAAGAACTAGCCCTGTTCTAAGGTCCCTCCTTATATGAAAATAAATACTTTTAAATGATAAAACATCAAGAAAAGTCTTGACTTTTGAGTCCATTTGGCAGCTTGTCTAGCAAAGGGCTCTTTAAGGTTACTGAGTGGGCAGGTGGAACTGAATTCCTGCTGTAGTTATGCCACCATTTTCTGAGAAGTTAAGAGATGTTAAGAGAGGATTTGACTAATAAAATAAAGCCTGCCACTAGATGAGATGCAGACAGTGGCCCTTACTCACATGAGCTATTGGCTGTGACTTGTTTGCAGACTTTCAATTTATTTTGCATTGACAGCATCCATTTGTCTTCCCAAAGTAGATAATAGTTTCAAGAATTAAAAGATAATTTTCTACAGCCTGCATGAGTTCTGTCTCAACGAGCCACTTCTGGGTAACCTGTAAGATAAATCTGCCCTGTTTTAAGGTCATCGCTAAGGCTCTGAGAGTACTGGTATCACATGTAGAAATCCCTGGATGCTTAATGCCCTGCATCACTCCTTTATTTTGTTTTTGATTTTCTGTCAGTTACCACTATAGTATTTTTAATGCTTTTGTTGTAATGTTTTTTTTTTTTAAATTGAACTTCATAGAACAGTGTAACTTTTTTCCCCCTTGTAGTTAAGCATGTCAAGAAAGATGAACGTAAATATTATGAGGATCTTTTAAAATACAGTCGAGATCATCTCATGTTGTACCCTTATCATTTGTCTGACATCATGGTAAAAGGTCTGAGGGTAACACCGTTTTCATATTACACTGGGATAATGGAGGTGAGTACAAAACTATGGTGAGAATACGTTGCTTTCTGTCCTAGAGATGTTGGTGATGGTTATTTAATGCATACGAGTCAGTTTCATGTAGTTTGTTAACTTTTGGGTAGGTTATGCTCTCAAGTAAGGAAACAGTAAAGAAACTTTCTAGACAAACACTTGTACCTGCAGTTTTTTTCCCTTCTGCCCTGTAAGCCATTCAAGAGCTAGACTTTGTCATGTGGAACAAGGGTGGGACTCACTCTGAGGCCAGGCTTTGTCTTTTGATGTTTGAGATTGGGACTCTTCACTTCAAACTGTAAAAGAAATAGCTCATTCTGTTAGGTTAATAAACAAAGAGAATTTCCATTTTTAAAAACCAGTACATTTGAACGGTTATTTTCTTTTTTTGTTCTCTTTCAAAAAGGACACTTAACCATATTAGAAGGTTTTTCAAAAGCTTGAAGCAGATCCTTTTTTGAGAACAAAGATGGTTCTGTTTTCCGTCAGCACTCTGGCAACCTTCCTTTATTTTCATTGGATATCAGAAGTGCTTTGTTTGTTTTGTGTATAGTGATTGCAGACATAACGGGTTGGTTGTTAGCTTATTCTGTTATTACTGTTAGCAATTCCTTGTGCTGTTTTTTTTTTTTTGTGAAGACAGAGACAGGATTTTATCTTTATTATTCTGTCAGTTAGCATTTTTCTTTGTAAAGCTTATGTTAAACAAGTCTCTTTTTTATGTATTTAACTTACTGTGTAATGATTAATCAAGTAATTGGCAAGTTTGATAAGGTAACTGACTTTCATAGATTTGTTTTAATTTCATTTTGTTTTTTTAAAAAAAGGAGGGAGAATTTTGGACCTGCTTCTCTGAAATGATGACTTTCTTGTTGCAACTAAGTTTTCTTGTCTTTTTAAGGATATAATGAACAGTGAAAAAAGCTATGATTCATTACCCAACTTCACTGCTGCTGACTGTAAGTATTACCTAGCTGCACTACTGCTTTCAGTGAGTTGGAAATAAGGAGCTTCTGAAAACGGATTTGTGAGCATCTGTTTGCTTGAGCATAAGTGTATGAATGAAGGTGTAGAAACATTTAAATAGTGACTTAAGGAGCATGTGCTCTCCATACAGAGTTCTGTCCATATGGCCAGCACTGGAATTGGGTGCAAATGGTGCAAAACCTTGTGCAGCTTCTGTCCTTGCTTGTATTGCATTCCTATTTGCTTGGACTTCTGGCTGAAAAGTCTTACTGGCCATTATGCATCGGCAATCTGAGCTGCTGGTCTTTCCTAGTGCGTTTTTTGGCATGTTTGGCAGAAAGCTTTGGGAAGACAGTGGAAGGCTGTTAACACTCTTGTGAATTAGCATCAGTGTGGATCAAGGAATGAAGTACCAGAAAAGAGAAAGAAGAGGATCTTGTATTTTATGACATTCCTGGATGTGCTAGGTTTTTTATCCTGCTTTCTGTTAGACTGTTGTGGGTATGAGGTGGGGAGATCAGGAAAGCAAAAATGTTGAACTTGGTGGAGAACAGAGTAAGAGCAACAGCCTACTGATAAGTCTTATAGCAGAAAATGCAAACTGCTGGCATACGGAGAGTGTTAATCAAACCTGCCATTGAGAAGTTATTTATAGATAAAGACTTAATTCCTCACCTTCGGTATGAATTTATATAGTTCTCTTTAAGGATAGTGTGCAGTCAGGTGAGGAGTAGCCTGCAGCTTTTGAAAACTGTTTGGTGGGGTGGTTTTGTGTGTTTTTTTTTTTTTAAGGATATTGTCAGTTAACTGTACTAATTTACCTCTCTGTAATGTTCACTCTGGGAAAACAAATCAGGAAAAGCTTTTTTCAGTGCCATGTAGCTTGTTGGAAATCTAGTGTTACTCAGGAGTATGAAGAGAGGAAAGGCTTCCCTGTTTGTTTTTTTTTTCCTAACAATTCTGTTATTTTAGCAGCAGCTGCACATCACTTGCTGAGGTATAATTAAGTCAAACATCTTTATTAACATCTTATCATAAAAAGAAGTGTCAAACTAGAAAGCTGGACTTGATCTGTGTTCTATCTCAGTTTTAAAACTAGTGAGTAGTTTTCTAGTATCTGTTCATAGTTCCTTAATGGTTGAAGGCTAGAGATTNCTATAAACATTGGTCTTATCACTCTGAGAAAGTGAACATTGTCTGCACAATATGCTGTTAATTTCAGTAGTTAGAAGAGGCCCAGCTAAGAAGCGAAGTTACTGAACAAAATTGGTTCTGTTTTACCTCAAACCAGGACAATAGTTCCTTAATGGTTGAAGGCTAGAGATTATAGAATTAAATTCTGATTCAGTTTAGCTCAACTAGATCTTAATCATCTTCCTTATAGGCTTATGTGGCCTTTTGTGCTCTTAGTTTAGAGTTCTAATCCAGTGCTTGGTGTGGGATTTATTAGAGGGGAAGAAAAACTATTGACCAAAATCTGGTACAACTTTAGTTCTGTTAATTTGAAACGTTATTACCTGTTGATGTCAGTGTAGGAGAGAAAGGGGTTGGATTATTCCCTGCTACCCCGTGACTTGAGAGATATGAGATAAGGTGTTTTTTTTAACCTGTACAGAGTAAATGAACGGGGATGGATTCTGGTTTTAGATGCACATGGTTCTCTGTCAAATTCAGTTGAAACTGCATTTAGTTCCTGTAACTATCCTTTTATTCTGGCAAGAAAGAGTGATTAAAGATATTATTATAGAAGTAGGTCTGATTCTTTGAAGAATGTTTTGTGTATCTTCAGTTTAAACCTGTCTTAAGAGAACTAAAACCTTCCTTATTTTTCAGGTCTAAGACTTCTTGGTATAGGAAGAAACCAGTACATAGATCTAATGAACCAATGTAGGTCTTCAAAAGTAAGTTTGTCTTTAATTTTCTCTCCCTTTCCTTCTCCACTCCCTCCCTACCCCTGCTATTATTTCATAGGAAATGATGAATGGAATAATTTCTTGGATCTTGTTAGTTTAATAGTATGGCTAATTGAATGTGACATAGTGTATTGCTAATTATATTGTGTTTCCTGAAGGTAATGAAGAGCTTTTTAACTTAAAATCAAAGTATACTAAAGAAAAAGATATTCTGTGTTATGTCTTCCCCGACAGCCCCACCCCAAACATATATTTTCAGACCTGTATTTATTCCATGGCAGCAGGTAACTAAGGTCTCCTGGCCGGTATAAACATGGAATAACGATACTAGTTCTGGAAGAATTATTCCATGTTGCTGTGGGTGCAGTTGAGATTAGAGTTTATTCTGGGACAGTCCTCCATGTATATGTAAATTTTTGTAGTATGTATGGTTGTTTCTGAGACAACAGTAATGAGTCTTAACAGGTGTCCTTGCATGTGAACAGCATGTGTGGAAAACACTGTAATGATTGTTGATAAAAGTAGGCCCTTTATTTTGCAACAGTTCCTTCCTTTCTTCAGGAAACTCGTAGGTGCTCTTGCAGTAGCTTCACAGTGCTCCTTCAACCAAAAGTGTGCTCAGCAAAACATGAAGTTGATAGTGTGAACTGAAAAGTAATGGCTGTACAATGGAAGAGAAGCTGTTCAGGTCTATAAATAAACAGTACCCTCCATTTTTTCTTTCTTGGACTAAAATTCATTGTAGTTTTTTTTATCACAGTGCTTATTGAGAATGTGGGGTACTTTAAAGTAAATCAAATGTTCCTAAATTTTTTTTTAAGATCATTGAACTTCTTTAAAATTCCTCATTTGTGTACTTTGTTTGCTGTCCTCTTACCTGTTCACATTAGAAAATGTCATAAATAGTTTAAATTTGAACTTGATCCTAATGTGTTTGAACAGTGTGGTTTTTAATTAGTGACACATACAATATGAATGAATATATGGGTTTATGGGAAGACTTAACAGTATCAGATGCAAATAATTTTTTTTTTTATCTTCCCATTTTCACATGATTTGAGAGGAGGGAAACTTTTACTAAATGACAAGTATTTGTGCATGTCCAGTCTGTGAATATAATGTACTTAAAAATGGATATGTGTAAAAATCAGTTTATATAAGGGTAAATGGCTGTCTGCACATGTGAAGTGCTCTTTATTACTATCTCAAATGGACTGTACCACTGCAGAAATTTTTCAGAAGGAAAACAGCTCATGATCTGTTACCTGTGAAACCTGTGGAGATTGCTATAGAAGCTTGGTGGGTCGTGCAGTCTGGCTACATCACTGAGGATGACATCAAGGTATTTTAGTATGGATTGCATCTCTAATTTTGGTTGAATACTGATAGTCCCTGAAAACAGGGGCTTCCCTTTGTGTAGAATAAACAAAGATTATGTTGCAGGTTTATAACAACTCTTTCATGGAAATAGAAATTGGAACTAATGGAAATTGTGATGTTTTATTTTTTTACATATTCTGCCCTCTCCCTTCTTTGTACTTTCTGTACTATGTACAGTGAGGTGGTTTTGCATCAACCAATCTGTGGTAAATAATGTGCGTGATAATGTGCTTTGTAGGGAGCAAGCAACAAAATATGGTTTCTTAAATTGGTATTTAAGCCCTTACAGCTCAATTTTGACTGAATCTTCACCTTTGCTGTAGTTAGAATCAGAATATTACTGGACTTTAGTTGATAGGTATTTTCATTGTTTCTACTCCTTATGTCTCCTTATTTGTTTTGTTGTTTGCACAGGAAAAATTTGTGAGCTGACTTAATGTTTCATCCTCATTCTACTTCCATTCTCACAGTTTCTTTTTACAGTCAGCTAGTCATTTGATCTGGATTTAATTCCTTCTGTGTAAGTCTTTTGTTTAGATTGGAACAAACTTAAAGCAGTGGTGGCATCTTTTTTTGGCTATTATTTGGAATATCTTATCACATGATTTCTTACATTCTGACATCCCATCAACCCAGATTAGTTAACCCGAAGCATGTTACTTTGATATTGTAATGGACGTCTTTCTAGAATGGTTCCAGTTGTGTGGTTGAACACTCAGTTTGGAAGTTTTAAAGAGCAAACCTGTTACACTGTGGATTTCACTTGCCAAATATCCCTGCAATTAAGTACTGTTCCTAGAGCATGCGTAATTTTGTGCAGGAACAAGAGTGAAAAATTTTAAGACTTTATCAGGAACTGGAGTGAATTCTTCAATATTTTGGTTAAGAACATGGGTTACTTCCTATATTCTTTCATTACTTACGACTAATTTGAGGCTGAAACATTTGGGATTTTTTTGAGTGGTATTAAGTAAGTTGCTTTGACTCATTGCTACAAAAGGCTAACTCAATTTCTTTTACATAGATTTGTACTACATCGGAGAAGTCTGCTATTGATAAGATAATTGATTCAGGTCCTCAGCTTGCTGGTTCATTAGACTTCAATGTAGTTCACAGTAAGTTATTAATGAACATTGCTTTTCTGTTTGTAGATCTTGCTCAATAAATTCTGAGAGCAGTGTCTGAAAACTAGGAATAAAAGGGGGGGATGTAGATAGTTGAAGCATAAGAGGATGTGGAAGAAAATACTCAAGAACTTGTACAGACTGCAGTCTAGATCTTGTAAATGGTTTAACGATGAGCCATTAGCAGCTATTGCTCTGGTATTGTTTTATTCAACAAATTCTTTCATTAGAAACTGTCAGTTATTGTTGGGGACGGGGATGTAGACGAGGACAAGCTGAAACTGAAATGAAAAATGTCAGATTTGGTAGTCCTGAGTAGTAAAACTTCACTCCTTGATTTTCAAAGAAGGAGAGTTTTTGTAACTTTGTACTGTTTGAACACCATAAAAATGGGCCTTAAATCTAAGGGGCTGTCTTGTTTCTCAAAGGTCTGCAACTGTTACTGAAAAATGGTGTGCATGTGTGTCCCCATTTCAGCATAACAAGTATTATAGACAAATCATATTACGTAAGGGAGTACAAAATCACTGACAAACTTCTTAAGAAGTCTGTAAGTGCTTAGCATACTACAAGCAATCGAAGCTGTGCACTGTAGTTTTCTTAAGATACTGAGGCAGAATTCCACTGCCTGTTACTGAAGCAGAACAAAAAAAAATTAAAAAAAAGTGTGGTAGGTGAAATTCATGCTCTGGAGTGGATCTGAAACAGTATAGGGCTTAAGAAAATTTAAATTCCAAAAGCACTTCATGATCTTTCTCCCAACATGGCCTGGTGTTGCTTGTGGAGAGGGTTACAGCTCAGGTTTAGTAGGTTTAGAAGGATCTAGCATACCTTTCTACCCGAACTCATGGGTAAAAAAAGAATGTACAGGTTATTAATGTAACGGTCTGCCAGTAGGATGGGATTTAATGGGGAAGGAGGACTGTTTAGTCCAAACTATGATGCCATCAATACATTTCAGGTACAGTAAGGATGTATCAGCTATGAGAGCTGAATCTGAATGAGAGACAGTGAAAAGGATTCTTAGCATGTTGATGGCTTGCAATGTCCATTAAAGCTAGTTTGCATAGCTGAGCGTGTGTCGCTGCCTGTGCTGAACAGCAGTTGTATCAGCATGAATTTAGGTTACTTTTTGGTTTAATGCAGGTATTTCATTTAAGAACTGATCGGGTGTAGTAATTTTACTAGATATACTATAGATACATACATAGGCACTATAGCTGGGCTGAGCTCTGTGTGTGTGTGAAACATCCTGACAATTCTACTTCAGGTAGAAATAAAACTTCACCTGAGGGTTGTTGGTACGCTTCCTCCCTGCAGTAATGAATATGGTGTATATGAAGTAATCTTGGTTAACACACAAGGAACCACTGACAATAAATTGGGCTTATTTTATGCTGTGTAATTTAGCTTTGTGCTTTACTATTCAAGTATAGCTGTTACAAACCTTAGACTCTAAAGGGAACCATGCTGAAATGTTTTGCCCTTCCTTTAAAACTTCTCCTTGGCTTATCTACTCTGCAGAACTCAGTTGAGATGCTTAGCACTCGAATTGATCTTATGTGGGGAAAGTGTCATTTAAAATCTGCCATGTTATTATCTTCATTGTATGCAGTGTCCCTCTGTATCTGCTGCAGCTTTGCTGATGCCTTGTGCTGAAATGCCCCAGAATTTATTTTTGCAGTTGTGTAAAAAAGGCTTTTTGTGAAGATGTGTGGGAAGGACACGTGAGGACCATCAGAACTGATGTGGTTTAGTTTGTATCCTTGCTACAAAGTATGCAAGTTCCAGCCTGAGTTAGGGCAGAACCAAAATGTAGCCAGCATCTTCAGCTGACAAAGCTAATTTAGGTTAAAAAAAAAAAACAACAAACCACTTCTTGACAGTACAGTGATGATGGTGGAAACTAAGTTAACATTTAGCAGGGACACACTCATCCTTGTCAAATGTAGCTACTTCAATCTGTGATCATTCTACCGTCCTCGATTGTCCTGAAAGTACTTTTAGAGCTCCAAGTGTACTGCATCAGACTGCAAATAAAGAACTTTGATTTAGGGTGACACCTGTTTAATATTAGATGTGGTTTATTGATCCATGCATTGCAAAGTAATATTCTATTGTGGGGGCTATTAGGAAAAATTACTTTAAATCCTGAATTGGCTGATGGGATAGTCTACTTTGTATCATTAGTTCTCTGGAAAATGCTTTTTTTCTGAAATGATGTGCTTTTATTTATAAAGGTTTGTATAACAAAGGATTTATTTACCTTGATGTACCGATATCTGATGACAGCTGTATAGCAGGTAAGTACATACTTAATGGTATTATACCTACGTTTTCTTGGTTTCATTTCAGTTATCATGTAGTTGTCTGTCTTGGAAGCTGCTTGTCTCTGTGCATGAGTTTGCTTAAAGAAAACATTTGAGCTATGAAAATTTTTCCTGACTAAATGTTTTCCACCCTATTAAAACATTGTTTTTATTGTATATAGGATTTATTTCAACTTAAATTCTTGTATTTTCTTGTTTTGTATACATATTTAGGTAAGGTGAGATTCTTTTAAAGATTCATGGCATGAATTAATAAGTACCTTCCTATATGTCTGTAATGAAAAGGAAGAATAGCATAGAGAAACATAGTTGCCCTGCCAAAAGGATGCCTTTTTTGACTCCTATTTTCTTGACAGATGCAACTTTTTTTATAGATATCAATTTCATCCTTTGTGGTCTTGTCATCTCAGTTAGTCATCTGCTGAGTTTGTGTACTACATAGGAGCTTAAACTAGCACAGCACATGGCTGCACTTTTGAACAGCTCATGCTATGTTAGGTCTCGGGGGGTTCTGAATTCAGTGTAATCTGCGAAGACATAAATCGTTTGGAACCTGGCCATGCAGAAGTATTTGTCATTGCTGTAGTAGAGATCAGTTAAGTGGAAGTCCTCTAAATACAAGAGAGATACTGCTGAGATAATAGCTTTGGGAGTCTCAGCTACAGAGTGTGTATGGGGGCTGGGTTTTTTTGTGTCCCACTTCAATCAGAGCCGTGATTTAATCTCCATACACATTACAAAATCATGTTATGGCTGGGTGACTGGAAATTGTCTGTAGTGGATGAGCTGGAGCCTGCAAGATTATGATGCAAGGTAGAGTGGTTTTAGTTTTTGTAAGAAAACACACTGACAACCATTATTTAAGGAGCAGGAGAATTTTAAATACCATGTATACTATCTTTAGGCTTTTATTTTGTGACTAGAAAATCCTTAAAATTACAGGTACCGTGAAAACTAAATAAGTGTAAATTAATTTTTCTGGTTTTATGCAGTTTCAGTTTAATAATATTAGTTACAGAATTGTAATTTTGCGAGTAATTCTTCTTTTTAGTGCCACCACTTGAAGGTTTTGTGATGAACAGAGTGCAAGGTGATTACTTTGAAACACTCCTGTACAAGATATTTGTTTCAATAGATGAACACACTAATGTGGCAGAGGTAAGTAAAACTTACCCTGTGTCAGGGAGTAACCTGGTCTAGTGGAAGGTGTCCCTGCCCAAGATCGGGGGGTTGGGATGAGATGATCTCTAAGGTCCCTTCCAACCCAAACCATTCTATGAGATAGGAAAACTTGACAGGGCCCAAAGTGCGCTGCTGAAAATACTTAAGGCAGAGATATGGATCGGTATCAAGTGATTTTATTTAGAAGTATTGCCAGGCTTAAGATCCAACCTGTTTTTTTATCTTGAGCGTAACTTTTATAGTACTTCAGGCTTGAAGAAGTACTTTCAATTCAGTGAAACAATTCCATCAGCTGATGTGAATTTACACAAGGCTGACTAATGTAGACTATTTAATATGAGCTAGAACTGGAACAGAGTGAGTTATTCTGGGGTGAAATAAAAAAATTAAAGTTTTTTTCTTTGGCAGTGAAAATATGAAGGATGTTGGCTTAAAGTAGGAATGGAACTTTTGCACAAGTATTTATAATTTTAATATTAGAGATATGTTTTCATAAGGTCTTATTCTCAAAGCCTGGTGAATAAGCACCTGAAAAATACCCATTAAAGATATCCAGGATTTGTTTTCCTCTTTGCATGTCTTCTGATATACATGATTAACCTAAAAATGGTATACATGATTAACCTAGAAATTACGCAGTGGAAGATAACCTCGTCTTTCTTTTGCATGCTTTCAAGTGGGACAATTATGAGACTTCATCCCCTCTTTTCTTCACTTTCGATGAAAACAAAATTGCTCCTACTGGTACAGACTGGGTTTAAAAATAAAGAAAACCAACAAAAAGATGCTGAAGCCCACAGATGGTGAATTACCCTGCATTGTTAATACTGCGTTGTTGATTCTTCTTTCTTTTTTTTTTTTTTAGCTTGCAAATGTCCTACAGATTGACTTATCTTTAGTAAAGGTATGTGTGTATAATGCATCTGTTGAACTTGATGTGGAAAGTTCACTGTCTTGCAACCTGGTTTCATATAGCAGTTCCTTATTATATGTATGTGTGTTTCTTTAGAATGCTGTGTCCATGTATTGTCGGTTAGGCTTTGCTCATAAAAAAGGCCAAGTAATAAACCTGGATAATCTTCATCCATCGTGGAAGAATGTTCCTTCAGTAAACAGACTGAAGTAAGTGTCTTAATTCTTTCGCAAGGCTTATTTTTCTCATTGAAGAGAAAACTAAAACCAAAATCTGATTATAAAACTATGGGTTGCATTCTTTGACTTCTGCAACAACAAATGTCACTTGGCTTTCTAATGTTTATAATGACAAGAATACTCCATCCTCTCTTTAATTGGAGGATAAGGACTGGTAATTTAGCCTGTAAGTTCAATGTACTACTTTTGTTGCTCTTACTTAGTACTGGCTTTTTGACCTTTAAATGCCTAATTGCTCACTTTTGAAACAGACAGGTGTATGTTTTCTTTAAACTCCTGCAGCCAGAAATAACAGCTGTTACTGTGCTAGTACAGAGACAAAGTCTCTTGGCACTGCTGTCAATGAATATATACATAAAGTTTGCTTGCTTGCTGTCAGGTACCATTGCTCTTCTGTCATTGACACTCTCGCATATATGTATCTCTGTATCAGATCCTGGAAAAGTGGTGTTACTACCAATCAACAAAGACTTCTCCAAGTTGGAGTGCCAAGTTGCATTAATTAAGAATTGTCAGGCACTTTTAGTTCAATATCTATTAAGCCATTTAAAATGACTGCTCTGAGTTATCTTTAATGTTAAATCAGACTGTGAGAACAAAGTGAATTAGCTTTTTTTCCATTGGATTCTTCTTCAACGATGGTGGTTTGATTTTTCTTTTTCAAAATCTGGTATTTTCAAACCCCCAGATAAACTTTTCTGCTGAAGCTAAAGCAGGACTCTGAGGGACAGCAAGCTTGACTGGTTTAGGGCTTAGGAGCATTGAAAGGCATGAATTGGGTATGCCTGTGCATGGACTACTAGCAGTGGAAGGCAGAGATACTTCTCTGGTACTACCGTGACCGATAGATGTGGATTTTAATTCACATTAATAGGAGTACTTTGGACCCTCAAAAGATGCTGCTTTCATGGGACAGTGGGGAAAACAGAAGTCCTGTACAGGAAGCTGGGTCATCAGCCACAGATACAGATACCAACAGTCAAGATGATCCAGGTTAGCACTAACAGTAAATTTTAATACATTAGGATCAATTATTTTTATATTTCTAGAGTGCCATAGGCTGTAAAGGGGTCTAGAAACAAGTAAAACACAGATTGCGTAGATCCTTTTTTCATATGGAATATACAGTGGGGGAGGTGGTGTCTACTTTGGTTTAAAATTCTTTAGCCAAATAGCTTTGTTTCTTAAGATGAGGCTGATCTGTACTATAGATATCGATGGACACAAAGATACCAGCTTCTGCATTAGGTCAACCTGTAGTTTAGTAGTGATAAGGGAATTCTGTTCTACTCAGTATGACAATAACTAATGGGTTTTCTTTTTTTAATAGATTGGATTTAAACTTGATAATTTTATTTTTAAATAAAACAAATGTGATCATATATTTTCTTTTTGTTTTTTATTAGCTGAAACAGCCAGCGTGAGCAGCCTGAATCTGTCTAGTGGACATACAAAGCGTATTGCCTTCCTGTTTGATTCTACTCTCACTGCCTTTTTAATGATGGGAAATCTTTCACCAGTATGTCAAAATTGTTCAATGTATCATGCCAAGAATAAATATGCAGAGCTTTAAAATACTTTGACTTCAATATAATACAGCTGTAATTATTTTAAAAAAACTTCTGTATTGTTTGTTGTTAAGCAATGTTTCTGCTTAATAAAACTTTTACTTGCCTATTGCATTCTCAAGGAATTAAGACAGCTTTGTTTTATTGTTCCAGAACTTGAAAAGTCATGCAGTCACTATGTTTGAAGTTGGGAAACTGTCAGATGAGAGTCTTGACAGCTTCTTGGTGGAGCTGGAAAAGGTAATCTTTTACATGTTTGACCAAATGCTTTTTCAGCACTTGAAGTGCTAAAGGGGCCAAAACCCCCAGTGTTTTCATGTGTGTAAAACTGCTTATTTTGCAATACAATGATAAGAACAAGCACTTTATTATACCGAACCTACGTGATTCAATTAAGATGTTTCTTATTCACAGCATAAAATCATCTAGGTTGGAAGGGACCTTTAAGATCACTGAGTCCAACCATCAACCTAACACTACCAAAACCACTACTAAATCATGTCCCTAAGCACCATGTCTACCTGTCTTTTAAATACCTCCAGCGATGGTGACTCCACCACTTCCCTGGGCAGCCTATTGCAATGCTTGATAACCCTTTCGGTGAAGAACTTTTTCCTAATATCCAATCGAAACCTTCCCTCATTTATACCTCTAGTGACTTTCAGGGACACACCATGCATGTCTATGAATGTGGTGAATTTGGTGAGCAAAGTGAGTTCATGAACTACATTTCACATGTAGTTTCATGGTGGGGGTTGGATGGGACCTTTGAAGATCGTCTAGTCCAACCCCCCTGCCAAATCAGTTTCACCTAGAGCAGGCTGGACAGGAATGCATCCAAGCAGGTTTTGAATATCTCCAGAGAAGGGGACTCCACAACCTCTCTGGGCAGCCTGTTCCAGTGCTCTGTCGCCCTCAAAGTAAAGAAGTTTTTTCTCATGTTGAGATGGAATTTCCTGTGTTCCAGTTGTGCCCATTGCCCCTTGTTCTGTCGCTGGGCACCACTGAAAGGAGTCTGGCCCCATCCTCTTGACACCAGCCCTTTAGATATTTATAAGTATTGATGAGATCCCCTCTCAATCTTCTCTTCTCCAGGCTAAACAGACCCAGGTCTCTCAGCCTTTCCTCGTAAGGGAGATGCTCCGGTCCCTTGATCATCTTTGTACACTCTTGGTTTGAGTCTGTGTGTACACACACCTGCATTAGGGCTTGTTCAATGGAAATCACTTTCTTTTCAGTAAGATGTTAATATTTCTGAAAGTCTGCACACCATTTTTGTAGGAAACTTTGACCATTATATGCTGGAATGTTTAACCTATCCAGCTTTTAAAGATAATTCTAGAAAGGCAACTATAATTATGTAGGACGACTGCTGTTAATTGCTGTATCATTTTTATACCAGTCAGGATGACTGGGCATTTAAATATTTTTACCTAAAGACTGAGTTGCAGTTCTGATTTATATATGTTGCCTTTGTGTTCTTTTTGACTGTTTGACTAGCATGGCCAAGACTCACTTTTCATTTAATAGTTGCTGTAAATCACCTTCGCATATAAGCTGCAGGGTTGTTACTCAATTACAAAGCTCTAAAATGCTAATTTATTAATCTTTCCTTTTCTGTAATTGATGCTTGTGGAAACAGCCTGCCACTTGTATGCATTTATTTTGTTTCTTGTTTAGGTTCAAAGCACGGGTGAAGGGGAAGCACAGCGGTACTTCGATCATGCACTTACACTGAGAAACACAATACTGTTTTTGCGGCATAATAAAGACCTGGGGGCGCAAGCTGTACAGCCTGATCAACCAAATAACGGTACTGTGAACACTTTTGAGGAAATCCTTTTAAGTTTGTTTACTTATCTGCCATGGACTTGGCTTTCTGATTAAGATGCTATTTCAGAAAGCAATCCGTATCCTACTTGTTTAAAAATATTTTGAAGCCAAAACATCACTTTTTCATCATCCTTTGAACCTGCGTTACTGGGTTTGCCTGTTGAATCACAGATTTGGTTGTCAAAACTTGGACTTAACGTCCACAGCAATAGATTAAAGTGTAATGATGGCAAGAAAAACTGAACTTGAGGAAGACATTGGTTTCAAATCATGTGCTTCTGAAGGCCATAATAAAGGAGCCATTGTTTATTCAGAGTTCTTCTGTCAAAGAAACATTTTTCAAGTCATGAAAGGGAGTGTATTCTTCTAATGGGGGTAGGTTTTTGGGTGGGTTTTTTTGTTTGTTTGTTTTTTTCAAAAAATCTTACCTAACTTCCTGGGTATCTCTGTGCTTATTTCCTGGGATCAGTTAGTTGGTGAGGAGCAAGTTGTAGTTCTGTGCCAGACAACCTTGTATTACTGGAATTGCTAAAATCATGTACAGATTTATTAAAATTCACCCCAATAATTTAAAACTTAGTTGTGGAAAATATTGTATTCATGGCTTAGCATGGGATAATAGAAAATCTGAAGTCATATTTTGGGCTGTATGTTCCATCTTAACTGATAATTTAAGAATCGTATGTTTTCAATGTAGGGTTTCCCTTGGACCTCTTACGGTGTGAGAGTTTGCTCGGCTTGGATCCAGCTACCTGCAGCAGAGTTCTCAACAAAAATTATACTCTACTGGTTTCCATGGCACCACTCACCAATGAAATTCGACCTATTAGCAGCTGTACACCCCAGGTGAAAAAATAGGGTTTTTTTCCCCTCAGTATCTAGTAATATAATATCTTCTTAATAGCTTTGTTTTGGATACATCTTTTAGATGTCACTTTAAGTGACTCAATTATTGGCATGTAGAATAGTAAAATAGTTTTTCATCTAAAAAAAAGTGTTTAGTGAGGAAAAATGTTAATACTTAGTAAATTAAGTTTGTTTAATTTAGTAACGATTTATCTGTTCAAGTAGAGTCAATGACAGATATTTTGTTCTTGAATTTGTATTCACAGAAAATACTTTACTATCGCCTTTCTGTCAAGAGTCTTGCAATACTGGACTAAGTATCTAGAATATCATCAGTAGCAGAGTAATACAGGATTTATATTTCTTTAAAACTGTTGATTCTTAAATGATACCTGTACATATAACAGTCGCAATATTAAGTTGTTCCTGATTTCTTGAATAATCTCTCTTCAGCATATTGGACCTGCGATACCAGAAGTCAGTTCAGTTTGGTTCAAACTGTATATTTACCATATAACTGGACAAGGACCACCATCTCTGTTGCTTTCTAAAGGAACACGTCTTCGAAAACTTCCAGACATTTTTCAGGTAGCGTATGCATGGATTTATTCTCCCTCCCTTCTCTAAACATTTCAAAGATATGCTGTACGCAGTTGAATTCAGAGGTATAATTCATTGTAGACAATGTACCTTTTCTGGAAGCAAGTTTTATGTAGTGTAGCATCTTGGTTTGTTTTCTTTCTAGGTTCTGAAAAAGGAATGCTACTTACGTCTCTCTTCTTGTCACAATGTGACTCCAGTGTATTTGATGCCAACCCTTTCAATTTTAGTGTAAAATGTGGTACTGTAGTTGTTTGTAAACCCATCCCTAGAGTGTGTTACGAAGACGTAGAAGAGTTATGTCAAAAGATAGAGACCTAGTATGTTGTGCTTTTTCTAGTATTACGTAAGAAAGAACATTTCTACATATAACTTTGTCTGGTTTAGAAGATGGCTAAGACAATCACTTCCAGTTTGTCCAGTGTAGAAATCTGTAATGGAAACTTTGAAGTTCTAGGCTGTAATTCTCCCTGCAGTTTAAATAAGGGTTGCACTAGGTTGGACAAAACATCTCCTAGCCCAGTAGCCTCTCTCTAGCAGCGGCTGGAAGTAGGAAGAATAAGCGTAATTTGTAATACTTCCTCTTAAGACCTTTCCAGCCTTTCCCATGTTCTGGTCTGGAACTTCCTGAGCGGTATGTGATTTTGTGTATATAGAGGTTGTGACTGGAATTCTTGTCTCCACAGTGATCAGTTACTCTCACAAATTCCTTCCAGTCTTGAATCCACTTAACTTTTTAGCATCCATACAGTGCTTTGGCAAGGAGTTCCAGAAGACGGTGCAGGTGATCAACTCATGCCTGAATGCTACCTTCTCCCATTCTGTCTCTGAGACGCTAATAGGGATAAATGTGCCACAAAAGAGTACTGTTAGGTATTCTGTATACTAGGCAAACCTAGGTGGAAGTCATTGTGGCAACTTCTAAACTTGCCTCAACCAAAAATCGTTTTACCTATTGACTTTGATTTGAAATGCAGCAGACACTTAGCAATGTTTGGGTCTTGCTGCTCACAGTGAAATTAATAAAATAATATTGTTCAAATTTATAATTGCAGAGAGGCCTCTACAGTTTTCATCTCATCATTTGGAATAGGTACTTGAGGAGCTAAATGTATTACAATGATATGGAGGTATTCAAAGAGGGATGTGTATTTTTAGGTGTACCTACATCAGCAGTCATCTCTGGCTGTAAGATTTGTAGATTTATTTTCCATTCCTCAAGCCTCTTTCACATTTCCCTTCCCTTTCTGATTTAAAAAAATTTGTGGATACTTCTAAGACTTACTTTAAGATAACAGAATTAAGTGAATCAAGGCTTTTAGCACAGAAGGCATGTTGCAGTCATCAGTGGTGATGAGCTTGATTCAAAGCTTAGTCTGTCATTAGCTTAAACTACCAGTAAATGTATGGATGTGTATTTTTATTAGTAAAAAGCATTCAGTGTGGTAGCCTTGGAAAAATTCAATACTGCTTGAATCCCAGTGTCCTGATAGGTCAGGTTTTCTTGTACTAAATGATCTCACATTCTGCACTGTCACAAACTTACTGGAGCTATTTTTCCTCTGCATTCATGTGTGAATGCTTCTCTCCTGCTACTGTTTGGCAGTGTAATTTTCTTAGGGAACTGTCAAAACATTTCTAGAAATCTTACAGAGATGCAGGGAAATTCAATCTTGAAAACTGAGAAACTAGGAAATTACTTCCTAGTCAGTGTTCTTCCCGTCCCTCCCCCTTGGATAGGTATTTTGGGGGTTGATATATCTTTGTTCTCTGTTGATGGTGTTAGTTTATCTAGCTTATATTTTGCTTTCAAATTTATGTGGGATTATTTTCATCTCCTATTTGCTAGGAGGCTGCTGCCATGGCCACATAGTTCTACAGGAATTGGTGACAGACACCTCCTGTTCAAAATAGCATCTTAACTTTGAGGTTGGCAAACTTCTGTCTTTATCAGGAATATGAACGTGAGTGAGCGTTGGTACAAAGTGTAACGCTATAGAGTTGTAGTTACCTGTGGTGACTTCCTAATTGTAACAATATGCTAATGCTTAATTCTGGTATTTCACTTTATGCGCTTGGGTAGTCTGTTACTACTGGAAATACTCTTATTTTCTCTCTTCCAGGGTTATGATCGCTTACTAATAACATCTTGGGGTCACGACCCAGGAGTAGTTCCTACTTCAAATGTGCTCACAATGTTGAATGATGCTTTAACGCATTCTGCTGTTCTAATTCAGGTACAGAGTGCTTTGTATAAATGATGAAAATACGCATTTTTTTTTTTGAGTTAAGCTGTTACATAGTAGAGGAGATAAACAATGTAGGAGAGCTACACTTTTGCCAAGAGCTGAAAAATATGTTTCATTTCTGTAGCCAGTGCTGCTATGATTCAGTGGTGGTGAAGACATGGGTTTGGAACTGAATGCATATTATGTATGCATTATTGTATCATGGGCAGGCATAATAGAGTTTTGCCAGCTAAAAATGAGATGTGGATTTGTAAGAGTGTTAGGGATATACAGAACTGGAACGAAAGTGAAGAGCCCACAAACTTTTGAGACAGTAGTGGTATAAGGTAGCTGGGAGTATGAACTTTTATTCCAGAAATGCACCTTTTTGGAATGCTTGGTATTCGGCTTTTACAGTAAATTATAGCAAAACGTGCTCTTTATCACAAACAGCAGAAATAGAATGGGTTTCTTTGTTTGGGAGAAGCAAAATAGCTTCCTCTTCTGTTTCATCAGTTCAGCTGAAGTCTCAGAATTAATCATTCAAATAAATAGATGTTTAATTTCGTAGCAAACATAAAATTACCCATTCTCAAAGGCCCACTTGTGACAGCCTTGACTGCTTCAAAACGTTTTGTATTTAAGGGTGTACACTCCATTTTACTCCAGAAGTGCTCAGCGATTATGAAATATGTTTCTAACTAGTAAATGGAGAGAAAAATTGCTCTTCTTCACCTGAAGTTTAAATTCATTGTGTTTACTCACATGTGTTTTAGAGGGGAAGGGGTATTTTATTTTATTATTTATTTCAGCTAAGCAAGGACTTGAATGATCTGCTTATTTGTTTCACCAACTTGACTGGACTAAGCTAAGTTGATGAGTATAGTTTTCTGTTCCTAATTGAATTTCTTGATGTTCAGGGGCATGGCATGCACGGAATGGGAGAAACAATGCACATACCTTTCCCATTTGATGAAGCTGAGCAGCAGGGAGGTAACTGACTGTCTTTAATGTAATCTCTACAGCACCCTATTTAATTTTCTTGCACATCACCGTATGCAGTAAAGTTGCAATAATCCTTTTAATACAAATTTTCTTGATCTTGCAAATCAAGTTAGATGAGAAAATCGAAAGAATATTTAAATGGTTGACAAGTCTGTTCTGAGCTTAGACATATGCCCTTCTCCTTTCTATCTTCTCTGTCCTAATTAGAATGTCTTTTCTGGCTTCTCTTCTCTCCCAGCACAGATGTAAAGAAGTAACTTCCACAAACACTTCTAAATCTTTCTTTGTGCATACTTTCTTATTAACTAGCATATTTATTAACTGCATAAATAAATCTTCCGTGTATTCTATTCAGCATCTCTTAACTGTACAACAGGTGAGACCAAAACTGAACAAACTTATCTTAATTAGTAGCACTAGGAACTATTATGGAGGTTTTTTCCCCAGGAAGAACTCTGCTAGCAAAATCCCCTATTCCTTCAAAGTCTGCCTAGCTCAACTGATTTTGAAAGGCAGCGATTAGCATGTTCTGAACTACTCCTTGATGAGTAGGACACAAACTTTGGGTAGTTTAGGCCATAGCCTTCCCAACTGAGAGCTGTCACGAAAGTGTGATTATCCAGGTATGAAATTTAAAATTATTTAAGCTTCCACTTAGAAAAATCTGGGCCAACTAGAAGTACAGCTATATTCCTAATTTAGTTTTTACTAGGTTCAAAATGAGTCACTTTTATATTTGCTCTCTCTGGGATGTCTGTTTTCTTCTGACTTGATGCTAGATGAAAAATCTTGAAGACAAAATCTCTTAAGTTCTAGCATGAACAACTTAATATTGAAACTACTTGTTAACCTCTAATACTGTATTCTAATTCCTCAGAATTTCAAGTATGTGGAACATGTATCTTGTATTGAATTTGCCATAAAAGACTCTGGCACTGAAGGAGCTAGATGTCTAATTCCTAGCTGAACCTTTCCATCTCTGCTGTCTGTATGTGAGAGAGGGATCATCTTGTTTGTATTTTTCTTTCTCTTTGGCTCTTTTACTGTACTACAAAATACCAATTAGTGCTTGGTGTGGGAAGACCATGATCACTTATGTGTTATCCCAGATCTACATACGTGATTACTAAGCTGGAGCATTACAAGAGAGAAAAATCCAGATAAAAAACTTAGCCTGGGCTAGAGATGAACTATATGGTTATGGAGAAGGCTTCTTATAAAGTAAGCTGGAATATATGTTGTTTTCCACTAGATTTCTCTCGTGTGAATATGGGCATTCATACAGCTTTAAAAATACTGAGAAACAAAGTAGACTTGCAGCATTTCTGTGGCTATGTCACAATGTTGAATCCTTCAAGTCGGAACGCTAACAGAAAGCTGAGCGATGCTTCTGATGGAAGAGGTTAGTTACCGATGATTGTCTATTTTGGCTGTGTTACCGTAATTTCACATACAATATTTTTAGCAAAGGTGAACAAAGGATTACAGTTCTTTGATTTGGAACTCTACAAAATACTATCCAACCCCGATAGGAACCCATTTTGAGTCTAAATCTATTGGCAGTAAGTTTATTTCCTAATTCTTTGTTGTTACTAGCTCAGAAATAGCAAATACAGACTGAAAAATCACTGGACTAGAGCAGTCAACAGAAGAAAAAGAATAATTCAAAATATTAAAAGTAAATTTTGGTGGTTTTATGTGCCTGAACTTAATCTTTCATAAATGTGTTGAGGATCCCTAGGTGACTCTTTAGTCCTAAAATTAATCAGGCCCTATGTTTCTCCATATCCCTTCCTCCAGTTTTATATCTATATGGTCTTTGGGCAAAGCTTGTGTCACGTTCCTTACATCAGGTGGTCGCTAAACTTATATTCATCTGCATATTTATGTAAGAATTACTTTACCTTTAGGAGAGACTGAGCTAGTATCAGGATCTGATGTAAATGGGAGCACAGAATCATTTGAGATGGTAATAGAAGAAACCCCAATGGATTCTGCAGTCAAGCAAAGCCTTGAAGGTAAAAACACAACAAATGGCTTGTACTAAACATTTTCAGTCCAATGAGATATCTTGGTTTTAAGGATCTGAACGCATTGTTGTTTGCACTTATTGTCTGAGACAATAATCAATGCTAACTGTTCTTCCTGCTTAAAATTCAGATTACCTTAAATCTTTGAGCACTTCAGTAGATGAACTATCTTAAAAAGTATGAACTGTCCAATGGAGCCTGATCCGAGATAACTGGCTCTGCAACCAATGTTCTTGCTTTGTCTTTTCTTAAAATTTGGTTGTCTCTTGGTTTTCTTTCTGTAGTACCCACAACAGAACTGGAGTGGGTTCCCCTGGAATTATGCTTTGGCATTCCACTCTTCAGCTCTGAGTTGAATCAGAAAGTCTGCAGAAAAATTGCCACTCATGGATTATGTAGAAAAGAAAGGTGAGCTGTAATTTATCAGCTACAGGTTTAACAGGTTGTATGTGTTAGGTCCAGAGCTTCTGCAAAAATTATACCTACAACTCGATGACTATAGGAGCAGAACTGAGCTAAGTTTTGTAGAGTACCTAATTGTAGTGTATAAGGTGGTTGCTTTTTGGCTCATGGATACCAGCTATAATGTATAATCTAGTAGTCCTTAGTTGTGCTAAGATTAAGATTAGGCTCTTTCTGTAGTTTCTTCTGCAAGGTGAAAATTAATTCTTTGTAGTAAACTGTCTATGAACAGATCGGGAAAGAAAGTAAATTTGGGTGCCTTTCTACTTATTTCTCCTTCCTAGCTTAGCACAGGCTTTCTTTTCTCCTCCTAACCCCTCTACCCTGATTCTGGGGGGAGACAAAAAATAAGGCTGCTTGAAAACATGGCTTAAGGATTTTATTGTAGTAGTTGACCTGCTTTTTAACAGTCTGTCACTAATCTGCTTTTTAAAAGTCATGTTACCAGACTGTCCTAGATAAGAATGAGACATGATAAAGTCTAATATATTAATATATCTCATGTAAAATAGCATTTTTCAATTGCAGTAGTTTCACTTTAGCACTGTGTAAATGATAGGGAAAATACCATTCAGCTGACTAGACCCAAGAGCAGATGAGATGAGTTGAGCACCTCTTCAGTGATGACAATAATACCAAGCTTTCTATGTGAAAGCTTTTAACTGTGTCACATGATGTTAAGTACTACTAGAGTTACTTGTGAGCAAGTTACTATGGTGGTACTTTACTGGTAAAAATTTGCATGCCTTGGACATAGCTTCTTCTCTTTTGTTTTTGACAGCCTTCAAAAACTCTTACATTCCAGTAGAAAGCTGTCTCTTCAGGTCCTTAATTTTGTTCATTCATTCCAGGTAAGGAGCAATAATCCAGTTGTAAATTGTTCTGTATGGTCTGTCATCCCTTTTTGCCTTCCTACTTGCTGTCCTTGGCTGTATGGAAACATACATGGTTGGTTTTATTTACTTTTTCTTTAAATGGTAACTGTATTAAGAGCACTATCAACCTTAAATTCTACTGGTAGCAAAAAGTACTTCCCTGTCCCTTTTCTAGCCTATTTAATACTTGTCTCGACTTCTGTGGTTGCATCTTGTGTGTAATTAGTTCCATTGGTTTTTTAATGGGACGTGCACAGCAAAATTGTTCTTCACTCCTGCTATAACACAGCCTATCCTGTTGGTTGCTTGGTTGCTTCTTAGATATGTTAGGGAGATTTACTGCAAACTGTGGATGTGCTGATCTTTTGAGATTTTATCTGCGTCTCAAGTCAACTGTGTTCCCTTAGGAAAAAATAAAATACATTAACATGTATTTCATAACAGTTACTTTTTGCATTTGTCCTAAGATCCTCTAGATCTCGGTATTGAATGAGTATAAATGTGTAAAACTGCATACTCTGGAAGGATTTTGTTAAGAGCATAGGTAGAGAATAGGGGTCTTGTTTAGCAAGCAAGGAGGAATGCCAGGTCTGCAGCCTGCTGTAACTCTGCGTGGAAATGTATGCTAGCAAGGCATGTTCACACGTAACATGGAATCTGCTTAGCTGCTTATGTCTTATGATACTTTTCTCTAAAATTCTATCTTTTCAATAAAGTAAGGAACTTGCAGGTTACTTAAAGAGGTAGTGTTACAGATGGTGTGACCCTGAAACCACTTCCTCATGATAACACTGGAAATTCCCAGTAGGTTAGAAGCCTTGAAACCATCTGTCTGTCTCAAGTGACCCTGTCCTAATCTCTTAGATATTGTCTCTGAGATACACTGTCCTTGATGATGATCTGTATAGAGAGGAAATAAAGAAGGTTGCTGAAGTGATTTTTAAGCTGAGAAAACCAAACTTCTGGGAAATAAAACCACTCAAAATATGGTCAAATCAGTGCCTCCAAATATATGCATACCTCTTAGCGCAGTGTGGGATAAATAGCAGTACGATAATGGTTCTGAAGATTTTATAGCTTTGCATGCATTTTGTTATGTCTGTCCTTCAATTCTAAGCCTCGTGCTTCCCTGAAGGTTTCTTGGAAGGCAAATAATGCATGCACGGGTGCATCTGAGGCAGCTGTATGCTTATTTCATGCTTCCCCTTGTTTATTCTGGTTTTACTTCCATAATGATTTGGTATTTATTGGATTAAAGTAACACACTTTATAAAACACTAAGAGTATTTGCAGATTGGATTAGCCTGTTATATTCTACCTGTAAAATCCTTCATTGTTTGTCTTAAAAATAAGACACTATTTTTTTTTCTTCCTTTTGCTTTTAGGAAGGTATTTCAACACTGGATCAGCTCCATGATGCTGGTTCTTCAAGTTCACTTTTGCAGCCTATTTCTGCAGATATGGGTGTTCCACTTCCTGCCAAGAATCTCATGTTCAAAGAAGGTGTATTATCTGAATGGAACGGATGGTCTCCTTCCTCAGTTTTTTTCAGCCACACCTAAGGAACAGGTCAAATAGGGATTCTCATGCAGTGATCACTAAATGCCTTTCTTCTATTATGGTTAATTCCTAGTGCCAACCACTAAGAAGTGTACCGCTGCTGCAGCATAACCCACGTAAAAGTAGTGTAACAAAAATGTGTTGTGTTGCAGTATTGGGGAAGTGCTTAAACCGTCTAGAACTTGTTACTCATTACTGCATATCTTTGCTGCAACAGAGAGCTTTTTAGCTGTCAGCACTATTTTTATCTTGAGACAATCTTTCTTTTATAACTAAACACGCCCTTTCTAGGCTTTCTGATGATTGTTAAATTTCTATGCTGTCACCACAAAATGGCAATAGTAGTTTTCTATGTTCGTTACTCAAACATAAATTCTGTTTAGTTTTGTACTGTATTACTGAAAATCTTTCTGTATAAAGGTAAGAGATTTGGCTCTTCCTCTGAAAGCTCAGTGATACCCACTGTTTAAAAAAAAAAAGTATCATGGTGATATGGGGCATTAAGACTTGTTGAATTCTGTGGTTCAGCTTAACACTGAGGCCTTGACAGATCAGTATAATGGGAAGAGATTTGATGCTTACAGGAGGCTGAGTTAGTGCAGACTTGAAGGCCTGCTGATGACTTAAGGCCACTTTGAAGATGAGTGGTACGCTTTCATCTCTGGCAGAATTCGATGGAGGTGTGGAATTATGGAAGGGCTGAAGTGGTCAGCTCTGTTCATAGGGTTCTTCGTGATAATGGATTCGTCTTACTCTTTGTATGAAACCAGAAGTGTCTGAGACTTGATCACACTGGGAGTCAGTCCCTCATTGTTATTTGAAGCTGGCGATGATTGCCGTGGGAAAACTCCTGATGATGTAAGTTGAGTATAAGGTAGATAACTAGATCTGTCCTGTTGATTAATGTTCGAAAGAACAGAGCTTTCGATTTTTCACATGACAGTCATTAGCAAAGGAAGATAACAGCAGAGGATGCGTAGGCAGAGACTTCTCTGAATCTGTTTTCCTTGAACAGCTGTCAATTATGATAAACATTAACAGTGAGCTGTTTCATCTAAAATCATGTTCTGGCTCTATTTGTAGGGGATGATTTTATGTAGCATGATTTCACTTTGTTTATATTAGGCATTAACTTTTTGCCAGCTTAAAGAAGTCTGCCCCATTTAGCACACAAGGAGAACAAGAGATGTAAAATGTTAAGATTTTTAATGCAGCTGTCTAAAGTAGTTTTACTTTAGCCAACTCTCTTCTTTGCTGGAACTGCCTTGTTTTAAATAGTCATAATTAAAAATGAGGCTTAACCATCCTGTCATTACTAGCCTACAACACGTAATGGACCAAGAATCTGTGGCATAGATAATGCTGGACAACAGCAAGGAGAAAAATGGCAATGTTTGGGTTTGTATCCTGTTCTGTATGGCTGTAAGAAAAAACATGACAGAAGTTTGAAAAGGACAAACATACAATGATAGGATAACGCAGTGGCTTCAGTTACAACTGTGAAAATTCCATTCTTTTTTTCCTTTGCTTTATACACATTCCTAAAGTGTAAGTGTAGGACTTGCGCTCTAAGAAACTGGAAGTCTGTAGTACTTCAGTTTACTCAGTGCTGCTTTCTTACATCTGTTCTGTTTTTGTATTTTACCAACAGCAGCTGAACGTAGTATTCTGCGTGTATTACAGAGCTAGATTATCTATATAAAATTGATCATTTACACTACAGTGACTTTTGTACTGGACGTGCATACTCTCCGTAGTGTTTTCTTTTAAGTTGCCTTATTTCCTTCGAAAGAAATTAAAGAGGAATTGGATGTCAATCTGCTAGAAATGGCAGAGGAAACATTTACTGTGAGAATTGTTATGTGGACGTTAAGCCAATATCTAGCACTGTAGAGGAGCTAAGCAGCAGGTGATGGCTTACACTTTCAGTACTATAGATGTTACTTTAAGAGCTGCAGTGAGCTGTAGTAGATGAGCTAGTTTGGCGTATTGTATCAAATTTTGTGATGCACTGTCTATACTAGTATGTAAAGTTATGATAGCGCAAGTTGTATGGAAGTTCAAAAATGGGTGAAAACTTCTTGTTCTCACTGCATATTCTTCCATGTTATTAAGTGAAGGATACCCTTTGTTATTAGGTTGTCTAAAGTAAAGTTTCTAAATACAAGTAGCCTGCTCTTCAGAGTTGTTTAATACCCATAAATCTTACAGTTAATGGTGAGAATTCCAGATATGTTGCAGTTTTTTAGAACTCAAGTGAGTCTAATTTAGGTGCTTCAATACTAGTTTAGGACCTTAAATGTTCAAGTCTGCATATCTGAAGTTTATTGAAGAGATTGCAACCAAAGAAGTCTATAAAATACTCGAAACTCGACTACAGCTGCAGTGCTTGGGATGGTCCAGAGGCTGTACTCAAAGTATGTGACTTTTGTTTTAAATATGGTGTAAAAAATAAGATCTTAAAGATCTTCATACCAAAAGAATCTATTTTATACTGTATTGCAAATAAAGACAAATTAAATCAATTTAATTTCTTCAGGTAGTTTTATTGACAGTGGGGGAAATCACATTCATTACACATTGTAAAGCTGTTTTAAGTTTCTGTCTTCAGCAAGACTTTTAACTTGCAGAAGAGAGATTGGCTTTGTGCTCTGGCACAACCCAAGTAGTATTCAGTCTAGATATACCTGAAGATGTTCAGGAGCCAACTAGAAAGTGTGTTATGTTTGTTTTCAGATTTTTTTGATCATGACTTATTATTTCAATTTTTTTTTCTTTTCACTCATTGTTCTTGAATTTTCCTTTATTTTCTTGTTCAGTGTTCCAAATGGTTTGTATTTTGAAGGTTTTAAAGTACGACTGTGACTGAATACAGTTGCGCTCTTCTAGTGTGACATTGTTAATATTATACATTGAATTGTACAAAGTCTGTGTTCAGTTAAATTATTGGCACATGTAACAGATGTTTACAAATAAACTGTGGTGTAGGTCAAACCATGTGCAGAATCCTTCACATGCAGTAGTTTTCTTCTCTGGCACAGCACTAAAATGTGACTCTGTGACTGTAGTTCTCAAGACTACCAAATGTCATCAAAGTATCTTTTTCCTGTATGCATACAATTCTGCAGAAATGCAGTTTTATCAATGGAAACCCCTTATTTTAGTGTAGTCTTTTCCATGCCATATGCTTAACCTCTAAGGAGAAGGGAAGGTACAAGAGGATGGTGTACATGCTGTCTCCTTCAACCACCATCTAAACCTGTAGTGTTTGATAGTGGATATTTGAAGGCACTTGCGCATGTGGTGTCGTACCCATTTTCTTTGACAAAAGACATTTTTGACTGGGAACTTGGAAGAAATGAGACTAAAATTGTTATTTGTTTCTTTAAAGTAATCCAGGCTGAGGATTCATCTTAGCAGTATAACCCCAGAGTGTCTCACTGTTTGATTACAATATAAAAAAAGAAATACAGTCCTAAATGGTGAAAGAAACCTAATAACGTCCTGCTTGGGTTTCACAGAATGGTTTGGGTTGGAAGGGACCTTTAAAGGTCATCTAGTCTAACCCCCCCTGCAATGAGCAGGGACATCTTCAACTAGATGAGGTTGCGTGGGTTTAAATCTTTATTCTATCTCGTATTTTCTTGAGAATGTGTATATAACTACATATTTTTTTTCCACCCCAAGGCCTTTTGTTCCACTTGAGTACTCAAAATGCATGACTCTAGCTTTGTCATTTGACACACCTTAAGGCTCCTTTTGGACCGCAGTTGAAATGTGTCTGGTTTTATTGTTCAGCATTTAAAGCTAACATTAATCCTCCCTCCCATCCCCTGGAACAAACCCAAGCTTTTTTAATGCTTCTTGTAGAAGGCTTGGAGTGACTTCAAGAGATCAAGTGACTTTGAGTGATCAAGAGATCAAGATCACTTGGCTTAGGAACTACTTGGTACAAGATGCCTTTGGGAAATGGGCCTTCAGGTAAGCTGGAACTGGGCAGGCTTTAGGAATTGAGCTGGGCTTGGAGACATAAAGTACTTCGGGGCTGCAGTGAGGTACGTAGCTCAGGGTTCCATCTTGTACCCACGGAGCTGATGTCTGCAGGTCATGCAAACCTGAGTTCCTGTCTTCAGTAACGCAGAATTTAGGGTTGCATGTAACTCCTTGTGTCCTTGATTCTTTTGTTAGGTGATTCTACGCAGCTTCACAAAATGGAATCCAAAGTATCACTGTGCGAATAGGATGATGGAGGCATTAGTTCATGACAGCTTTAATGAATACTGATGTTGGATTCCTGCAAATTAATGGAAACCTCATTTGTTTAATTGTTGCCTCTTTTCATTATGGGTCCATGTCTTGTATCTCTAGGCTCCCCCTGTCCATCCTTTGCTTTTCCCCCAACCCTCCCAGCCACTCAAAGAAAGCTATTGTTCCCTATCCAAGCAGAACTGTGAGAGAACCTCAAAACAAGTGCAAAGGTGACCCATGTTTTCTCCTAATATCTTTCTGTGCTACAGCAGTATAATTTCTTATGATTGCTTATTTCTTGTTGTTTTTTTTTTCCCCTGCAAAGCATGTAAAGACTTTTTTTTTTTTCTCAATTAAGACAGCCAAGGACCGCAGCAGGCTGCCCAGAGGTGTTGTGCAGCCTCCATCCGTGGAGGTTTTAAAAAACAGACTGGATAAAGCCCTGAGCAACTTTATCTGATCTCATAGGTGACCTTGCTCTGAGCAGGAGGTTGGGCTACAGACCACCTGAGGTCCTTTTCAACCTCAATTATTCTGTGCTCCTGGTTATAACATACCTGAAGTGATTTTATACACTTGTTTTTAAGTAGGTCAGGGTTGAATGCCAGACATTCAAATTTGGTTTGGAGAACACTACCATAGCAGAACATACACTGAGTAATACAAGAAATCTGGAGAGGGACTTCTTACAAGGGCAGGTAGTGACAGGATGAGGGGTAATGGCTTTAAATAAGAAGAGGGTAGATTTGGATTAGAGATCAGGAAGAAATTTTTCACTATGAGGGTGGTGAGACACTGGAACAGGTTGCCCAGAGAAGTTGTTGAGGCCCCATCCCTGGAAGAGTTCAAGGCCAGGCTGGATGGGGCCTTGAGCAACCTGGTCTAGTGGGAGGTGTCCCTGCCCATGGCAGGGGGTTTGGAACTAGATGATCTTTAAGGTCCCTTCCAACCTAAACCATTCTATGAAAATGTGATAGATTTTCTGTCTGTAGAAGGAAAGCAAGCAAAAGCTACAACCCAGAAAAAACAAGTTCAAGTCCTATAATGACAAAACCATAAAATAACGAAACCTTTATCACTTACAAACAAAATGGCAAATAGGTTGAAACAAGACAAAGACAGAGACCACTGTTCTAAAGTGATATTATAATTGATTCATACAACAAAGCAGCAATTCAGAAGGCACAATGGAACAACCTATGAGAGCCTTGCAACAGACCTCTTATGTTTCTCATGGTGCTTTTTTTCAGCGGGGGTGTTTCCTACAGGCACATTACGTCTAGAAATAAAGGATGGAGCAAACTCATTAGTATTTCTTTTTTTCATATGGGGGAAACCCCCAAACGCAATAGGACAGAAGAGTCAACAAAAAAGCAGCCACCTCTGAGATTAGGAAATCAGGTTAGCTGCTCAATAACCACCAGAAAACCTTCCTGCATTGACCTATGTAACAGAGTCACAAAGGAAAACTTACTACTGCTAGACAGCCACAGCTGAAGCAGTGTTGTGTGTTTCTCAGCAGCAAAACTTGCACCCAGAGCTTGAGGCCACAGAAGCCATTCAGTGCTGCTGGATGAGGAAAGCAGTGCATTCCCCCATACTGTACACCAGCAGGTAAACCAGAACCTGGAAGCACATCAACAACTGCAGCCACATGCCTTCTTGCTACTGTTCTCAGCAGCATCACCCTCTTGCTCTATAGTGTTTGATCACCCCCATCTCCATCCACCCTTTCCTCCTTCAGGGTCTCGGTCCTCAGCACTTTGCTGCTGCCCTGGGCTCTAGCCCCAGTCTTATTACCGTCGTTTTCTTGTCACTGATTCATTTGCTTCCACAAAGCAGCTGGTACCACACAAACACCGCATTCATAAAGCTGCTCTAATGCTGGTAGTTCAGTAGCAATGAACTATATAGTTTTACAAAAGTGTGTTGTGCTGTGTTATCATAGAAGCTGGTTTAGGTTGGAAGGGACCTTAAAGATAATCTAGTTCAAACTCCCCTGCCATGGGCTTTCTTGTAGGCCCCTTTTACATATTGGAAGGCTGCTATAAGGTCTCCATGGAGCCTTCTCTTCTCCAGGCTGAACAACCCCAACTCTCTCAGCCTGTCCTCATAGGAGAGGTGCTCCAGCCCTCTGATCATCTTTGTGGCCCTCCTCTGGGCTCGCTCCAACAGGTCCATGTCCTTATGTTGGGGTCTCCAGAGTGGGACACGTTACTCCAGGTGGGGTCTCACGAGAGCAGAGTAGAGGGGCAGAATCACCTCCCTCGCCCTGCTGGCCACACTTCTTTTGATGCAGCCCAGGATGCGGTTGGCCTTGTGGGCTGTGAGTGCACACTGCCGGCTCATGTTGAGCTTCTTGTCAATCAGCACCCCCAAGTCCTTCTCCTCAGGACTGCTCTCCAGCCATTCTCTGCCCAGCCTGTATTTGTGCTTGGGATTGCTGTGACCCAGATGTAGGACCTTGCACTTGGCCTTGTTGAACTGCATGAGGTTGGCTTGGGCCCACCTCTCCAGCCTGTCCAGGTCCCTCTGGATGGCATCCCTCCCCTCCAGTGTGTCAACTGTTCCACACAGCTTAGTGTCATCGGCAAACTTGCTGAGGGTGCACTCGACCCCAACATCCATGTCGCTGACAAAGATGTTAAAAGATTTTCTGCGATACCCATTTTCTTCTTGATGCTTTGTTTCCTGCGGGTTTTCATGCTGCAGCCTCAGCTTTTTACCTGTGTCTGGCCTACACGTCCCTCTTGGTCGCTTGACACTGCGCTTGTCGTGCACATGCAAAATCTAACCTTGAGTCTCTGCTTATGTCCTGTTACTAATAATGTTCACGTGGGTTTTTCTTTTCTAAAGCTTTGGGCAAGCTGAAAACTTTCTTTCATTGCAGTTATTGCATAAAATCCTATTTGGGGGTGGGAGGACCTCTGTTACTGTGTTGTCCATCACAGTACACGTGGGCCTTTACCCTAGCCACGAGTCTGCCACTTACGCCATCTGTCTGAGGGGCAGCACATTGATAGCTCTAAACGTGTCAGTTATCTCAGAAGAAGCTGCTGAGTTTAGACACGGGTTCCGATTGCGTGATTTGGCTTGGCAAGACACTCTTCTGTTGTTTCTTCAGTTTGTAAGCGTGTTTCTTCAGAAGCTGCAGGACAGCAGGGTCCCCAGTCCTGGGAAGAGGGAGATTTAGAAACAACGGGAAGAATTAAGTCAGTCATCAGGAGTAAAATGTTTCGTGTGACATTAATGCTGAACTTGCAGTGGTTTGTAAGCTGTTTTGTAGCGTGTAGAGCCTGTGACACATACAGCTTGTATATGAGCCACGAGGCTTAGTGAATAGAGTCTTGGCCAGGCGTTGTAGAGTGAAGATAGTCATTGCAATAGAAGGAATATATTCAACTGGGGAACAGAAACGGAAATGAAGAGAAGCCAGTGATGAGAAGGAGGAAGGAGTAATAGTCCAGGAAAAAGTGCTGGGAGAAGAGGGGAGGTGTCTGTCTGACCTGTTATATCATACAGGTCGTTCTTACAGAAGAGAGAAATGGAAATCCACTTCTTAATTACAAGTCCTAAGGGACCATTCCTAACCCCAAAAACCTGAGAAAGATGTTACACAGAATGAGAGGTGCTGATAGTGTGAGCAGACTGGGAAGCAGGGAGTAGAAATAGAATTGTAAAGTACTCTCCTGGCTTATTTTTCCAGCTCTCTGAACTTCAATCAACATGAATTGGCCTGGATTGCATTTTCACCCAATGTATAAAACCAAAACATTCTGAAAATGAGTGATGAGGTATTACTCCAGTCATACTCTGAAACCATACGCCAGTTTAACTGGGCTGTACAGTGTGGGTGATGCAGCAAGGCTTACCAGGTTGAGGTTTCTTGACACACAAATGTCTTCCCTGTAGGTTTCAGCACTTCTCTTGTTATTGTCTTGACTTCCAGCAACGAGCAGTGTCAGGAAAAAACAGTGGATTTGATTTGGTTTTTTTTATTTTATTCAAAGTATTATTCAAGTGTTTGTTCTTTGCTAGTGAACACTACTAAGTAAGGCAGTTTTATATAATTAACAGGCAGAGCTCTCCTTACTGGATAAAGAGGCTTCAGAAAACAGGCTTGCTTAAACAGTTACTTGCAGAATACCACATATCTGGTTATAAAACTATCTAAATAATAGGACTAAGCCTTTGGCAGACACTGATATGGCAAATGACATGCATCAGTTGTAATGAACTTGTTGGTTCCATAAGCATTGCCATATACAACAGCATCTCTTAGCTCCAGGTTGGCCAAGTTCTGGCTTTTGAAGCAGAGCCAGGACCCTCTGAGAGAAGGATGGGCTATAGGACTTTGTTACTGCTTACATGCAACAGGTTCACATTCATGTTGGTTTGTTTGCTGTAAACCCAACAAGGGCAGACTTACTCTAACTCAGCTATCCTCAAGGACTTCAGTCCAGCTCTGGAAAGGTGGTTGAGCGCTGAGTAGCTGCGTGGGACTCGAGTGTCTGGGGAACCTGAGAAACCTGGGCCTGAGACACCTTGGAAACGGGAGGAGGAACGTGGTTTTAGCCCAACTCCGTTTACATAAGATTTTTTTATAATTGCGATTGGGATGGTGGAAGAGTGAGTATGAAATGTCTTTTTAATGCACGTAGATAGAAAGTCAGCATGGAGCATCCTCTCTTTTGGACCCGGTACTCCCTCAGATGCCTGGCATGTCTGACAGTGCTAGCATAGTCATTTGATTTGGAAATAAATTGGGATTTGTATTTGGAAGATAGCTGAAGCTTGGTTTTGTACCATTCCTTGCATTTCTTGCTCTGCATTGATCCTGGCTGGCAGTTTGTCTAGGCTGTGTCTGTGTTTCTGACCTTGTGAATTACCAAAGAGAGCTCTTTTCCTTGGCACTTGCTTCCAAGGCAGTCTGATAAAGTATTATTAGCTGAATTTCCATACGTCAGTTTCTAAAGTATTAGTTCTTTGGCTAACAAATCTGATTATGTTGGCTCATATTCTTCATTGGACTAACATTTCTTACAGTCTTCCTAGAGAGCTGATTTTACAGCTATGCAGAATATGTCCTGAGGGGACTGAACAGATACCAGTGACGAAACTGAAGGTTTATCCATGGTAACAAACATGTGATAATGTTTTGGAAGGGGGAAGGAGATAATTGCGTTTTCATTTCTACTCTTCAGAGCGGATGCATCTCAAATCCATTATTAAACAGATGGCAGGTTCTATAATTGCAGTGCTCTGCATGTCTTCAGGCGAGCTGTACAGGAGGTGAAGGTGCTGTGGGGTATGAGTGAAGCAAGATAAAATAAAGTCNCTTCTTTTGATGCAGCCCAGGATGCGGTTGGCCTTCTGGGCTGCGATCGCACATTGCTGGCTCATGTTGAGCTTCTCGTCGATCAGCACACCCAGGTCCTTCTCCTCAGTGCTGCTCTCCAGCCATTCCCCGCCCAACCTGTAATTGTGCTTGGGATTGCCCTGACCTAGATGTAAGACCTTGCATTTGGCCTTATTGAACTGCATGAGGTTGGCTTGGGCCCACCTCTCCAGCCTGTCCAGGTCCCTCTGGATGGCATCCCTCCCTTCCAGCGTGTCTACCTCGCGAAACACCTAGGTATCATCGGCAAACTTGCTGAGGGTGCTCTCGACCCCACTGTCCATATCTCCTACAAAGATGTTGAACAGTACAGGTCCCAGCACCGACCCCTGAGGAACGCCACTTGTTACTGGTCTCCACTTGGACATCGAGCCGTTGACCGCAACTCTTTGAGTGCGACCGTCCAGCCAGTTCTTTATCCATCGAATGGTCCATCCATTTCTTACACTCTTCCTAGAGAGCTGATTTTACAGCTATGCAGAATATGTCCTGAGGGGACTGAACAGATACCAGTGACGAAACTGAAGGTTTATCCATGGTAACAAACATGTGATAATGTTTTGGAAGGGGGAAGGAGATAATTGTGTTTTCATTTCTACTCTTCAGAGCGGATGCATCTCAAATCCATTATTAAACAGATGGCAGGTTCTATAATTGCAGTGCTCTGCATGTCTTCAGGCGAGCTGTACAGGAGGTGAAGGTGCTGTGGGGTATGAGTGAAGCAAGATAAAATAAAGTCGGTTCCTCTGGCCAGGATGATCTGGAGATTTTTTTTTTACTTGAGTTCATGCGTTGAAATAATGAATTTATCTATGTCAAGCCTGTGGCCAGCAGCTCCTGGCGAGGTTGCTAAGCTTGTTTTAAGTGAGGTGAGTTGGGCAAAGGCAGCCTGCCCCGTGCAGAGCCAACAGCAGCAGAGAGCTCGGCCGTGGCTACAAAATATACCCACGAGGCTGCATAAATACACGGGGTGCCCAAGGCAGCCTCTGCTTATGGGAACTGGTGGAGGGCAGTGGGTGAGAGAGACTGAGGTCAATCAGCTTATGCCAAAGGAGACGCCTGTGTGAAGTTGCGCGTGGACACCTTCTCTGCACTCTTTGTGTAAACTTGCACTGTAGAACAGCAAAATTGGAACTGGTTGGGAAATTTTTACCAGCAGTCCTGGATAGAAAGTGCTGATTTGCTCAAAGGGAACTTCATGGGCCTGGGATGCCTGGATGCGTGCGATGGACTCTTTTTCCCTGCAGCACGGAAATGTCTGCAGGGCACTCAGTCCCTGCTCTGAGCCAGGCGTGCCACTACTCCAAAGTGGCATGCTCTTCTTCGCTGTAACTAGTATACTGATAGATGACCTTCCAACCCAAACTTATTCTTTGATTCTTTGATTCTATAATTCATATAAATAGCTGCATATTATGGAAAGAAACTCTGTAGTCTGCAATTACAAAAAAAAATTAATAAATTAAAAATAATCAGCATCCCACATAGAACTGTTTGTAGTCCTTGCTCTGAGTTGGGCAGAACAGCTGCTTTGTTTATCAAGGGAAAAATCTAGATAATGCTTTCTTAGGATGCAGAACAAAGTGTTACTTTTTTCATAAACTGATTTTTAACTCCCAGCCAGTGGTACCAGTGTCCTGCTGATACTGGAAAAGTACCTATTGCTGCCTGAAGTGGTTTTAATAAGATGAAAACAGCAGGCAGAGTTTCTCCAACAGAGAGCAGCCTTGCATTTAAAAAAATGAGAGACTCATCTATCGCAGAGAAATGCTGTTGTGTCTGCTCCTCCTGGGTTAGGAGTGAGAGCAGCTACCCAGAAGCTCTTGATTTTAGAAAAACATATTTTTGTTTTTCTAAACAGGCCCTCTCCGTTCTTATCCCCATTCCTGGCTGAATCTCCATCTGCAGGGAGTGGATGAGCTTGTTGTGAGGGTGTTAAGTTTCTGACTGCAGCTTGGCTTCTCACTCTTACTTCACCTTTGCGAGTGCTTACAGTGGCTGCTCTCTGTGTGTTGGTGCAGTGCCTGCAGCAGTGGTCCCCAGCTGTCCACTGAGGACGCCGGGAGGCATCGGCGTGGTGTGCCTGGCAGCCTGTGAACCACATCCCCACCTGCCCAATTGCCTTTTCTCAAAGATGAGGCGTTTCTACTGTTCAAACAGCCCAGCTGCCAACCTCTGTGTGTGCCTGCTTGCAGTTAGTGTGCATACATCCATGGGGCAAAGACCATCGCTCCTTTTGCGCCCAAGCAGGTGTCCCCAAAAGCAGAGCTTCATCCCTGTGTCCTACCCCTTTGGACCATCCCACGCTCACAAAATGAGGCCGGATGCCCCGCTGCTCGCTCAGCGTGGCGGGTGGTGGCTGGCAAAGCCAAGCTGGTGGCGCGGTGTGACAGATTATCTCATGTCATTTGTAGACAGGTGTCTCCTGGGCTCTGGGTTGTGCTTTGTTTTTTTTTTTCCCAGGTGAACAGGCAGACATACAGCCAGGTAATATTTTGTGGGAGGTGGGAAGGGGAGAGAGGAAGAAATGCTTCTTAGTTATGTAGATCTTATTAGACCTTAAGAAAAAATACCTTAAGAATTTTTAATGCTCTTAATAGATTTCCATTTGCTTGAGTGGAGAAGAGCTCAGGTGGATTTCTTAAAATATTTAGATGATCAGTTTAGTTTGATTAAACACTATGTGGTCTGCTACAGAAGAAAGTTGCCATGATAGAAAAAATCTCCCCTTCTGAGATCAATTAGTCTGTGCCGAGATCAATTAGCAGTGCTGGTGAGATGATTCAAGGGAAGGAGTCTGACACTGGCGTACCTCTGGGCTCTTAGCAGGGCTGTGGGGGAAAAAGAGTAGAAATAGATGGTACCACGCAACTGAGGGGCCTCACAGGAGTGTTATTGCTGTTGCTGCTGCATTGCCATGCTGGCACTGCTGCACCAGGACTGCTTTTGCAGATCTTTCCACTCCATTTGCTCCAGCGCTGCTGTCGAACCCACAACTTGTTCCTTGTTCCTATTCCAGCACAAAACAGCTCTTTGGAAAGGGTTTTTCCCCACAACAGAGCCGTGTTGTGTCTGTCAGCTGAGGTCCCTGCCCGTACCTTGCGGCACACCTCCCCTTCCCACCCGCAGCACCTTTACCATGCTGGACGAGAAGGGATGGAGATGAAAAGCATCTTAAACTGCTCCTGAACATCTCAGGGTCCTGTCATTTCAGGTGGCTTCAGAAAGGTCTGTGCAGAGACCCGGGGTTGGAAGGGACAGCTGGGCCACTGGGCAGCTATGGCTGCTGGGTGCTTCATAATCAGCAGAGAGGACTCTGCCGGAGCTGTACGGTCTCTGTAAGAAGCAGCTGTGTCTCCTGAAAGTATGCACTGATAACTGAGTCTTTTGGAGCTGCTAAGGCTGTGTGTCACTGTTACGTTTGGAAGGATTGATCCGTGCATGAGAATAATTAAAAGACTGATGTTGGCAGAAGCCTGGTGAAGTGTTAGAAGACAGGGAGGGTTACACGCAGGGAAAAAATGCAGCAAGCTTTCTTTCTTTAACGCCATGGACTCCTTTTAACTGTTATATTGTATTTGTGTCACTGAAATAAATCTTTCCAATCATAATCACTATGAAGTTTAATTTTTCTAGACCAGGGAATCGAATGGCCCTTGCAAGTTGCTCCTCTGTCTCTTTTCTTGCCAGTGAGGTGCAAAGCCAACGTCACGGGCCTCGCTGAGGGGCCGTGAGGACTCGCTGCCACCACCTCTGCAAAACCTCCCACGGAGGAGACGGGGGCTGTAAGAGCATTTCTGTTCCTGCAAGCGCAGTGGAGAGAGCCCGGCTGAGTTAGTTACGTGTTTGCTTTCCTGGGGATGCTTCAGCACGGCCGGTGCTCGCCGGGTCCGTGGGCCACCTGTGCTGAGCTCCCTTCTGCCAGGGTTCAGCCGCAAGAAAGCCGCGAGCTTAAATCAGGCTTATCTTAGGTCTTTGTGACTTCCCCAGCAGGTTTGGTTTCCTTCCTTCCAAGGCTTTCAGCAAGGCAGCACGTAGGGATGCCGGGCTGGAAGGCTTAGCAGCACGCCTGAGCACCCTGACCTATTTAACAAGCCAATCTAATGCAATTAAGGACTAGTTGGGGTTAGGTATGTTTCCAGCCTGAGGACAACCAGCAGGTGACTGGAGTGATCTTGCACCCTGCTGTTCAGCTGCTCTTGTGTTGCCTGACTCCAGTGAACCATCACGGTGTTGTGGAAGTAACAAACACTGCCCTTTCGGGGACTTTCTCATTTTGCCACCCCTGACCTACATTGCATTTGAATGTAGCCGTGCACTTCCCAGGTATGGTTGCGGGAGGCAACGCAGAGGTCTGGATGCTTGAGACACAGTTCATTACCCCCATCTTTCTGCATCTCTGTCATGTTGACTGTGAGCTACAGTGGGCTTTGGATATTTAGAAACTGAAGGTTTTTGGTGGCTCTGAAGGGGACAGGCTTGGTGGCTGTTCTTGGGATGCCCCCAGTCCTGCAGGTACAAACCTGCAGGAGAAACCACCTATAGCTGTCTGTGTCCAACCCTGATCTAGATGCTGACATTTCTTTAGGTAGTTAATGCAGTCAGGATCATGGTAGACTTTTTCTCTCCTCCAAACAAATCTAAATTTTCATGTAATAATGAATCCATCGTACTAATTACAGCTGCGGGGAAAGGTTAGCCCTATCTGCCAACAGCTCATCTGTATTGCTGAGGCAGAGGTCAGACTCAGGAAGTATTTATTTCTGCTTCAGGTCTGTATTTAATCACGGTAGCAGTTCTAGGCTTTATTATTATAACATATTGTATTGCTGTGCCTGTCACACATGGGCTTGAGGCTTCAGAGCTCAGCAGCTTCTTGGGCTGCCTGAGGATGTGAGGCTGCCTACGGACGGGTGATGTGGGGAGTGGGCTCCGGGCAGAGATTGCTGTCTTGGGGGAAGGAAAGAACGCTTAAACCATATGAAAATGGATGAAGGTCTTCTGAGGTTTGGGACATCTTATTAATATTTAAAAAGAGAGCTCCTAGCTCTGAAAAGTACAGAATTGTGCTGCGTATCAAGTCATTTTGCTGCAGGCTTATCTTTGCCCTGAGTGAGACAGAAGAAAATGACTGTGACTGCATTGTGCCATTTTATTTGTAAATAAAAATAGGTAGGCAACTAGTGACTTTGCTATAAGCAGTGTAGATACCTCCTTATTAATAATTAAAAAAAAGAAATAGATACTTCACCCCTGAAGCCTGCATTTCTAAGGAATTATAACAAGGTCAGAAAAGTCTTGCAGCTGGCACAGTGATGTTTGTGTGGTACCTGCAAAATACAGTGTTGATGCTCCAGAAGTAACGGAGACCTTTTCTCCTTGACTTATCCCTTCCCTGGATTACTGCCAGAGCTTTTCCCGGGCTCCAGTCAGCAGAGGTCAAATGCAGGTGAATGGAGGGAGACGCCCCAGGAGATGTTCCAGCTTTGCGCTACCTATGTACTGGGCTGTGTCTAAAAAGCACCGAGCCCTGAGGGCATGAATTTGCCGTAGATTTGCAAACTTGACTGAATTACAACTTCAATTGCCCAGAAAGATACTGGAAGGTTGTTCTGCACCCTGCATAGCAGGGACAGCCCCATCTTTGTTGTGAAGAGCTCTGTGCAACGTTGCCTGCTGCTGCTGAAACCTGGGGGTCTAATGGATAATTTTGTATGAAGCTGGTAGGGAAGATGTGTATGTATCTGTGTAACATGCATGTATGGTGTCACATATGTGTTCCTTTCTTCTATACCCTTTTTCCCTGTTCCGAAATGTGTCCCCTGTCAAATGCCTTTGGCGACTCTGCTCTCAGACTGGTCAGTCTCTACATGTGAAATGCAGAAAAACCTCCTACCTTATCACCCTGTCTGAGACCCTCCCAGGGGGATCCACGTCATCCCTTTCTGTCAAATACTTTTAAGAGACATGTCTTAAATACATAAATTCCTAGCAAAAATTCATCTTTGTCCCACTGGCAAGTTCATTAAAACTCCAATACTGAAATACTGGAGAGCAAAGAAGAAATCAGAGGTGTTAATTAATAGCTTGGAGCTAATTAAAAATCTAAATCTGGTGATACTTTGAAAACAGTTCAATTTTCTGTGCTGAGTGCTGCCTCATTTCAAGGCAGGTGATACCAAATTCTCATGAAGTGACTAAAACTGGCCAAAGTGGTCATTGTTCCATGTGCTATTGGAGATGCAGCATTCAAGTGCTCAGCCAGCATGAGTCTTCCCAACCTAAAAAAATCATAAAATATGTGAAAACTATTTTGAGGGAATTTTTGCCTTTGATTGCAGAATTGGCAATTTATGCTCAGATCATGGGCCAGGACTAGGTTTTCTAAAACATGAACATGATAATTGAGTGCAGTCATATGGCTCCAGGAGGAAACCCTGAAGTTCTTGTTACCTGTGGCACCAGTTATGCAGCAAGACAACTTTCTGTATCTGTGTCGCTTTCAGCAATAAAAAAATAGTTATTGGTATCAAAAACAGCAAAAAAGATAAAACATCAATTCACAGTCCAGATCCTTACTGTCATAATTTCAAAGGATGCAAATTATTTTAAGGAAATGGAGAACTGACTTCTGCAGGAGATGCTAACCTTTTCTTCCTCACATCCCCCAGAACTTTCTCATGCACATTCTTTAAATACTTTGCACAGTCAATTCAAATTGTTCTTTCAATTTATGATGGTTCAACAATTTATGATGGTTCGGTCTGGTGCAGCAAAACACACAAGTGGGCATTTTGCTAAGTGACTGTAATGGCATGAAACAGGGGATTATGCTTGGTTTGGAGGTCATGTATGTGACTCCACTTCTCACTGGGTTTAAGTTTATGATGGCATCAATGAACACAGGTGACACTTTCCACGTATTATGCTGGCTGCCTGCAGCGCTATGTAAACCTTGGGAGTAAAAGACTGCTGGTCTGATTTCTGCTTGATTTAGGGTCTTTCTCCTTTATCAAAAGACATTTTGAACCAAGAGTTTGAGGCTGAAGGAGAGGAAGGGTGCTGCTGGCCATGGCAATATGCACTCCTGTGCCCCAGTGACTTTCTGCACAGCAGAGCCCTGAGAGCTTTTGATTGCAGTTAATGAAGGTATAGTCCATGGTACAGTCTGATCTTGGCCACGATGACGGTTAAAAGTAAACATCTTGGACAAACACAGGCATCTCTGGCAAATGCAAGCAGAAGATCCAGCATCAGTGATGCTGTGAACATCGTGTGGTACACGCTGCTCCGCCACAGCAGTAAGTAACTACAGCGGTAGCAGTAACATTGTCAGAAATGTGCTGGGGTTTTGTGGTTGTCCAAGACTCATGCATGATGTTGTCTCTGGAGCATGTGGAAAATTTACCCTCATCCACATTGTAGTGCTAAAGAAGGGCAGACCTGTGAAGTTCCTGAATTATGGATGTGAGATGTCTAAATTTCCTGAGGATAGAGAAAGAATCAAGTGAAAAGATGCAAAGAAGTCTGTGTGACATTCTTAAAATGGCAGGTCACGGAGATGCCCTTTGAGCTTTTGAGTGGATTTGGCTGAAAGCACTCTGGAAGGCAGCAAGGAGGTTACCAAAGCTGAGCTGAGGTTCTCCAGGCTGAACAGCAGTGGGCGTGCTCAAAGCATGAAGCTGGTTTGAAACGCTCTCTGAATATGGGACTGAGGATGCCAGATTCACAAACAACATTTTGTCACTGTAATTTGAAAGTTTACCATAGTCTCTGCAGACTTCAGCTGCTGAGCTTCATAGCATTTTGCTGTCATATTTAACATTTGCTCTTTTTTTACTGTAAATATTTAACTTCCCGGTGTGATTTTGTGAACCAGCTGCCCTGGACTCAAGTTAATATTTTCATCAGGCTGTTCTGATAGGAAACTAATGGGAATTAAACCCCAAAAACAAATATATGCTGCATAGTCATACTATAACAATTTATATCTTTAAAACCTATTAGACTGTTGTAGACAAAGGGATTTAGTATGGTTTGTATGTTGATTTTATACATGGGAACATTAACTGGAATTATCTGTGTTAGCAGATTCTGGATGGAGTTGCACCTCAGAGAATGTAATGCAGAAAGAATTAGAGGGTTTATTATTTGCCTGCAGAAAGAGTGATATTTAAGTGACTGTCTTCCCCATAGTGTTTAATCCCTGCCTAACACCTGCTGCCCGCAAGGCTTTGGTTCTGATGCTGGTGCCATAGTTCTCTACAAAGTATTCAAGAGTGGAACAGAGCACTGGTATTTCTGTAAATGCGTTTTAGTTATCTGCTGTGAAGAGGTTGAAAAGTCACTGAATTAGACACTGGAAGAGCTGTTCCTAGTTTTACAGATCATTTGAGTGTGACACTTGCTTTTTCCAAAAAGGCAACTACCTGAGATGAAAATTTTAAGAATAATGCAGTTTTTGTATCTTGAACAAAAAAAAAAAAAATCCAAATAATGTTTTTAAGTTAGAGACAAACCTTTTCAACTTTTACAAATGTATTGAGTCGCAATTGCGAATCGTGCCGGCAGCTTGCTTCTGTGGTTGAAGCAGATAACTCAGCGCTGGAAACGTGGAAATGTCTTTGGGAACTTGAGTTGCAGTCAAAGGTCTGTTGGCAGCAGCGATACTATTATATTTGCTTCTACTGAGCGCTGAGGTGAGAAAGGCTGTTTTCAGCATGGAGGTTTTCTGAAGTATATTTACCTACCTGAATGTCACGTCTTGAGCGATGATGTGGGAAAGCGAAGCCGGCGTGACAGCTCTGTTAAGCCCTACTCACAGCGTGGGCTGAACTCCGGCAGCGCCGAGCTCTGCCCCACTGGGACGTCAGCTCCGGGAAATGATAATTAAAACATCCCCACACAGGGCTGTCTGTCTGATGTAGGGTATTTCAGGTCCAGTGCTGTGGTGGCCAGAGAGGAAAGCAGACAGCTTTCTGGATTGCACGTGCAGTCAGAAGCGAGGTGTGGGGGGTGACGGGCGTCTGGCAGGGGACAGGGAGGACAGCCAGCAGCGACGGGGCTGCTCTTTCGCTTGCCCAGTACAGGCAGAGACTGAGACTCCTCCTCTGTAAGAAATAATGTTCTGTGATTTGTATTGCTCCCCGGGGGATGCTGCGCGCTGTTCCCCGGCTCTGGCTTTGAGCTCAGTTCCAGCCTGCCCGTGCCACACGCCGCGGCGTAATCCGCAGTGAGCCTGGGCTTTGCCTTGGGCAAAGCTGAGGGGGAACCGACATCTCTGGTGCATTCTGCAGCAAAATACATTTTATTGGCCAAGACGTGCATGGCCTCTTGCCAGTGTTATGTGTTAGATGCCCTTTGGATGGTTTTAGTGTCCTCGTATGAGAAAGAAGCTGTGGATGAGAGAGCGTGTATGTCTATTCTCTAGTCTGTGTTTTAGTTGGGCTGTCTCCCTTCATAATTCCTTGCTATGGGAATTACAGCTGAAAAGGTGGTGTAAGAGAAATTCGATCAAGACAGTTTGTGCCTAGGAGTATCAGATGTTTCATTTCAGGGTGCTGTAAGCCCTTCTTTGGAAACAAAAATCACTTGAAGATCCTCCTTAGATCACACTTTATTTATTCTGAAAGAGGTAGAATTTCGCTTCCACAGCCTGTCATCTCCACCTCTGAAAACTGGAATAGTTTTTACATCTGCATGGCCAGCTACGGAGGAGGAGACTGAGCTGCTGTGCCGTGCACGCCTCCTCCAGCTGCGCCACGTACTTCTTGCAGGTGTGTTCCGTGGGCTCTGTTTTTGTCAGCTCTTCCTTGGGATGAAATCAGACAGCAGGAAAAAATGAAATGTCTGTGCTCTGCTGCTCAGATTTATCTAGAGATTTCACCTTCACTTCATTAAAAAGTTTGCAAGCCCATCTGCAATCCTGTGCAAGTAGGATGGCAAAAAGATCCATGCCCGCACCAACTTCTAATTTGTTTTTATCACTCACTTCAAGGAATACAGATAAGTGGTATTTTCTAGAGAAATTGAGTTAATCTTTTTCAACACAAAGCATAAAATAAAATTAAACAGAAAATTGTTGAGGCAATTTTATCTAGGAAAGGAAAAAAATGCTCACTGTAATAGCAAAGTGCTTATTTACAGGGGTATGTTATGGTTTATGATAATCCCTGAAAGAATCATTGTAATATTTTTAAATAATTCAGGCTGAAGAGTCACCCGGTTTCCTTCCCGATGCAAACAAGCCAGTTAAAGCTGAAGACTGGAGCTGAGACACTCTATTTGAATGACACATTTTGGACAAATTGTTTACCTGTTGAAAAAATGTAAATGAAATAGGCTTTTTTTGCTGAACTATTCACTGATTTCATCTAAATACATTCCACTGTGAAATATTTTGCCTACATTTAAATTTGAAAGGTTAAAAAAACTTAAATAAAATCATGCTAAAATAGGCATTTCATTCAATCCCAAACTGATGAAGGTGATATTCTTCCCTTCACCAGCAGAAATGAACTGGTCCTCTCCTTTCAGTCAGAGACACAAGACGGGAGAGGCCCCGTGCGTTCCCTGGAGATCAGTGCTGGCTGCTCCCCCAGGGTCTAGAGGTGCAAACACGTGTTCTTGCATGAATCTAAAGAAATTGCTGCTTTTTAAGGCAAGAGGCATTAAAGGCATTAAGGCATTAAATTTGTGGGGCCAATTTCATCTTCTCCAGCCCCTTTGGGGTCAAACTCCACCATAGGAGCATCCCTGCAGGAAGGGATGCCCAGCTGGGGCTGCTGCCGTGCCCCATCCCACCAGCACCCCCGTGGTGCCCACGCCTGATGGATCAGCAGCCACAAACTCCAGTCAGCCAGTGGGAGCTGGGCAGGGAGGCAAAGTGCTAAAGTGGGATTGTAGCCATCTGTGTCGAATGGTTTTTCTGTTGGAGAGATGTAAAGGGAAAAATGTTTAGCTCTAGGTAATCCCTCAATTTTCTTGACTTGCTGAGCAGCAGTGCTGCGTCTGTGTGTCATCTGGCTAATACCTGGAACAACGATACTTTGGAATAAGGAGTAAAGACCTCGATGAATATAGGACAGAAGTGAAGGGATTTCCTAATTACAGTGGTCCCTACCAGCCTCTTAGGACTGACTCATTCATCAGCTTCATTGTCACATCAATTTTATATATGGCATTGTGGTGCTCAAATGATTCCTTTTATTTTTGAGGAAAAGAGCAGATTCGTATCATCACACTGAGATGAAGAAATGTTTATTTCCTAATTGTGCTGGATGCAAGATTGCTGAAAGACTCCAAAGCCGATATGGTAACCACAACAGAGAATTCACCAGGAACAACCCAGGTAATGTGATCTGTAACAATAAAAGAGGCAAAATGTCTTGTTCCAAAAATAGCTTGTTAAATTCCTGTGTCTGGTTGTTTCAAATACAGCTGTGTTTGCATAGCATGGCTTGAAACGGCTCTTTGGCAGAGAGTAAGTGTATTTCTAAACAGACTCACAAAATGCACCGTGGCCTGCCTTTCTGGCAAGTGCTTGTTTAAATGGCTGTTGCTGGGAATGTGCCCTGCTCTGCTGCTGTTGACACGAAGGATTTGGCATTGCAAGTTAGAGGACAAAATAGTTTGATGTTTCCAAAGGAAGAGGGGCTTCAGAAAATCCACATGCCTGTCCTAGTGCTGGTTTCAGGGGAGTCCTATCCCACCGTCAGCCAAAATGGGGATTTTATTCCTGCTGTGTACTTGAATCAGGGTGAAAAACCCATGAGTGTTATTTAATTTGATGCTGCAGTCATTGCTGTATGATGGGACAGATACATATAGACAAGGCCCTGCTAACCTGTATCTGCAAGGACCCCTGCACACCTGAGTTATTCAGGCAACAGCTGGCAAGATTCAAGGCTAAATTTATCTCAATATTATAGTTCCACCGGAGCTTTTAAAACCACAAGAGACCAGGTAACACCGACATGTCACCTCTGCTCTGACAAGGAGGTCACTACTGGGTTTTGAAGGTAGAGAGGCTGCAGTCGTTCTGGAAAGAGAGACGTGGGCAGGCAACAGTTCCAGGTTTCCCAAGCCATGGATTTGCTTTATGGGAACAACCTGCAGTGAAATAAATCTGGAGGATTGTGCTAGTGAAGGTGCCCACAGGAACCAGCCCAAGAGGGAATAAAGTGCAATGGGAAAGCTCCAGCGCCCTGGGAATTGCCATCAGAAAAAATAAAGATGGTTGTATCTTTCTTGCAGGCAAACTGGTTTTGGAAGTAACTGCCCTAGAAACAAAATAGAAAACATTAACACCACCCTTCAAAGTCTTCCAGGGTGCATTTGCTCTGCGATCAGGACCTGCCTGCCCGCTGGTGTGCTGTGCTGGCGTACTGCCTTCCCGGGCTGCCCCAGGGCCGGGCGATGCTGTGCCGCGGCAGCCCAGTGCCTGAGGGGCAGGGCTGGCAGAGATCCCAGATCTTTTTGGTTTGTATTTTGTTCTATTTGCAGAACATGTTTGCCTGCCGGCTCCGAGAGCCAGCCCGGACTCAGCCCAGCCAAGGGCGGCGAGCCTGCGGCTGCTGCGCTGCAGGCTGTAGGGTGCCTGCACTGTTCAGGGACCCCCTCCCTGGCTGCCCCATGCATATACTGGCATTTATATAAAGCAGAAGAACAAGTTCCAGAGAGACTGAGACTCATGTCTCCTTTCTCTTTTCATTTTTTCCTAAATTCGTAGTGTCGTGATTAGCGCATCCGGGCAGGATGCAGAAGGCTCACCTCCTGGTCGGGTTTCTATCAGACGACAGCCTGACCTGGCATGTCCCACATTTCTACAGAAACACCTTAGCAGGTGTTGAGTGTCAAGAATTTATCATGGAAAACTTCAGTTGCTGTACAGGCACTTTAAGAAAGCGAGGAATGCCTAGAGTTTTTGGAAATAAATATAATTTCAGATTAGTAACTGGCTTTATCCATCCTCTTGTAAGTGGTTATTTGGCTCCTGAATATATATATATATATTTTATGCTCCAAGATATGGCATTATTTGCAGCGCGTGGTCAGAGCTGTGTGTGTGTTCCTGATGCTGCAGCCGAGTTTCCGTAGCTGTGGTGGAAATGGATCTCTAAGAAATGGGATGGGGGCTCTGCTGCTGCGGCTTCTGGGGGGAAAGGGAGAGAGCGGGTGGGCTCCAGGCTCTGCTCTGTTCTTCACTCAGAAAGAGAGCAATTAAGTGACAAAGGATTTTGGTTATCCTTTACAAAAAAGCGTCAGGCTTTCTTCCCTCCAGTACTGTTCAGTGTTTGTGTGAAAACATAATGACAGTTAAATGAGCTTTGTTAAATCTTTCATAAAACATGTTAGCTCTGGAGAAGGCAGAGGAGTTAGTCTAGCGTTTTCCCTCCAGACTTCCTTGCAGACACTCCTACAAATACGGAGGTCTGCAGAGCTATGATTCCTACATGCAGTTGCTCATTTCCGCACACAGAAATTCCTGCCAGTGGCTGTTTCGAGAGTGAAATCTCAAAGATCCTGAATTTTCTTCTATTCCATCTGAAGTCATTTTTTCTTCAATCCAATTCCATCTGAAGTCCATTTTTCCAAATGGGGGATTTTTTTTTGTGTAAATGTGACAATGTTCTTAGATCCACTGTTTTTTCGTGAAGTAGTTATTTCAAAAGGATCTGTACAGAGAAGAGGTAGATGTTTGGGGACAGCTATAAATTTCTTAGATAATTCGATTTCCTGGGTGTAAGTGGTTTGATAAACTACCCCTGGCTATGAAACCCCGTATGAGAGCAATCCTGGTCTGTGTTTTACAGAGGTTTTGGAAGAAGCAAAGGCTGTACGTGCTGAAATGCTGATGTGAGTAACTTGTACCACAGGTGCCTGTAAGCTGCATTTCCAATTTTATCACAGTGCTGCTTGGGTTTGTCTTGTACTAATTAGGTTTTAGCATGCCTCAACTTTGTGTTAGTATCTTTTTATTGTATAAATATCTAAATTCAAATAGAAAAGCATGGCTAGCAGCCTACAGAGTACCTTTCACAAAACTTCTCTAAATGTCTTGAAAAAAGGATTTTAATTCGTGTTTATTGAGATAACTGACACAAAACTTCTGTCCTCTCTCTCTTTTTGTCTTATTTATATTCCTAGACAGCTATTTTATCTGGCTTTCAAGTCCCCAGTGCTGTGGATTTTTGCTGCTTAAAATAAAGCAAATCCTTTGCAGGCCAACAAATGTGCTTCCACATCAGGAAGAAAAGTATTTGGCTTCTGTGCTTCACTAACCTGAGCTGATGCTCTGAGGAGGTGGGTTGTTTCTGTGTTGATCCTGGCAGTGTTGGTGTGTTCAACAACTGGATGTCTCCACTATGACTTATGGCCATTCCGAATAGCAAATATTAGCACTAACTTCATTTTGTGCAGAATAACTGATGCAAAGCACCACAGCTTTTTGTGCGCCTCCTTGTTTAACAAGGGCTATAATTTGTGCAGCATGTGTTTGGTGTGGAAAGACAATTTAATGGAGGCATATTTCCTCGCATTTACAAATCAAACCCGGCTAATAAACAGTGAGTCAAATCACAGGGAGCTTAGGGAGATGCTTCAACTCTCATATGCTCTTTTCTTTCCCGGGTAGTGGGTGCTTTGAGGCAGCAGCTACATTTCCCTGTCTCTCTCTGACAGTGCAGGCAGAGCTTGATGGACTGTGGGCTTTAACGTCTCATGGAGTATTATAAAAGGAGCACAGAAGTGGCTTGTACAAAAAGAATCATCTCCTCTTCTTTTACCTTTGCCTTTTGTGGTTACTGTATTTTTAGTATAGTTTGAGGCAGTGATCGGAACAAAGATGTCAAACTTGCACTGTGAAACCAGTTCATCCTGCAAGCAGACTGCCTATTTGGTGTTCGGGGAGGGATGGAGTAGTGTATGCTGTATACCAGCTCCCTTCAGCCCTGGTTTGGGCTTAAAACTCTGGATTAAAGCCCTGAGGCCAAAATATTCTTGTCCATCCTTTGAACTCTCAGTAGGGAAAGGACACTGCTGCAGAGTGAGCTCGGACCTGCTCTTCAGCCAGCTCTGTGCAGGTGGTTAAATGTCACTGTCACAAAATGAGAGAACAAAATCTTGCAGAGTGAGGATGATTAGGATTCTGGTCATTATAATTATCCCTATTAAGGGTCATGATGTTTGGGGTTGGGGTCCCTCAGGGCAGGTGTTGGGTACTGCAAGGCAAAGGGGCAGTCTCTGTCCCCCCTTTGTCCCAGCATTCATGGAGCACATCCCAGGTTGACTGTCCCTTGCTGGCATCTCTGAGGGCTTCAACTGAGACCTGGCATGGGGGCACAGTGATGCTTCTGGTATTTCCATTTTGCACTGCTGTCTTCTGTGACTCGGTATGGAGCTGTGGGTTTCCTCGTTCATTCACTGAAGTGGGAGTTGAGTGTTCTGGGCTCAATCTGTGTGACCTTACCCACCTCCTGTTTTCTTGAGCTCGTTTTTTTAGTAAAATAGAGTTCTTTCTTCCACCTTGTCATTTTTTTAAAATCAGTTTTATATGTGAGTGATATGAAAGTGATATGAAAAGCAAAGCCACTGAAGAGAAGTCTGTGCCACTGGATCTGCTTACAGGGCAATGCACTTACTGAAGCATACCCGGTTTACTCAGGTTTTTAAATTTTTTTGGGGCAGGAACTATCCCTCTGCACAGGTCTGAAGGATTCCTAAGAGGGTGGCACCCAATTTTGAGTGGGGTCCTTAAGGAGTGATCACTCTTGCTAAAACAGAGACTTTCACAAGCACTTAGCAGCTGCCGAGGCCGTTCAGAGAGATGTAAAATACTTGTGTTTGGGCAACAGCAGCAGCATCTTTCTCAGGAAGAGATTTGAGTGACCAGGGAAAAGGGTGTGAAGTACAAACATGGCAAGGCTGGTGAAATCCACAAAGATGACTCTGGTGAGATCCACAAAGACGACTCTGCTGGGTGATGTTTGCCAGCTTCACCGTCTCCTCCATGCCCTGATAAGAGAAGTGAGTCCACAGAGCCAGAGAAACCACCATCCTGGCTTTGCATATTCTGATCTGAAGTTTCACCTGAAACCATGACTGTTTAAACCCATGTTTGCAAAAAGCACAAGGAAAATTCTCATGGCTGCATACAAAAATAACAAGATACTTCCTCAAATTTAGCTGCATGTTTGATATTGACTCAAACTGGTCTGAACACACAGGGTACAAGGGTGTTGACACACCAGCCTACTTGGCAGAAACTCCACGTTATAGTCCAATTTTATATTTGTAACTGGCCTACCACTTGATACGTGCTATAAAAGCTGCACCACGTAATGATTTCAATGGGCTGACAGTCAAAAGGAAGCCAAGAACTGAAAAATAGACATTGCAAGGGGAAAAACCAAGTCCCACTGGCAGAACTGTATACAGAATTTGCATGGTATCCCCTTCCCCTTGTCTATGCTATGCCTGAATAATTTGCAGTAATTGTAACAAATTATCTGATCTCTTAGGACTGATTTGCATGCTATGTGGGAACATTAAAAACTGCAAACCACCCAGGAGTGGTAAGACTCTGAGTTATTGCTTGATTTCTCAGCCTGTAGGTGGTTTTGCTGCACGTGCGGATGGGTTTTTCCCTGCAGCCAAGGCATGCTAGAAATGGAGGGGAGTATTTAAGAAAAGGTGGAGATTCTCAGATGATATTGTTGCAACAGCTCAGGCTATATAAAAAAAAAACCACCACAACAAAACACACAAAAGGAGACTATGATACCTTATAAAAACCTCTAATGATAAAACCATGGTAAAATCAAGATGAACTTGGTCATGGAAATATTTGTGAAGAATTTCTAGCATTGACCCTGTCAAAGTAATGACCTTGTGCACTACCCACTAGGAAAAATCCCTTCCAACTTGCTGCTTTGGTATTAGAAAATGTGACATTTGTTCATCATTTTCTTTCACTGATCTGAGCTACTACTGACTGAGTAGTGTGCAAGACCTAACGAGAGCTGAACACCATCTGAGATGCCTAAATCAGGGTCAAGTTATCAGATGTTCGGCAGTGCCAGCGTGGCTATTGCTGAAGATGTTTGCCAGGCCCAAAAGTTAACATAATCATTTGGAAAGCTTGTTTGGTTCAAAATTCATTCCTGAATCAGCTGAATCAAAAGCTGCCAGTTTGGAGGCTGCGCTGTTGTTTTCCAGCCCAGGTGAGCTGCACCGTCACTACACGGAGCAGAGAGCTGCTCACAGGAGGAGTCTTTACCTCCAGGTAAAATCCAATGAGGGGGAGAGTGACACCTGGTACGTGGGACCACACCTGAGAAGTCTTTATCAGCTGTATTGGGAATTATTTTAGGGGCTCTGGGTTACAGTGTTTGGGGGACTGAGCATTTTAGGGACTGCAGTACCTATGCTGGAGGCTGAAGACAGGCTGTTGCATATGGCCCTCTGCTGAATTTTGGTTTCTGGAGCTGGTCTGCCATGATGTTAGGGCATCAAGAAGAGACACTGCTGCCTATTACTGCTGTAATCTTCTGTTTAAGACCTGCATGCAGCTTTGAAGCAGAGCCATATGAAGACATCACCATTCTGGTCTCATTCTGGTTTGAGACATCAAGGAAGAAAATTAAATAAGGAGATAATATAAAAACTGCTTTACAAATTATCCCACAGGTATTATGAAGGCAAAGCGGTGCAGATAAAATACATGGAGCAATTCCAAATCCATTAGCAGCGGATGTGCTTAGAAGCCTCGTGTCTATTATGGAAATTTGTGGGCAGCTGCCCATAAATTGATAAAAATGTGTACTCCAAGCAATGCTCACAAAGCTGAGGCTGGAACTGTAACAGGGGAGCTGCACAAAGCTCTGGCACTAAGTATTCTCCGTAACTATACACACAGAGAAACAAAGATGAGGCTGGGAAAATCAGAATTAACAGCAATCCAACTTAACCAGAAGTCATCATTTCACAAGTGTTTATAGAATGAATTAGTCTGTTTAATACAGAAATTAGGAAAAAAGGAGGAAAATCATTACGTACAATCACGGGCTCAGCCCAACTCACAGCAAAAGCATTTCAAAGGTGTAGCTGTCTTTGCCTTTCCAAGCCTATGCTGTGGAATGAGGTCTACACAAATGAAGAAGGACGTGGTGTTATAGATGCAATAACTACCTGGTCATGCAAAAGGGGAGAAGGTATACAAATAATTCTAGGGGCAATGTTAACTTTAAAGCAAATAGCTTGTAGAAAATTAGGTTCAGGGGCAACAGAGGAGGCTAATAAGATGACTTTTGGAAGGGAGAAGGAAAGATTACTGTGGGCACTGCTGTGTGAGATTTTAAAGCACAAAACACTCCCTCATGCATGTGGCCAAGCAGCTTGGAAGCTTGCCTAGAGGTGGGATTTGTATTATGGACACTGCTGAGAAAATTCTATATAAACTTGTTTCTGTTGATGTAAAAAAAGCAAAACAGGCATCTGCTGACATATGAGCATAAAAATGTCACTCACAGGATTTCAGATTCAATTTAAATGAATAAAGTTGTTGTGGATTAAATAAAACAGCAGAGCATAGCTGTATGGGATACGAGAAGCGCAGTTGCTGAAAAAATTTTCTTTCCCTTTTCTAACACAACACAGCTGAGGAAGAAAACAAACTGACTTCGTCATGTTGTTAACTACAGTTGTGCAGACACAACTGTTTGAATAGTTTATACAGAATTTTATCACAGAGGGAAACCAAAACATCTATGTCTGAGCTGCATGGGAAGCCGTAAGAATGCAAATGAGGAGAAGGAATTTATTTGATTCACATGGGAGAAATCTGGCCATCCAGTCTCTCCCTACTGTTAGTAAAAGTGAGAAAGGGATGCATGTGAAGCAGTGACATCCCTTTATACTATACCTTCAAACCATTGGGAAGTGCTCATGTAATGGCAGTGGGGGATCCAGGTACAAGCCTTTGTAAACTACATTTCATTTTGTTAAGTAAAACTAGGTGAAGGATCTGGTTGAAGCTCTGCCTGTGGAGCAGACGGATGAGGTGTCAGTGGTCACACTGCGGGGCAGATCGGTCTGGTGCACACTCGCATCACTATTTTTCAAGCATTTTTCAAGGCCAGCTTGGATGGGGCTTTGAGCAACCTGGTCTAGTGGGAGGTGTCCCTGCCCATGGCAGGGGGGTCAGAACTAATCTCTAAGGTCCCTTCCAACCTAAACCATTCTATGATTCTATGCATAGGAAAAAACACAGCAAGACCTCTCCCATTTTATTCAGTCAGGAGATAATCTCTCTATGCTGCTCTTCTTACTCACATGCTGTATCTGAATGCCATATGTGTTCTGTTAGACCTTAGAGCTTTAGGACACAGCTCAGCAAAAATGCATGAGGGACCTTAGTGGGTGGGTTTGAGAGAGAGAAGATACCAGTATTGTAGGAATTACAGCATGGGCTACAGAGATTGCAGATCTTTGCCATGTTTGGTTCCTGGTGCTTAAACAGAGCAACTCGGGAGAAAAAAACAGAGCATTTAAGGCTGTCATGGCAGGGAGTCAGAAATGTGCCCAAAGCAGCATCATGACTACATAGCACCCATGTGCATGGGTGCTCAGCATCCAGGTCTGCAAGGTGCTGAGCACCTGTGGGCCCACTGCAATCACAAGGAGGAGACTTTGCCGAGTAGTCCCACGTGCTCCATCGCATAGATTTCACAGTGGTACAGCCCTTCTCCTTGTCCCTGTTGTAACTCATACTGGAACTGGTGCTCAGAGTTTCCTGTGGTGGACAAGATGGCTTCATGCTGCTGAGATGGGCAAGGTGCCGCAGTGTACGCAGGTACACCACCTGCTCTCACACACAGCTGCCTGTGGACAGAGGAACCAAGTGTCCTGGTGCCCGCATGGCTGCTGTGGTGCTTGGCACAGATGCTGCTGTGTGTGCTGGAGAGTGGGGCCATAGAAGAGGACAGCACTGTGGTGGTCTCTCTGATTGTGGTCTTCTTCCACATCAGATGCGACTCACATTCTGCAGTTGCATGACAGACGCCTGGTTCTCTCTTTGCTGTGCATTTGGCGATGTCTTCCCTTGCAGTCAGGCTGCACTGTTGCTACTGAAGGGGGGTGGCCCCTCCTAAAACCCTTGTGGTGGTGGAAGCTGAAGCTTTTCCCCCTCAGAAAGGCTATAGGGGAGCAGGAAAGGTTCAGAGAGGACAGCTTTGGTGATCCAAAGGGTGGAAAGCATCTGAGAACAACAGAGTTCTGTGAGTTTCTGAAGATAAAAAGAGATGAGGGAGGGCATGGTGGAGGTCTATAAAACCCAGAATGGCCTGGGGAGGAGGGTGGACGTTATGCAAGGACTCCAGGCCAACAAATTGCAGTAAAAGACAATGATGTCAAAAAAAATAAATGTTTGGTTTAGGCAAGCTGTGGAGCAGGTGGCACAGGGGAGCTGTGGTTGTTAGAGGTGCTGGGGTGAAACACTTTGTTTTTCCTTCTGTCCCCTCCCAATTCAGCTGCTACAGATCAAGACAATCCAACTCTTGGGAGGCTCAGCCCCATTAGTGGGGTTTCTCAGGAGTGTGCCCTACCAGCATTTCCCAGCAGATATTGCTGTTGCCATAACTGCTGCTACCTCTGCTAATTCAGAGAAAGGAAGCAGGGCTGCATCCTTACCTCTCTTTCTCTGGAAGGCTTGGACCTCCAGGAGCCCTCATGCCTGAGCTACTTCTGGCACAAACTTCTCCTGGAGAGGGTGGCCCAGGCTTATGCTTGGGCATAAGCCCAGGCTGTGGCAGGGCAGAGATGGGCTGCAGCATTGCTGGGTATGCTGCAGAGTCCCCACCAGCTTCAATTAGGCAGCGTAAGAAGTTATCTGTGTGCCTCAGGGGTTTCCTATTCAGGAAGCAGAGAGAAAAGGACCATCAAATTTTTATGGCAGATTGTAGTTAATTTATATGAGAACTCTTCTTCCATTTCAGTGCATGGAAAATGTTTTTATAGTAGCTGTGCATGATGTCTATTCCGATCCTTTTACATCAATAACCCTCTTTTCAGGATTGAATTTATTCATGAAAACCCAGCAAATTTCTCTGAGAATTCTGAACTGATAGAGAAGCTAAAGATGATGATCTATTAATTGTGAATTTTAAAAACCTTGCTTTAAAAACCTACTATATTTGAGAAACTTGTCCTCTGGGTTCTGAACAGGGTAGTTTTACCCTGAATTTGTTCTGGTATATCAACAATACATGGTCTTGTGCTAAGCAGTAACAGCTGAACTGGTTCATCTGTCCAACATTGCAGTTTTGTATCTTATGCAAAATGCTTCTACTGCATGAAACTGTGAACAAGTGTTCTCTGTTCATCTTTGCCATTCCACTAAGGATTTTAGAGGCCCTCATGAATGTCACCCATTTGTCCTTTCCAAGCATCAGTGTCCTAATTTTTGTAGCTGTAACCTGTCTGGAAACTACTCCATGCCCTTAGTGACCAGAGCCACCCTTCTCTATCCCCTGCCAGTTTCTACCGTCTTATTTTGGGAGGACTGCCCAGGATATTAGACTGCATAGAATATTAAATACAGGTGTATAGAGTGACATCATACTTTTTCTCACAAAATGCACAAATGATGGTTGCTTGGTGCACATGACCACTGCATAAATAAAAATATCATGGCATCATAGAATCATAGAATGGTTAGAGTTGGAAGGGACCTTAAATACCACCTAGTTCCACCCCCCTGCCATGGGCAGGGACACCTTCCACTAGACCAGGTTGCTCAAAGCCCCATACAGCCTGGCCTTGAACACTTCCAGGGACGGGGCATCTATGGCTTCCCTGGGCAACCTGATCCAGTGTTACTTTCACAATAAACCACTCCATTTGTCTGTATTTCCCCTTTCCTTCTGAAGTGTATGAGAACCTCTGCCAGCTTTGCATCTGGCTGGGTGGAGCCCTTTTCCTCATTGCCTGTTTTCCCATTTCTGTCCAGCAATATGCTTTACCTGCTCAGTCCTTCTCCTTGGCATTTCAATGGTCTACATTACGTTACTCAAACACTCCTTTGCAAGCATAATTGCACTGTTCAAACTAATAATGATAACCATATAATGAGAGCTAGCCACACCTTTTGGCTACTCTCATCTAAACTCTCCAATCAACTGGCCTTGTCAGGGTTTGAGGAAACAGTGGGTAAACACTTATGAGTCACAACGGTTTCTAGAAGTCGCCTGCCCAGAAAGCAGGAAAGTGCCTGGGCTCACGTAATGCCTCGGCCAGAGAGCTCTCTCAGATCAGCATTACCTCGCTGGAGATGGGTTCAGACGTGCTTCTGCTTTCGCCCCCCCTATAGAAAGACAAAACGTCTTCCATGTTTAATCATCAGGTAGCTGTTTTGAAAAAAATGTTCATGTGTTGTTCTTGAGTTATTAGTGTCAACTGATACCAAACCAAATTCCACTGTCGGAGGACAGCAGGAGGCCCACTGTGGATTTCCAATAGAGTCAATCATTATTGACTATTTATACTATAAAAGTCTATAAAAATACCCTGTCGTTTCTATGAGTATGTATTAATCCAAAGATATCAGCAGAGCGAAAGCCTGGTATTGGCACACTTGTCCTCTTCCTTTCCCCCCCACAGACAACACACCATCACCACAGTCACCGCTTTTCAGCTCACAGTTAGTATTTTGCAGCCTCCTCTGCCCCTGGGGTGTTCAAGTGGATCAGACAGACCTCGCTGAAAACCTGGGTGACCTCCTCCAGGGCACTGAAGTGTCCCTCATTTCCCTTTCATTCATTTCACTTCCAAACTTAAGCAAACCAAATCAAATTACTGTCACAGTAATTCTGAGCATGTGTCTCTACATAGAGATTAATGCACTTGAATTTGTTCACTTGAAAAGTTAATTCAGATTAACTCCCCTGGGCCCCTGCAGCAAAGCCTTCGGTGGTCTCCCACAGAGACAAGAGACTGGCATCTTCCGGAGAATTACAGAAATAAAAGTACCTAGGGTGAGATTAATGTCACTTAACCTCGAAAAGCCCCTTTCTAGTCCGTGCAGGGCAGCGAGGCACAGCTCCGCTGGCTGCCTCTGGACAAGGTACATTAGCAAGTGTCCTGGAGTGGTGAATCGAGGGCTGCTGGACCCTGATGGATGTCTGGCACCATGTCAGATGATTCTCCCACCTTAAGATGGGCCAGTATCCTAAATGTGAAGGAAACTACATCAGTTCTGTTATTTAATGATCAGTAGTAGCTACAATACCCACTGAGCTGACAGTGCTCCAGAAAATGCCCCAAATAATTACAAAGTGAAAGAGCTCAGCACTGTGGGAGGGAAAGTCCCTTGAATGTGGGAGCTGGACTGACTAAGATTCACCCTGAATAGTCTGGAATGACTTTCCAAAAAGTTGAGTTTCTATCTTTTGTTTTATTTGAATCAGTTTTCAGAAATCAGCCCTGCAGCATAACCTACTGAAAACGAGTGGGTCACACTCAATTCTCCCAATCTGCTGTATCACATGCAAAATGGGAACTGTATAAACACAGGCATCTAGTGATGCCAGGGAGCTCAGCCACCCACAAGGGCTGGCAGATATGGCACAGGATCCACAGGGCATCCCCACATTTCTGGAGCAGATAAGGGAGACTAAGCGGGATGTCCTGAAGCATCATAGAGGGCAGTGATTGCCACTGCTGCAGCAGAATTGCTCCATTTGCATCCTTATTGCTGAACCTGGGTCCTCTCCTTTCTCCAGTTGTTGTGCTGATGAGCACCCACCTAGACATATCTAGAGCCCTTCCTCAGACAGCTGCTAGAACTACTTTGTCAGGGTAAACTTACCTTTGGGTGATGGAAGAAACAGCTCTCCCGGTGCCTTCATAGGCCTCACAAGGAACCTGTAAATCTGGAACAAGTACTTAAGATTGTGGTTTCATCAGCATCTGAGCCAGCCTGGTGGCTCCATCTTCCCTCCTGTCCTCCCTCCTGCTCCCTGTGGTGTGACAGCTCTCCCTCCTTTCCTCCTGGCTCCAGGCTCCCTGGTTCCTCCTGAAAGACAGTTCCAAATTGTCCAGTCATTTCTGGTGGATTAGTGAGTTAAACTGGCTCAGAGCAGTGTTGGTATAGTTGGCGTAACATAAGCATCAGGAACATGGCTGAGAGTAGAAGAGGGGATTGGTAAAGGGGAGTGACGCCCCAATCCCTTCTCAGCAGCAGTGACCCGTTAAATTGGCTCAGATTGCTGTGTGAAACCCCACCAATGATAAATGCCTAAACTAGGTGGTATGGACCTGTCCCTGTGTGTTTTCCTTAGCACCTAAAACACCTGTGCTGACTAGCCCAGTGCTAAAACAGCCATAAAACCTAAAAAAATCAAATGAAAAAAAATCCTAACAAATGTTGAAGCCCTTTACTGTGTCACTCTGGCACAACCTGTTTTTAACCAAGATGGAGAGCAGTTTCTGTTTGGAAAGATATGGATTAACCTTCATGATATAAGACATCCCTCTTGCCAAGAGACCAGGCTTTTCTTTTCTTCCCCATTTGCTCCTCAGCACAACTCTTTGGCAACACTTGAACATTGCAAATCTACTGAACTGAGTAGCAAGATGACTGCATATGTGATGTACTGCACAGGTCTCCTCTTCTTGTGCTAATTGTATTAATTGCAGCAGTTTTTTTATCCTCTTGTGTGAATGGCATTTTTTAATACATGAAACAGGATTACTTTTGCAGAACTGTGCAGCACAGTGAAGCACGTATATATTTTTGATATGAGAGATGAAATGATCAGCTAGTTAACACCCTCTGTATTTGGTCAGCAGGTTGATGTTCAGTTAGTTTAATTAGGTTGAACAAGACATTGCCTAAAATATGCCTGTGCTTTGACCCAGAGTTTACATTTGTATTGCTCCAAGAACTAATGGAAATGTTTCTTTTGCTGGATTGCTGTGACGCTGTAGAGCATCATTTGCTGTATGAATAAATTGAAAATAGCATACTATGCTTGCAAATGCCACAGGGAAAAAAGGAACGAGAATAATTCCCATATTGCAGCTGCATAAGCTGTAGTTCAGAGATGATGCATGACTTGTGTGGTCACAGTAACATCAACATTGCTATAGGGAGCAGATTTCATCCTCCACCCATGCTGTAAATCCTGTTATGCCTGCACGCACCATTACCAGTATCAGGATATAGGATCATAGGAGAAATGAGGTTGTAAGGGCTGTTGGGAGGTCTTTAGTTGAAAATCCTGCTCTGAGCAGGGTCAGCTGTGAGCGCAGACCAGGTTGTTCAGGGCTTTGTCCAACCAGGTATTGAGAACCTGCAAGGACAGAGACTGTACAGCCTCACTGAGCAGTTTGTTCTAATGCTTGACTGTCCTCATCATGAAAATATTTTTCTGTATATCCAGGACATATAGGGAGCAGTATCCCTGAACCCTGGAGGGAACTAAACTCCCAAGCTTTTTCTTGTGCCTACCAACTCCACCAGTCTCTGTTATCTTGGCCAAACTCCCACTGATATCGTTGGGATATCTGTACACTGGGGACAGTAGTCTGGACTGGCAACCCTGGAGAGGGTCTGCGCATATGGAGAAGGAGCAGAAATTGTATTATCAGTGCAACAAGTACCTGACTTACATGAAGCCCTGTGAGAGGAAATGCATACCCCATTTTGGCATAGTCGCACCCCCGAACATCAGGCTGTTGTGTTTCTGGAGCTGTTTTATGAGCCAAAATGCTGACTGAGTCATAAGCTGGTTCCACCTGACCGCAGCCGCAGAGAGAACCCACTCCTGGCAGAAGGAGGAAAAAATGTCTTTGTAAAGGAACGCTATGAGCCAAAACCACAGAGTTTTGCAGGGCTTCACTAAGCAGCTAACTGCACTTTTACACTTCAGTGCTTTGGGAAACCTTATCTAGAATAAGAGTCATGAATATAATTAAGTGTTTAAACAGCCTCACCCTATTGTGGCGGATATCTTGGTGGGTTAATCATAAACACAGGCAGAATCCCTATGGCAGCCAAGGGAAGGAGTGGTGTGTCTTGGTGTCTTGCAGGTGCTGGATGAGTTGCTGAAGGCTGTTTTGACATTTTGACATTGGACAATAAGAAAGCATAGGAGATGGAGGGAAAAAAGCCAAGGTAACGTCTCTTCTATTCTTCCTTTTTTTTTTTGGTCAGTGAAAATATATATATTCTGCAGTGAGAAAAACGAGGTTTAGAAATACTTAAAGACTTAGAATTTTAACATTAAGGTGCTTGCGTTAGGATTTCATTTATGTCAGCAAGTTTTGTATTGGTACAGGTTTATCCTTTAAAAGTCTTTCAGGAAAGAGCATTAGTTCCACTGAACTGCAAATGGGAACAGCTGAATATTGAGTCTTTAGGGTTTTCTTTTCCTGTCCACTGTTTTTTTAGAAGTGTAATGTCTTCAGGATTACCCTGGTTCACACTTGATGTGCATCAGCCCAGCAGCTGGAGAACAGAAATCACCCGGAGTGCCCTGGTCTGGGGCTTTGGGGCTCGAATGTACGAGAGCGGTTTCTGTGGCCTCATCAATTGGTCTAACATAACTGGGATCTCTCCCTGTAGCTTTGTGATCCTGCCTTGAAGAAGTATGTAGAAACAGCATGCCATGTGTCTTAGGTAGCTGCATGTATGCTTGACTTTACCAAGTGAGAACTTCTTTTGATTTCAATAGGATGCATCCAAGGGCATAATTTAACACTTAAGTCTTTCAGTGTTTAGGTGCAGCAGCTGGAAATAATCGTATTTTCCTGAAATCAATCCAATTCACAAGTTGAGGATTAGCTCTAATTTGTGAAGTGCTTGCTTTTCATAAGGAAAGAGTACGGGCTTTTTGCTGAAAGAGAACAATGTGTGGGTGTTTGTGCCTATGAGTGTATATGTATGCATATAACCATGTTTATTTGTATGTTTCTGTATTTCTGTTAACATTAGGATATCCTGTTCATAGTGTATTTTCTTGTTTATACCTTCTTCTGCAGTAGCGCTGAATGTGGTACTAGCAAACAAATTTTACCCTGGCTGTAGCAGGCAAAACCCAGAACTTTTTCATGATTTTTGTATAGTTTACCGATTCAGAGATGTGGAACTGAGATCAAAGTTTGGCCACAAGTGCTTAGAGGATTTGCCTGAGAACTTGCTGTAACTTAATTTATAGAAATAGTAAACAAATGGTAGTGGTTAAATAAATGTAACGTAATGAAAAAATTTAATTTGTGCCTGCCCTAAATTCTAGGACAACTGCACAAGGTTTTGTGTGTGAAGAGAAAGCCATGTTTTGTTTCACTAGTTTGCTTCCCTCATTGAAACAGTATGAGAAAATGTACCTAAAACTAATCTAGCATTAGCTCTGGTAAGATTTAGAAAAACTTTTTTATTTCTTCTATTGAAATGGATTTGTTCTGCTGTGAGACCGACATGGTTCTGGAGCCCGAGTCATTTACTGTTCTGTGTGTCTGATCCTGCAGACAACAGAAATCTCTGTCAGATGCCTGGGGTGTAGGATTAGTCTCTGCACCAGAGAGTCCCCAGGCTCGGGGCTTTTAAAATGGACTCTAAACAGTTTATTAGCTTTGGAAAGTGGTAATGGTTTGTTTTTCATGGATTAGAAACATCTAATTTCAGTTGATATAGTTGATTTTTAAGAAAGTGTAGTCGCAATAATGCGAAGTGTTGTAAACAAGCAGTGCTAAAGCACTTGGGAATTTGAATTGTTCACAGGAAAATGTGAAATAGTGCAGTGACATGAATCCAATCTAAAAAATATTAGTACCAATTTCTTGTGTGTCTTTTGCTTAGATTGCTCTTTCTGACATCAATAGATTTCTACTCTGAGGATGCTGAAGTATTTGGTATTTCATTCAGTTCATGATCTCGTTTTCTTATGTACTGCTATTGTAACTTCAGCAGTGAACCTAGTTTCTATGAGTAGTAGGGAAATACGGGTAATATCAGAGCTGACATTCTACTTATTGATTCTGATTTTGTCTCAGATAGCTCTAGAGAAATAAGTAATTGCTTCAGAGTTTACATCAGCATACCTTACAGCAGGATTTTATCCACTAAGAATAAATGATGTGACTTTAGCTATTTATTAAGGTGTAAATGACCGATTTAAAAAAGAAATGCACAATTACTATAAATGAGACCAAAAATTATTTTACAATTGAGAACAAAGCACAGTTGTTCCCACTTGTGTATGTCTCTTTGCCACCCCATGGTGTGAATGCTCTGAGGCTGCTGGCAGCATGCAGCTGTGTTGTGTGCAGCGCTGGAAGAACCCCACATCGCAAGGCAGCTTTGGGCTGAGGCAGGCATGGGGAGCTTGTCAGAAAAACCACATACATGCAGCAAAGAAGGAGCTGGGCCTCCGCTTGGGAAGTTCTGTGTGGCTGCCAGAAGCATCTGGCTATGCTGACACTGTCACTGCTTTGGAAGAGGGTTTGGGTTTCTCTGTAAACGCTCAGGGAATTGTGATCCCTCATTTTTCTGCCCCATGCTTTGGATTATGATCTGCAGGAGCTCCCCTCATGAGCTTCCTGGGGAGCATTTTACTCTCATCAACCCTGTGCCTAATGGCACAATCTTGTCCTTGTCGTGTGAGCATGAAATGAACATGTGCTGGGGGCGCTGGTGTGTTCAGCTGGTCATGGTGGCGTTTGGCACATTGGGGCTCCGTGGCTTAGTGTCGAAGGTTGACCTCTCCTGACTTGGTTGCCTGTGTCTAAGGATGGGATTTGGATGTGTCCGTGCCAGCCAGCACATCTCCAGCTCCCGTGTGTAAAAGTCCTGGTGCATGAAAAACTTGAGAGTTCAGATTTAGAGCTCTGAGTATTGAGCTATTGCTCAAGATACCCTTAATTCATAGCGAGCCGTGGGCTATGGATGCAAGCTTTGCTTTCAGGGAAAGGCAAAATCCTGCTTGAGGGTTGCATGACCTGTCTGTGTAGAAGTAAATCCTGGTGTTAAGTCTGTAAACATAGCGGGAAACCTCCTGCTGTGCTGGTTTTGGACCTAGATAAAGTGTGGTGGCTTATGAGGCCTAGAAACTGCTCTACGCCAAGAAACAAACAAACAAAATCAATGGTACTCTGAAGCATTTTGAGCAAGTACCTCCAGAATGCTTTTTGCCTCAAAATGCATTTTATGCATCCTTCTTCCTCTTTCATTGTTATATGCCTTGAACCCTTTTTCCTGGCATTTTCATGGGTCAGGGTGATGTACAGGCACTGGAGAGCAAGCCTGTGCCTCCAGCAGGTGACCTGGGAAGCCGAGGGCAGTGAGGTCATGGTTTCAGTCTCTGCAGATGGAGAAAGCTGCCATGGGAGAAAGGGATCTCCTCCAGTACCCTTTCCCCTGGGGAACGTAGGAGATCACCTCTGATCTGCTGTGAGAACCAGCCACTTGCTGCACATGCAGTAGCAGTGAAGCACTGGGACATCCCCTGCCAAGGGTGAAACTGCTGCTCTTCGAATCAAGTCGTTCCTCTTCTTCCTGACTCCTTGTTACTTCTTTATTGCTAATTTTTTCATTTTATTGCCTTTTTATTGTTTATGAGAGAGCTACTGTAAAAGCTCTGAGAGGTTGGCATCCAGGTCTTGCTCCTAAAGCTGCTAATGGTATCACTGAATAACTTCACCTGACTAAAATGAATCGCATGGACAGAAAAGGTGACTGATGGTGAAGTCTTTGGATGGGATTTGGAAAACATGCATCAACTCCTGTGTGTAACACCAGCCTTGGGTCCTGCCTGCAGTGCGCATGTGCTGTGCGCACCTCAGGGAAGTTTTGCTGAATTGGTTCTGATGCAGCTTTTCCCCCTTTTCTGTTCTGTTTTATGTTGCTTGTACCAATGTTTACTTCTGCCTTAAACTCTTTATTACAAGCCCATCAAATAAATACGTTCAATGGGGACCAGACCTGTAGGCATCTCCATTCCTGCAGAAAGCTTGCTACTCACAGGATGCAACTCAGCCCTTTTCATCCTCAAAGGATGCCCATAGCGACCTGACAGGGCTTCGAAGAGACACCAGCAGGTGGCATTTGAGCACCAAGGCACTGGTGGCACAGGCAGGTTTTGCAGTGTCACTTACTCCTCCATCAGGATGGGGTGATGGATAATCTCACTTTGGAGTGGGGAGATTTGCTGACTCCAGCCATGAGCGGGCAAGAACTCACACTGCTGTCTCCCCTCCACCAACCCAGAGAAATGCGGATATCAAGTTACTTGTGTAGAGCTCTGAGGTAGAGCTAAACTGATCCTGTTCATAACAAGATGAGCTGTGCTCCATGTGGGGAAACCCTTACATTTGGGCTTCTCAAGTGAAATCCCCCAGATTTTACAAAAACATTTTTTTTGTGTGTGTGTGTGCTTCAAAACCCTCTGCACAATCTCTCTGTATTTGAAATCTCTCTCTGTCTCAAGAAAGTTTGATATATCTTTTTTTGTTGCTTTTGCACCCTCTTGCACGGGCTTGCCACATGGGAGTGGGATTAATCTGGACAAATGTAGATGTCTCAAGTGTCTAGACTCCCTTCCCAGTTGATGGGGAGAAATGAACACTTCTGGTGCCTGATTTATTTGGATGCATTTCTGATGTCTACTTGATATGGATTACCTGGGATGACTGGCTGGGTTGTAGCAGCCTACCTTTAAATATCTGAAGTTAGGTGAGATAAATCTGTCACTAGTGTCTAGATGTGTGGCCACAGATCATGCTGAAATAAACACCACGACAGACTTTAATGGGGTATTTATGTCTTTTTCCTTTCATGCTTTCTGGTGGAAGTGTTGGCCAGGTGGCTGAGTTGGATCCAGCTGGTGTAAGCAGGGAAACTGTCAGAGGGACAGCCAACTGAGCATCTGTACTAAATTTCTTTTTCAATGTTGATCCATATTTCCTCCTTTATTTATGTGTAAATCACTCTGGAAATCTTGTTTCCTGGGATTTTTTCCTTTTTTTAAGTTGTACCTTTGCAAATGTCAAAATTGAAGTGAAGTGTATTTTTTCTGCTAGCTCTTTACTCTTGCTGCCTTCCGAGGAGATGAGGTGGATTTTCTGGGCGTTTTATAGAATTTCTGAAATACGCAATCTTTTCAGTGACAATGGATAACTTAATTTTTTTTTGTTTCTGGCTGTGCAGGCTGGAGCCATGCAAAATGCCTTGAAGAACCATTTTTCAACCTGCACATGCAGACCGAGGCTGAGACTCAGCCTGATCATCAGTAACTCTGGGCTTCTATACTCTTAGAAAATAGGAGATAATTTGATTTAATTTAGCCTGCAACAACAGACATTTATGTTAAGTGAAATTACTTGGCTTTTCCTGCAGTTAATTGTCTATACTGATACAAGGCAACTCAATTTTGTCTGAACCCTGTTCTCATCGGCTGTCTCTCTTCCAAGCTGTAGCTCAAGGCTTTGGAGAACTCTAAACAGATGGTTTTAGCCAGCACTGTCAGAAATGCTGCCCTGGTAGAAGTGGCTGAAAAAGGCACGTCCCTTACAATGGACTCCACAGATGGAAAACTACCAGGCCTTGGTGCGTCCCTTCTGAAAGCAAAGGAGTCCAAAAGTCTGCTGTGCACTGTGGCTTCCTGCAAGACAGAGACGTTGTAGGATGGTCCCTCCGCTGAGAGCAAATGGCTGCATTGCCTCTCCCAGAGCGTCTCGTACTGCTCCAGCTAGTCTTCATTTGTACTGGGGATTTGTCAGTGGCAGGGAATTATAAAAGATAAAAAAGAGACTTGCTATAATGCACTGCTTGTGACAAAAATAAGTAATCCTTTCTAAAGTCAAAATCAGCTTTCACTTCTCACCTTTTTTTCACATGCTTTAACTATGTCCTAAATAATCCTGCCTTTTGGGCAAGCAGATAGGAACTACGAGCTATGACTTATAGCCTAGCCTCTGTAGGACCATTAACTTCTCTGTTCCTTGATTTTGCCATCGTTAAAAATGAGTCTATGCTTGCCCTCGCAAAGCTCTCTGAAATCCTCAGAAGAAAACATTTCAAGTTACTATTAGATAGATATTTCTGCTACATTACTGAGGAATACATTTAAAATAAACAAAGGGAAGTGTCTTCTGAAAAGGGCTTATCACAGTAGAAAGGCAATTGGAGGCTGGGTGGGATTATTCTGATTAATTTTAGGTATTATATAGGATCCAGGCCGCTTGTTGTCATTGGGGGAAGCATTCCTCCTGAAAACAATTCACGTAATACCAGATAAGCCTTTGCTGTTAAAAGCTGTCTGGAAGAGCCTGTCTGTCTCCACCGGTCTGCCAGGGGGAATCCTGCCTGCTAACAGGCAGTGGGACCCTCCCTTCCTCAACCCCAGCAATGGTTAAATTAGTGGGTGAATTTTATTTCAAGTTTGGAGAAACAGTCCTCTTCACTGCAGCTCAGCAGCTCTGTTAGGGACTGCGGCACAAGGAAAAGCGAACCAATTGTGCTAGGGGTGAAATGATTTTGAAATAGTGGGTATGGAAAATGACTTCAGTGATGTATTGCTTTCCTCCTTCAGTAATATGAATACCCTCAGCAAGTTTGCAGGAGACGCTAAGGTGAGTGGTGCAGCTGATTCACTGGAGGTGTGGGATGCCATTCAGAAGGACCTTAGCAGGTTTGAGGAATGGGCCCATGTGAACCTCATAAGGTTCAACAAGGCCAAGTGCAAGGTCCTGCGCCTGGGCTGAGGCAATCCCCAATATCAGTACAGACTGGGAAATGAATGGATTGAGAGCAGCTGTGCGGACAAAGACTTAGGGATGCTGGTGGATGAAAAATTGGACATGAGCTGGTAATGTGTGTTTGCAGCCCAGGAAGCCAACCGTATCCTGGGCTGCATTAGAAGAAGCGTGGCCGGGAGGTGATTCTGCCCCCCTACTCCGTTCTGGTGAGACCCCACCTGGAGTCCCCTGCCACCACTACATCCAGCTCTGGCATTCCCAGCACAAGAAGGACATGGGGCTGTTGCAGTGGGTCCAGAGTAAAGTCACAAGAATGATCAGAGGGCTGGAGCATCTCTCCTATGAAGAAAGGTTGAGAGAGTTTGGGTTGTTCAGCCTGGAGAAGAGAAGGTTCCAGGGAGAATTTATTGAGGCCTTTCAATACTTGAGGAGGGCTTGTAAGAAAGATGGAGACTTTTTCCCAGGGCCTGTAGTGACAGGACAAGGGGCAGCGTTTTTAAACTGAAGAGATTGGACATAAGGAAGAAATTTTTTATGATGAGAGTGGTGAGACACTGGAACAGGTTGCCCAGAGAAGCTGTGTGTGCTCCATCATTTGAAGTGTTCAAGGTCAGGTTAGACAGGGCTTTGAGCAACCTGATGTAGTGAAAGGTGTCCTTGTCCACGGCAGAGGGCTTGGGCTAGATGATTTTCAAAGGTCCCTTCCAACCCAAAGCAGTCTATGATTCTGTGATTCTATGAATAAAAGATTAATTATTTCCCTGTATGTTTAAACAGAAGGGGGCATATTAGTCATTCCTCCAACAATCTTTAGTCAAATAATAATCTGTATCTTATTTCATGTTTGTTTGCTTTTCTTCTTTATTAAATAGTCCCAGTAAAATATGAATGAAATTTGAAATGCAAGGGTTGCAGACATGATCCTTCACAAGGAGGCTCATTCCAAATTTTTATTTGGAACCAAGCTCTTTGCTCTAGACTATGCAGACAGCTATTTTTGACCAGCCATTTCCTTCTCTGATACTAACAATGCCTGTGGCAATTGCCGGAGCTTGGCTGCTTCCAAACACCTTGAGAAATACTGAAGTAGCTGAAAGTGCTGTGTTCAACCAAATCTGCCTGTTGCTGACAAAGTGTGAATCATACCCCCGAACAGCAAACTCTGAGTTGCACCCTGTGAAGGCAGGATGCTCTCAGGGACATGGATGAGAAGCAAATATTGAGACATAAAGATGTTTATTTTAGGCACTAGTAGTGCTCTAGTAATTTTGTACAGCCTTTATTTGAACAGCTTCCCTCCAACTCCAGTAAAATGAAGGATCAATATTGATGGATGATGTTATATTGATGGCTATGATAAAACTGGAGAGAGATCTGCACGATACAGCTGACTTTGAAAGGGTGATTTTGTGGAAAATCTGGGCTGGTTGCACACTTTCTTTCTACAAGTTTGGATTTTCTGGTTGCAAATGGAAACTGAATTATAGAATCACAGAATCATAGAATGATTTAGGTTGGAAAGGACCTTGAAGATCATCAAGTTCCAACCCCCCTGCTATAGGCAGGGACACCTCCCACTAGACCAGGCTGCCCAAGGCCACATCCAGCCTGGCCTTGAACACCTCCAGGGTTGGGGCCTCAACAACCTCTCTGGGCAACCTGTTCCAGTGCCTTACCACCCTCAAAGTGAAAAACTTCTTCCTAATGTTCAATCTAAACCTGCCCTCTTCCAGTTTGAAGCCATTCCCCCTCGTCCTGTCACTACATGCCCTAGTAAACAGTCCTTCCCCAGCTCTCCTGTAGGCCCCCTTTAGGTACTGGAAGGCCGCAATAATATCTCCCCGGAGCCTTCTCTTCTCCAGGCTGAACAGCCCCAACTCTTTGAGCCTCTCCTCATAGGAGAGGTGCTCCAGCCCTCGGATCATCCTCGTGGCCCTCCTCTGGACACGCTCCAGCAGGTCCATGTCCTTATGTCGGGGACTCCAGAGCTGGACGCAGTGACCACTCCAGGTGGGGTCTCACGAGAGTGGAGTAGAGGGGCAGAATCACCTCCCTCAACCTGCTGGCCTTGCTTCTTCTGATGCATCCCAGGATACGGTTGGCCTTGTGGGCTGTGAGTGCACACTACTGGCTCATGTTGAGCTTCTCGTCAATCAGCACCCCCAAGTCCTTCTCCTCGGGGCTGCTCTCCAGCCATTCTCTGCCCAGCCTGTATTTGTGCTTGGGATTGCCCTGACCCAGATGTAGGACCTTGCACTTGGCCTTGTTGAACTGCATGAGGTTGGCTTGGGCCCACCTCTCCAGCCTGTCCAGGTCCCTCTGGATGGCATTCCTCCATGTCAATCAAATCCATGTCAATTTAGAGACCAGGATATCGTGTGGGACAGTGTCAAACGCTTTGCACAAGTCCAAGTAGATGACATCAGTCGATCTTCCCTTGTCCACTGCCGCTGTAACCCCTTTGTAGAAGGCCACCAAATTTGTCAGGCAGAATTGCTGCAATACCAGTGGAAACTGATTTCCTATCTAGTTTAAAGGGGTTTGCAGCATCAGCGTGAAGCACGTGTACTTGTGGCTGACCTTTTCTACGTCCCTGATCAGCACCTCCAGCGGGTCAGCAGCAGCCCTGTGTCCTGCTTGGAGCCCTTGGAAGCTCCCTGGGATTTGGCTTGGGCAATAACCTAATGCTCTACAAATAATTGTTCAAGGTGATATTATTTTTTTCTTTATCTCATGATTAGTTCAGGACAGAAAAAGGAAGGAGTTTATTTGACCTGGCAGGGTACAGGCTGTCCAGAGTAAAGATCAAATCACCCTGCAATGATTGCTGTCTGAACTTGGACACAATTACTGTACCAGCTATTTCATAAAATGCTCAGTTTAAACTCAGTATCTATAGAAAGGCTGAAGGCAGCATCTGCTCTTCTGGCTTTCAAAAGATATAAGTCTGTTATGAAGAAAATCCTCTAAAATCATACTGAAGATTAATTTGAAAGTTTTTCAGAACAGGAGGTTATTCTGGAAAATATCACTGCTAAGCTCTAGCATTTCACAGCCCCACTGAGCCAGAAATAAATTAATTCTTAGCACTTTAAGAGAAGTGGGACATTCACCCTGTTTCAAGAAATGTCAGAAACACCTGCTACTAGCCTCTTCATCTAGGAACATCTTTTACATTGGTCAACAACTGTCTTGTTACTTTTTCAGACTAGGACTGAAGTAGGCACAATAAGAACAGATTTATGATGGAAGAATAGATTTAAAAAGGAAAGAGATCCAATGTTTGTGATGTAGGATCACAGGGACACAGGAAATGAAAAAATTGTTGTTAGCACATGGGCAACGCAAAAATCATTACTTTAATCTCATACATATGCAGCTCTAAATAGACAACTATATTATGCGCTCAAGAATTGGCAGCAGCTTTTAGTAAAACTCTGGGAGGACAACTACATCCCTTATCCTCCACATCTGTCCATCAGGGTCCTTGTGTGTGCCCAACAGGTCTCTTGCTGTTGGACCTCTACTTGTCATGGACTTGGTAAGGTGAGCTACACCATTTCTGAGGCTAGAATAAAAAGAAAAAAAGGCTGTCTGCCAGATAGAGTGACTTCTGAACTGCTTTGTGCTCAGACACATTTTTGTTTATGGAAACCAGCCTGCTTGGCCTCCTGAACAATCTTTAAACTTCATGTCTGCTTGGTAGAGAATCTCACTGTGTATGTGATGAGCTCAGATGCAGAGCACTTTCCACAGCAAACAGTCTGGTTTTGTTCCTATGCCAGAAAGGATTCATTTGGGATTAATACTTCCCTGCTGAACAGCCAGCAGTTATGCTCCAGTGCAAACAATGTGCTGATAAAACAGAAGCATCTTTGCAAAGGTCACTGCTTAATTGGCATTAACAGAATATTTTTTGTCGTCACTGGAGAGTGATGATCTGGTCAGCAGTTTGTGGGTCATATTGGTGGGCTGTAGTTTTGCGCTATGAGTCCTGACAGCTGGATGCAGGTCCCTGCACTGAGCAGAAGGCAGAGACTCTGTTCCCCATCAGAGCACGGGAGAGCTCACAGCTCTACCTTTGGGACCAACAGGGTATGGTAAAAAATAGGGCAGCCCTAGGGATGTTTCATATCCACAGGCCAGGCAGCCTTCAGTGACTGGGAACGTTCATATGGGGAAGGGAGGGAGAGGAGTTAAACCCTGTGGCTTAATTTGTACCTTGACAACAGACTAAGTTCTGACTCGGGGCTGATCCTACAACCATGCCCAAACCTTACATCTTATTGTGTGCTAAGTCCACCCAGATGGGACTTATTATTCCTCTCCTCTTCTAGCTCCACAGTAATTTGCTGACAAATCTTGCCAACAGTCTTCAGAAAGTTGAAAATTAAGTATGTTTGGAGTACTGTAAAATAACAAGGCCCTTGGGGAGAAGCGGGATGCACAGCTGAGCTGCGAAACGCAGGCTTGTATGCTGAGTCCTGGCACCGGCTGTGAAGGGTTCAACCACTGCCTGTGAGAAATGGCTTGATAGAGGATACTTGTCTGCCCGACTTCACAGGAACAAAGCTTGGTCAAGAACGGTTCCTGTCCAGGACGGAGACACAGGATGGGTTTTACACCCACAGGTCACTGAGTGAGGTATCAGAACTGACTATAGACCTCTCCTGGCTGACCTGGCCATGAAGCTTCTCTCTGCCTCGCTGGCTGAGCGGTTTCTTTTGCAGACCAGTACAGACCCAAGCCTGTCACTGATGCTTCGTTACTTCTGTGGACACAGTAGGTTGGTATGACATTGCAAAAGTAGAACCGAAGGCATTAGCAAGGGGCTGAGGCACTTTGTGCTGCCTGAGCCTTGCTGCAGCACCCGTGGCAGGAGCAGGCAGGCAGGAGGGGAAGCAGGGGCACGGAGACCTGCCAGCTGCTGCTCCGCTGCCTTGAGGCAAAGCTGGGGTTACAATTCAGGGCTCCCGAGTACCATCCCCTCTGCACGTCAGTGTGTTTTTCTCTTCCTAAAATAAAAACTTCTAGTAAATTAAGTGCAAAAAGATTGAGTGAGAGATGATATCACAAAGCCGAGGTCCCCCTAGGTAGAGCACTGAATGTAATTCTTCACTTCCACAAAAATTTATTGTATTTTTCAAATTTGAAATCCTTTCCTTTACACCAAAGCGTTCACCAGTTCAATATTCAGTAAGAAGTGAGGATAACCCAACGGCGTTGACCCACACGACCCAGGACTCTGAGCAGCTGGCAGGTTCTGGCTCTCCATCCCTGGCTGACCACCCTGCAAGACTCTTGCCAAAGCTGCAGGAAGCATTGGGAAAATGCTTCTGCTACAGTTCTATACAGATGCTTCCATATCTGCACTTCTCTTGGCCTATGATCAGCTCTGCAGCATCACTTATAAAAGTCAAATCCTGCTTTTTAAACTAGGCTCTATCAAATGTCTTTACTTATTTTCAGCTGGATCATTAGCTAGATACCTCTGCATAGTTTTTAACACATGGATTCTTCCCTTAAAAATTACAGTAATCCCATTTCTAGGGCCACCCAGTCACTGAGATCACATACCAATTTATACCGGCTGAGGAGATGGCCTATTTAAGCTTCTCGTGTTTTCTAACCAAGTATCACTTTCTCTCAAATAAGATTGTTCCAACACTTTGAGGACTCCCCAGCAGCAGATGATTTGTGGTTCATGTTCTCTGACATATGACAAAATGAATTAAGTCCTGTTTATACCTGCTTGCTTTTGGCAGCAACATGCCCCGTTTGGGACAATTTAGAACAGTAGAATGGTTTGGGTTGGAAGGGACCTTTAAAGGTCACCTAGTCCAACCCTCCTGCCATGGGCAGGGAGATCTTCAACTAGATCAGGTTGCTGAAAGCCCCATCCAACCTGACCTTGAATGTTTCCAGGGATGGGACATCTACCACCTCTCTGGGCGACCTGTGCCAATGGCTCAGTCCAGATCCCACAGAGCAAAGGCACTGGGTGCCCAAGGGTTTCAAAGGTGATTGAGAACAATATTCTGCACCCATTAGAGAAGCCCAAAACAAAACATGTGGATTGCTAAGTGCCTATGGTAGTTGCGAGGAACCATTTTGTTCAAGCCTTAGATGCACCGGCCCATCTTTATAATCACTGTGGTTTCAATCAGAGCACTTCTCAAACAACACTTAAGTCTCCCAATGCTCTTCCCATGGGACAGGTAAATGTTTTAAATCCATTAACTGAACACACCACCCAAAACTACGGAAGTTTATGGACATGGCAGGAGTGAGGCTGGAAATAGACTCTATATTTTGACTTTCTTCTTATCCTTTCTGTTTCACTGGAGACCTGACTTAGCCCAGGATTGGTCTATTTTCTTTATGAGAGAAGAGGGGCTGAGTCACTTTTTTAATGTATTGACTATTGAAAACCTCCCCTTATGTAAGCTTTCTATTTCTTTACACTCCTGAATGTCCTATGACTTGGTGCTGGGCAGAGCCCCCACCTCAGTTTATCAAGCAGCTCAGAGAAACACCCCCTTTGTAAATACAAGGGTGTTTTCTGTTCTGCCTCAGATTCATGAAATGAAACCCCAGCACTTGCTGTTGAGCTGTTCCTGTGGCACAGAGCAGCTCATCGGGCAGAGGGATTACTGCCCTGTGCCACCTTGCACAGCCAGCACGAACGCATTGGTTCTGTGGCCAGAGGGAGATGCTCACAGCCCGGTGTGGGGGGGTGTTTCTGCTGGACGGCAATGGGAGATGCCTCTCAGCATGGCAGGAAAAAATGAGTTCGACAAGTATTACCAGGGATGGCTTTGCTAGGGGAGGGGAGAAAAGAGGCAAGGCTCAGGGAAGCGTGGTCCCCCAGGCAGCGATTTGTGATGTGTTTTGTGATCTGTGATGGATGGGTGGTGAAGGCAGGGTGCCCGCGGGGCTGTGTGCTGCCACTTTCCTGAGTTAACACCACAGGTAGAACCAGCCCCCTTTATTTTACACCAATTTCAAGAGGATGCTGTCAATAACCTGCTGAAGAAAGTTTCAGTTTTGGCTACCATCTCCCTGAAGCCTGGCATCCCAAGCCTGGACACCTCATCTTTCGGGAGGCAGTGTGCCACAGCAATAGCCAGAATTATTCTGGTGAAGTTTTTCATTGCCCTTGATACAATGTCAGTTAGAGGCCAGGACCCCGCTGTGTTTGGGCCAGGATATGTGCACAGAGGCAGTCTCTGCTCTGAAGAGCTGTTAGTTTCACTAGCAAAGGCAGGAAAAGGGTGAGGGGAAAGGAATTATCAGTACAGGTTGTACAGGAAGAAACATCACATAGATTGATTTCAATAATTCATCGTGTATCTTCTATATAGCAGCCATGACTTTCTTAGTGATTAATAATAAAAAGAAAGGGTGGTTCCTGGTACGAGACTGCCTGTTGTACCAGTGCTCTGGTATGCTCTGCAAACATGGATTGATTTCAGTGTATATATAGGCACATATATGGAATCTGTGCCATATATCACAGAATGGTCAGGGTTGGAAGGGACCTCTGGAGACCATCTAGTCCAACCCCACTGCCAGAGCAGGGTCACCTACAGCAGGTTGCACAGGATGGCGTCCAAGCAGGTTTTGAATGTCTCTGGAGTGGGAGACTCCACAACCTCTCTGGGCAGCCTGTTCCAGTGCTCTGTCATCCTCAAAGGAAAGAAGTCCCTCCTCATGTTTAGATGGAACTTCCTATGTTCAAGGTTGTGCCCATTGCCTCTTGTTCTGTCACTGGCCACCACTGAAAAAAGACTGCTCCCATCCACCTGGTACCCTCCCTTTAAGTATTTATAAGTATTGATAAGATCCTCCCTCAGTCTTCTTTTCTCTAGACTAAAAAGACACAGGTCCCTCAGCCTTTCCTTGTAAGAAAGCCCTCCTGAAGTCTAAGGTTTCAATCCTGCTTGCCATTTTGTGCATACTGCACTTAATCCTGAACTCTATCTTCTCATGATCACGGAAGCCGAGTCTTCCCCCAACCTTATACACGTTGCACGGCAGCTCTGGAAACTTAAACGTTGGGAAACACGAGCAGCAGTTGCAGGTGGAAGCAGGACAATGTGGTCCTTCGTGGCAATAAGAACAGCAGATATCACCCTCACAGCCTTTCTTTACTGTTACTACACTTAATTATAAAATAGCCAGTGGGACTTCTCCTCCATGCCAACACTTGTCAGTCTGGAGGCACACGGACTGAGCAGCGGTGTACATGTTTACATCCATGTATTTCAGCATTAAACCTCCTCTTAAAAAAGCCCTGTAGGCAGCTCAAGACAGGCATCCTATGTAGCCTGGGGGCTGATTTATACCTCTTTGCACATTGAACCTTGACTGTTAAAGTTCGTAAGTCTGAAAATATTTCAAATATTCAAACAAAATTAAACAGTCAAAACACACATAATCTCTTCTTTCTCCTTCTTCCCAACAAAGTGTCTCCTCTTTAAGCAAGAGCTGGTTTTGTTACCATCTTAAAAAGAAAAACAGAATGAAAAAAGAAAAAGAAAAAGAAAAAGAAAAAGAAAAAGAAAAAGAAAAAGAAAAAGAAAAAGAAAAAGAAAAAGAAAAAGAAAAAGAAAAAGAAAAAGAAAAAGAAAAAGAAAAAGAAAAAGAAAAAGAAAAAGAAAAAGAAAAAGAAAAAAGAAAAAGGGCCTGATTAGGACAGAGCAGCTGTTAAAAGGTCACCTCAGCTTTTGCTATTCAAGTAGTAATTGGGTTCTCAGTGTAGGGCCACTCTTTCCAGCTGAGGAAAGGAGATGCTTGCTGGCTTGCTTCAGGTCTTACGGGAAGCTTTGTGCACTTAGGAAACCAGCTGTTTGGGACCCGAATGGTGTAAGTGCTCGCAGCCTGGCAGGGAGGCTCTCAGCCCTCACAAGGAGAGTTTGGTGCCTGCCGGGATGCTGGTGAGCAAAACTGACCAGCCACTGGTGGGTACTCAGGGTGTTAAATGTTACCAGGCTGTGAGCAAACCTCTGCTGAGAGGGCTCACTGGGCTCATCTATAAACAGAGTGCTTTAAAACCTGGCTTTGGTGGTGAACATTCTTTGAAGTGGCAGTGTTGTGTGGCATGTCCCAAGGGACCACGTTGTTCTGCTGTCGGCCACATCTGCCTGGACTAGATGTGCTATTATATGCTATTAGACATGTTGCCATACCCTTCCTTCGTGCAGCTCTTGCTTTTCACTGAAGAAGTTATTAAGTCTTTTAGGGAAATTAGAAAGCTAAAGCAGCAGTAACTGCCTGGGGCACATGCAAATCACCACCCAAACCTAAGGCATGTGCTGCTGGTGATTTCTGTTATTGTTATTATTCTTTATGGTGTCTTGTTTGTGTTAAAGAGAGAAGGAAGATGAAAGACAGTTAGAAAAGCAATTGAAGAAAAGCACCCCCATAAAAAAACAGGACAAGAAGTTGGGGCTAACTGTGAACTTCAGAAGGGCGAATGGGAAAAAAAAAATAAAAATAAAGGCAATTCATTTTCTGCTCCACTGGAGAAAAGGGGATTTGGCACATGCTTTTTAAAGATATAGGATTGTATGAGATATCTGATTTAATTACCATTTNTCCGATCTAAAACAGGACAAGAAGTTGGGGCTAACTGTGAACTTCAGAAGGGCGAATGGGAAAAAAAAAATAAAAATAAAGGCAATTCATTTTCTGCTCCACTGGAGAAAAGGGGATTTGGCACATGCTTTTTAAAGATATAGGATTGTATGAGATATCTGATTTAATTACCATTTTTCCTCCTAGCAGAGCTTTGCTCAACCACTCAAGCCAAATGAAAGTATTATTGGCAGGGCAGCTTCTGGACAGCTAGGCTGGAAGCTTGGACCTTGTTGAACCGAAGCAGAGCAAATAAGCCTGATCTGTAGAGGAAGCTGTCTCCCAGAAGTCACCCAAAAGAAACAACAGAATGCAAAATTTTCAACTTGGCTGATCACTTGGGTTAAGCTGCCTAATGTCATTTCACTTCTCTGCTGCATTTCTCACTCCTGTAAAACCACTGATGCCTCACATGGCACGGGTACTTCATCACAGCAGGGAACTTAATTACATATCTTGGGAAGAATGAATCCCCCCACTCTGTGGGGGTTCAAATACTTAAGTCCAAAGATGTCCTTAAAGAGACATTCAGCCTCGTGGTAATAGACTTTATAGGTCAGTTCCCATCAGACAAGGTTAAGAACAGTGTGAAGATGGTCTTGTGGGAAGTGCAGAACAAAAGAGGTCTTGTGCCTCTGTAACCTGTTCTCAGCAAGGACTGGAGGATGTCCAGGAGGAAATGTCAAGGAAGAAGCTGTATGTACAAGACTGGAGGCAAGAGTCGTGAATAATGTAAAAGTTTACTAACTAAAAATAACACGTATTAAGCCTTTTAACTAGGGAGACTGGGAGGAGTAGAAGGGAGAACCACAATGCAGAGCCCTGTATGTTGGGCTGCAATAGGGAGAAGTCAGGCAAGTTATGGGTGGAAAAAGTGATAAAACAGAGAAAAAGAAATGATGTCCTTATTTATGTATTAATGCACAGTTATTATTTCATACTTAAAATAGGTCTTTTTTTCCTGAGAGTGGTTGCTCAGTCTGTCTGAAATCTAAACATTTTCAGGGTGTCTTGGTGGGTGTGAGAATGTCAGTGTCCTTTCAGCTTGGAGCTGTTGCTTGAGGGCAGCGTGTGGCTCGCTGGCTTGCTCCCGCAGGTCTCTGCAGAGCAAGAGGAGTTAATGTTTGCACAGGGATAAGTCTTTGTTCTTGTTCAGTGTTTACCAACTTGACTAAGCAGGCACCACGTTTGCTCCCAGCAAGTAGCAAACTTCAGTGCAGTCTTAAATGCAAATATGAGCCTGGAGAGTCTGTTCGCGATGTAAAAGGTAGTGACTGGGAGAAAGACAGCAGGATGGAGCCCTCAGCAGTGGTGCCTCAGGCCCACAGGTATGTCTAATACCCTCAGGGAATTCTTCCAAGATTAGAGTTAAATTCAGCTAATTATAATGAAAGACTTCTTCCTGAACGAAAAGAAAATAAACAAGTCCTTTAATCTTTGTTTAACTGCTCCTGGCAGACATGATTATTATTGCTGGTATTTATCTATTTCATACTGTCTTTTGCCTTCTTTAATCATTTCTACCTGCAGAAAGTCAAGGAAGACTTTCTGAGACCAGCAGGTGATGGCTCAAGCTCCCTGTGGAGGGAGGAAAGGACTCTAAGAGGTGCAGGAAGAGGAGAAAAGAACTCTTTGTGTGTAATAACTGCATTCTTTATTTTGTAGGCATAGGTTAGTATTTAGTAGATCTGTTACCCAGCTCTTGTTCATCGACATAAGACAAGTCATTGAAAATGACCGCTAATTTGCACCTGTTCAGGCTGTGGCTTCTTTGCTGTCCTGACTCATGATGTATAAGGATGCTAAATGTGTCAATAAAAAGTCATTGCTTTTCTGCAGAAGGGACAGGATTCGAAAGAAGCAAGGCTGTATGTGCCTGGGTAAATGGCCAGTGTTTGCAGAGGTGCCGTGCTGTGGCATTGCTGTCTCTGAAGCCTTCTCAGAGCTTTGGAATTTAAGATCATTTATGGCAGAACTGTGTGCAATTCAAAAGTCAAAATTACAGGTTGTTCAGATCGTGTTTGTATATACCTGGTATTTCTTCTTCCAGGTTATCTTTTAGTCATTCTGCATATAACAGCATCCAGGGAAATAATATTGCCCTTAGCAGTTTCATGCAGTTAGGAAGTTTGAGCTGGATGGATATCAGACCCTTTGGCCACAAACACCATAAATTTACATGAAATCTCTTTGAATTCTTTGGTCTCGACAACCTTCCTTGCAATATGCCTTATGATTTATGTGTCTCACTGAAGAACGCTTCTGCTCATTTGTTTTAAACTTGTTGCCTGATAATGCCATTGAGTGCTCCCATTTTTCAGTCTGGGGACTGAAACTGAGAAACTCCTTCTCTGTTCATCTCTCCATGTCACTTATTATTTTATAGCTCACTTCCACACACCACTTTGGCTGCAGCTAGACAATACAGTAAATCCAGGTACCTCTCAAGAACATGGTGATCATGAGGCTGTGCTAATTGGGGATGAACTCACCTTCCTGTTCAAGTGTGTTCCAAGAACGGATTAGTTTTTTCACTATCGGGCTTTATGCTGGATTAGGTATAATTCTGGCAAAGGCTTGTGGTGTGTGCTTTGATTACATTCCTGTCAGGATGATAATGAACCCATACCTGATTCAAGTCTAGCATGACTGTCAGGTGACCCAGCCAGGGACAGATCTGGTATTTATGATCAGAGAACCACCAGAACATGAGAAATACCCGATGAGGTCAGATCTGGTGTCCATCTGGCACGGTGCTCTGTCTCCTGCAGCGGCAAAAGGAGATGATATTCAGGGAGAGCACATGAGCCTGGTTGCTTTCTGTGCTCCATTCCCCTCAGCATCTGGAACACTTTTATCGTTAATGTTAATGGATATATCCCTGTCTGGTCCTTTTAGTATTTTTAGACCTCTTTCATGAAGTGCATCCTCATTCTAGTGTTGTGGGTTTTGCTGAGTAACAAGCAGCTCTGCTTTTGCCTTATTCACCAGCTTAAATTTATAAACTTTGATCCTATTCCCACTTACTCACCCCTTCTCCAAAAGAAGAGTCCCAGCTGTTTCAGTCTCTCATAAAGTGGCTTCTCCCACCCTTTTTCTGTGCCTCCTCTAACCCCATTATCTTTCTTGAGAGGTGGAGACCGAACCTGCACACAGTATCTGAGACGTCAACCTGAATTATTTTGTGATCCCATCTTATGATCTTGTGTGCATTCACCAATGCTTTAGAGGCAAAATAACACTGCCTTCTTCCTAATATCCATCCTGACAATACCCAGCACTGTGCTGGCTTTTTTTTTATTGATGCTGCACACTGAGCTGCTGACTTCAGAGACCACCAGTGATGACTCCAGGACCGCCTCCTTGGGTTTGGTTGCCAGTTCAGCGCTTCTCAGGCATGCTTGATTATTTTTACTCACTGTACCACCTTAAAAACACAGGCTGTCACCTCTTTTCCAGGCTGAACAGTCTCTGCCAGGAGCCATTACCCTCCTCTGACCACACTTACCAGTGTTTTCCGCACATTGCTGGGTTTTGAGTTCCTTTTGAGAGGGGCAATCAGAGCAGCAAGAAGTAGCCAAAATGCAGTAATTTAGCGGCATATGATGTTCCCTGTCATATTTTTATATCATTTCTTACGCTTCCTAATTGCTGTTCTCAGTTTTTGACTGCTGCTGTGCAATAAACTGCAGTTTTACAGAGAATTCTCCACAAAGACAGCAGAATTTCTTTCCTGAGTTGTAATAGCTCATTTAGAGCCTGTTCTTGAATGTACAGAGTTAGCATATAAGTAATGTTGACCACCGTATTGTCACCTTGCAATTTTGTTTTCTTATTGATGAGATATCAATAGTTGAGACAAGACATAATGTCATAGTGTCACATAGATATGAAAAACCCCCAAGCTTCAGAACTGATACCTGTGTGTGTGTCACAGCTGTTTTTTAAATAGCAGCTTGTCATATGGGGTTGTGTGCTAACCGTCTTGTGGAGGTGAAGCTTTTCCATTGCAAATCCTTCGTCCTGTCAAAACAGCAGAACCTGTGGGAAATCAGGAAAAACGGAAACAAGTTAAGACAGCTAGTGAGAGCTCCGGGCTGTGAAAGAACCACAGCAGAAATAATGGATTTGGGGATAAAGGGAGTCTCATTACTGAATCAGAATAAAGTATCTGAAAATGTACTGCACAAAGCAACCCTGCACTGGCAAAGGAGATAAATGAATAAACAGGCAAAAATCTTCCCTTAACTTCTGTAATCCTGCGAAAAGAAGGCATGAAATGAGTACATCATTAACCATTCATTAAGATGTTTTTTGCTTTCTGTGTGTCTAAGAACATAGATGCTATTTTATTCAGCCTTCTTTGACAATTAAATATACTGCAATAAATTTCTTCCCTGAGATTTCATTTATTATCACAAATGACACACTAGCTTAATAAAAAATGTTTCTGAATTAACCAATTGCACTTACATTATAGTTTTAGATTGATTGGGCTTTTTATTTTGAAGTCCCATCTTTGTATTGTAATTATGTTTTACTCTTTGAAATGAGTGGTTTTATTATGAGATAATTTACTTTTCCTTTCAATTTCCTTGACTAGTACGTATTGTGGAAGTGATAAAATGAACCAAGAGTCTTTCTTATGTTTTTGCATTTCAAAAGGAAAGGGAAAACTTTTTTATAACCTAGAGAATTAGTTTCTTTTTTGCTTGTGTTTATTTGAAGAAAATTAGAACTAATCATGTGGAGATAATTATTCACTTAGTGCAATACTGTTTGACCTACTGCAAAACTCTTTGGAAAAGAAAGTTATGTTGAAAGAAGCAGAATTTTAAGAAGCTGCAAAAAAAGAATACAAACCACCTTACAAAATGCAAATAACAAAATGCAAAGATACAGACCCACCTAACAAATTTTACATTTGTGTGCAAGAAGGCTGAAGGCTGTTTTTCTTCTCTCTTCAGTGTCTGACGCTTTCTTAGTCTAGGCAGTCACCGTACTCATAGCTTTACAGTCCTTAGGCGCTGGAGCTGGCTCAGATCTGAGCTGTGCAAACCTTTGATCATCCCTAAACTAAATCATTTTGATGGTGCCAAAAACTTTGCTGAGACTGCTGCTTCCAGGGGGGAAGGGACTTGGGGGGGGAGAAAGCCAGGCAGCTGCTCCAATAAGGATTTTCTGCTGCCGGAGCACACTGGCAGCTCACTCACCGTGTTCACATGAGGAGTTCTGGATGGTCTCCAGAGACCTTCTGGACAAAACAGGGTTTGTTTCTGCGTCTGCCCTCTGTGTTTCCAAATCTCACTCCCTGGTTTTGTTCCTCCATGCCCACCAGGAGAACGGTTCGCACACCAGCGCTACGGAAGGGCATCCCAAGGCTCACGGCTACAAAAATGGTCCTTGACAACCATCTTGCAGGTTTAGCCCAAGACTGGGTTTTGCTTCAGCAAGAGGTAGAAAGCTGCACTGAGAGGGAGTCTTGTGGAAGGGGACAGAAGGTCCCTCCTTGAGCTACACATGCTTGTGTTTGGATGGCTCAAGTTATTCTTCTAACTTTATAACCAATGGAGAAGTGATTTCTGCCATCCTACAGTAAGTGTCTAGAGTGAATTAAATAACCTGCACCCTAGAACTGCTCGTTTGTTTTTGGATGATGTGTGATCATTCCCAAAGCAAGAAGCTGTTCTCATATGTCAATTTTCTGAGCACACGGACTTCGGGAAGGATTTTGCTGGAAGAAGAAACTAAGTTTAAACAATGTGGAGAAACTCCAAGGAGATTCAGTATCTAGTAAGGTCACTTGTACTCTCTTGCTGACAACTCTGAAGTGCTTTTTTGCCAGCTTTCCTTTAAATTAGACTGCAAATTGCAATTATTGGATATCTGAGAGAACATTATGCAGTGCAAGAAGCGATCATGAAGCCTCTGTGATGATGTGATAGCTTAAATGAAAAAGAAAGGGCATGAAAGGATTTTTTTGAAAGCTAACAAGCTGGAAAGCTGGAAGCTGCCATGGATAAATCTTGATGAGAGGAGAATACAGTTTGTGAGTCTTTTTCAAAGAGTATGAAAATTAATTCAGAGACCCAGTGGACCTGTGGCACCGATAACGGGAAATGAACCCCTGTATTTACAGATTTCTGGTGCAAACCCAACATGGTCTGAGCATATTCAAATGCTGTGGTATAGCTGGTGGCCCAGTCTTATTTACTATTTATATCAGGGAAACCTCAATGAATCACATTCATAAACTAGGGCCCACGTTGTCGCTGTACATATGCAGAAGAGAAAAAGTTGTCCTTACACCAGATTTTTTTTTACAATCCCCATGTGGAAGGAGCTGGGAGATTCAGTCCTCTTTGTACTCAGCAATGTTCTTGATTAGCTGAGGTGGATGATTTTTAATTGCTTCTAATCAAGGCACTTAAAACAGGAAACCCATTGGTAACCTGTGGGAACTCTTTCCTCCACCTTCTCTTTGGGCACGAATTTGTTTTATTGTATCTTAAATTAGCTTGGATCCAGGGAGGAACAAAATCCTTATCTGTATTTGTGCATGACGTAGCATATGGGGGCTAAATCATCACTGAAGTTTGTCACTACTACCACAATACTAACACCCTCCAACCTCACCTTGGGTCCAAGACAGGTGAAAGACTTTTTCTGCACCCCAAGTCTCTCCTGATTTCCAAGGTTCTTGCAGTGCAATGTTTGTGCCTTGTTGACAGCCAGGAGGCCCTGTGGAAAACATGGGAGACATTTCCTCACAACGTCTTTGGGATCTACCTAGAGGTGGCATGCATAATTTTATGCCTGGCTTGGGGATAACAAATGGGTAGGAATAACTTCGGGGACATAATCACATCTGGTGAAACTGCCTGGAAGCCTGAAACTTTCCCTTCTTTCCAACACTTTCCTGTGAAAGTTTTCACAATCTTGGGGAGAGGGAAAGGAGTAATTTTCAGCAGTTGATTGAATTTATGTCTTGAAGCTGCAGTGAAAAGAAACAGTCTTTGTGGAAATTTGAAGAAAGCTTACTTTAATTTTTTCATTCCAAGAGAACAGCCTTTCTTTTGCAGAAATAAAAAGTATACACACAACATTTTTAAGAAGGCTAAATGATTTTATTAAACATCATGAATGTCACCCATGTGCACAATATTTGGAGCACGTATGCCGTCACTGGATGATGAACGCTTTACATACCCAAGTGATGGAGCCTCTCTATTGTGAGGGGTTGATACCTTCAGTTTCCTGAAAACTTCATTTACTTAGCTTAGACCTTTACAGAGAAGATTCTCTCTGGCAAATTCTGTGTATAATGAACACTGCCCTGCCATCTTAGCGAACAACCCCATGCTATTCTCCTTCCCCATACCTGAGCCTTGCAAGTGGCTTATGCTTGCTGCCTCTCTGGTGCTTTTGAGGGTCGCTTCTCTGCATGGCCACAGCTGCCCTGGGCTGAGGTAACTGGTGGGGCCAGGGGCGCAGGAGAGATCAGGTGCACCCTGATGCCTCTCTGTGCCCGAACGTCTGGGAGACTGAAAAGATGAAATTGAAATATGGTTTGCTTCAAAGATAGATTTTGCTGGTGCCACCAGCAAAATCTATCTCAAGTGTGGCTGTTTCTCTTTCTGTCTCTCTGTGGCACCTTCTGCAGTTCTGTCTTTAACTGGTTTTGGTGTTATGAAAACATAAAAATCATAGAAGACAGCCCAGTTTCCATATCAGGCTTTATTAATTGCCATTCCCTCCAGTTACCCTCTTGACTGCTGCTTTGCTTGAGCCATTTTTTGTCTTGGTACTACATTCCCTCTCATACTGGTCAGGTTTTGGCATTTTTTGGCATACTGAAGTTGTGCATTTTCTGTGGTTGTGCCCAGCGTTGCTGAAATTCCTCTTGGGCCTGGCCAGTAGGCTTAATTTGCTTGCTCTGAATACCACTTGTTTAAATGTTATCAGCGTCACTTTCCAGTTTGCAGTAACTTTTCCTCCATAGCTAAATGCACCCTGAGTTTGCAGGTGACTTCAGGTGTCTGAGCATTGATTGCTGTCAGGTTTGCTCAGCTCGTAGGTGCCTGCTTGTTCAGGCTAGTTGGGCTCTGCGCTTCCCTGACTAAGTTTTTATTCCTACAGCAATTTAGGCAAACAAGTCCTCTGATGATAGGGGGAAGAAATTTTTGTGCTGAATATTTATCACTGCCTGCCTGTGGCAAACAGAGAACCTGAAAAATGTTGCCATTATACTAAATCCTTAGTTTTTCCACTCTCACCAGCTGGTTTGTTTGTCAGTAGAGTTAATAGCACAAAATTCTCGAGCAGCGTAGGTTGTTTCTCCCTCTGAAATATGTGGCATATTTGTTTCCTTGGAAAAACTGTAGTATGAAATCATGCACACAGAGACGTCCTCTTGAACCCACATGACCGGTAATTGAGAAAATAGTACAGAGTGGTATACTAATAAAAGTGATGTTCCAGGTGGGTTGAAATCCTCTACTGCTTACAAATTTGTGTGGGATTTAGTGAATGTTTCAGCTCTCAAAATGGGGTGTAAACAACTATATTTTCAATATATAAAAGCATGTAATTTCAGCATTTCAAAATGAAGTGTTTCAGATATGCTGAAATGTTTTTCTTGACATTTCAAATTGAAAAGGACCAAATTGCCTGCAAACAGAACCACATATTTCAGTACTATATAATATGAAATTGAAACTATGTTGATTTCAGCAAGTAGGTAAGATCTGCAATGAGATTTGCATTTTCACTATCAAATAAAGCCAAATGAATTGTTTTCAGTGACTTTGGGTTTCTGATTATAATAATAATTGCCATTATTTATAGTCTGGTTAATTCAAAATGATACGTCCACAGGTTTTTATTTAATAAAAATAACCTCTCAAACCTGGTTTGTTTCTACTGATTTCTTTTCCCATTTTTCTTTTTTGTTTTAGTTCAGGCATTCAAAGCCAAGAGTGCACTGTCACCCACCCCTATTCCAAGCACTGTCCAATTTAGCATTAAGGAAGAACTTCTGTGTATATTTCCTACATTATTGTTACTGTTTTGCCATACTTTTATTCACAGCAGAACAGACATATGCAGGCTCTTAGTGTCATTATTAAGCACTGGTTCAAGCCTCCAGAAACCTTCAGGAACATGCAAAAATTAAACTGCGTGCCCCAGTGCTCAGAAATTTGATTTCTACTCCCCAACCCCCTCTCAAATGATGAATCATGCAGCTTAAAAACTCACACTTTGTAAAAGGAAGAAAAGATAAGAAAACCATGAAGATAAACAAGGAAAAGCCAGTCCTTTCCCAAAGTGTAAGGCAATTGCAGGACAGACAGCCACTTCCCCCTTTCTCCAAAATCTCGGGTTGAAAGGGGCTCTCTGGACACAGCTTTAACACAGAAAATGGTATATCTTTTCCACGTTGCTGAGAATGGATGCTGTGCTGACCCTGCTCAGGGGCAAGGGGGGGAAGTCCCGTCTTCTTCCCACAGCTTTCCTTCTCTGCAGTATCAGCTCCTGCCTCAGCTCTAGGGTATGAAGTTGGAGCAGTAGGTCAGGTGTGAATTGGAAACTGTTGACATTATTAGCCTTGTAGTCATAAGTTGTTTGGTGCTTGCAAAATGCCAGAACAGCATCAGTGTCCTATTGCAGGGCTGGTGCTCCTGGACCCTGACATAGGGCAGACAAAGAGTTTGGTGGGATGAGGATGGCTGGCAACCAAGAAGGAGGGACTGATGGCTATGGGAGGAAAAAGACGACCCTTTGTTGAAGGGAAAATACTGTATGACATTTGTAGAGATAATTTCCTTTCATCCCCCTCTTTAAAACCAACTCTACAGAAAACAACTGCTCTTTCTCTCTACTCTCTCTACTCACTGAAGAGCTGAAGGACCAATGGAAGAGTAAAATAGGAAAAGGACCACCAGCACAGACCTCTGAACAGCCAACCTGGGTCTGCACTGTCACTGGGAGAGGTGTTCTGTCTCCGCTCGGCAGCTGTACCGCCTCGGGGCCACAGGGAGTTTTGCCATCAGTTTCCCAAGAAGCAGGACTGCACCATGGGGCCTTGCTGAATGTCTTGACATATTTCATCTGTGATGGCAACCAGACTGGGGCCATGCTTCTCTGCCTGCGTCTTACACCACAAATGCACCTCATTCCTGGATGACTATATTAGACTCCTGGCAAGGACTTGTGGCTAAAACTGAGTTGAATGCAAGGAATAAGGAATCCCTAATGAGGTTATAGAGCCACTTTAGCCAGGCATGATCTGAAAAATGACCCCACCAAGCTTTGACTAGGTTGGTTAGTTTTAAGCTGGGTCAATTCCCTAATAGAAAGAAGTGGGAGGCAGAAAAGTCTCACACAGCGGTAGCTGGGGTTGATGATGGGCTGAAGCATCTCTGTAACACAGCCTGAGGAGAAACCCTTGTCCAGTCCTGTTCATGGCTTTGCTGCTGGAAGGGAGTGAGAACTAACTAAATGAATGGCAAAAGCCGTTGTGGTGTATGTGCTACTGATACAGTGGTTGTCCTCACCAAGGAAGTTTACACAAATGCTTTTATGTTTATCTTAATTCACTGGAAAACTGCTTTTGATCCGGAACGTGTAATTTGTGAGAAGCTTTTATCTCTGGTCTTGTCACAGGCATAAGAATTACATGTGTAGCAAGTCAGTAGATTGGAAACTTATCTTGGATTTCCTTTCTTTGCCTCTTGCTGTCTTGGTTTGAAAAGAAGTTTTGGCTCTTCTCTCAGTATGCTTGCCAATTTTAAAAATAAACAAAATTAGATGAAGCATAAACCCAGAGCTTTCTGTTGTTTGCTTTCAATAAAAGGAAAATCAGAATATAATGATCTCACTTGGAAATCAAACCTCCGTCTTAACAGCTCCTTGAGTTTAAATTTGAGTCCAGCACAGAAAAGGGCTTGAGGATACTGTACTGATTGCTTTTCTTTACTTTTTCAGAAAGGGGCTGTTTGCTGGCATGAAGCTAAAGAAGAAGAAAAAAGGCGAGAAAGGGTTGACTATTGCAAACAAAGATGCACTGGGTAAGGCCTCATAAATAAATATTGCAATTGGGAAGAGCAGGTGGGGTATTATATTACATCTAATTTCATGTGAACTCATTTGAATTGTGTCTGAGGGCTTAGTAATGATAAAACAGGCAGTAAACTCCTTATCACTCCCAAGTAAACAGAGGGCTGATTCTTTTTGCATTAACTGTTTCGTTAAGTCCACCTTCAGATTCTGTGTGTTCAGACTGCTGTATCTGGCAGAGTAAAACAAAAAGAGAGAGACAGCATGTTTTTGAAAGTTTTTTTTTCTATTCTAGAGATGATAGATAATTCATCACAGGTCTGTAGTTCCTCCAGAAGATCTGTTTCTTCTAGAAAGCATAAGAACACAACCTGAGTAGGCTCTGATGGCTGGACGGGCTGGCCCGATAAAGCTGGGAGCTTTACTTAGTCGCAATTCTCCCCTTAAATGTATGGCAGTTCTTTTTTTTTATTTTTTATTTTTAAGAGATATAGGTACGCCCATAAGACATGCAGAGCATCATTCCCTTAACACACCATTGGTTTACAAGCTAAGGACACATTCCTCTGCACATCTTACTGCTGTCATTTTTGTCCTATGACCACAGTCCTTCCGTTCACCAAAACCTGTATTTCAGCCACAACAGAGTCTCACCCTCTATAGTTTTATTTTGCAGTCTCATGCCTCAAATTTAATGGAATTTTTAAAACGTGGACTACTGTGTGTTTAGCGTAGCCCTTGAATAACAGTGTTGTAGTAAAACAGACGTGTGTCTTGACTCACTGTTGGGCAGAAACAGGAATACATATTTTGTGTCGTAAGTGTTATGTAGCTGGAGGGCACTACTTGTAAAAAGATTCTCCTCTCGTCCTTACAGCAAGGGATTTGGGCTTTTGGAGTACAGAAAACTAAAGACCATTAAACTTCTTACTAATTACAGATATGTTGGAGTTTATTTATCTTATGGTCCATGAAATATACCATGCTCTACAAGATACGCCATACTGTAGTTTGCTTTAGGCTTCACTGTCCGCATTCAGATCTCTGTTTATTTCCAACAATTGTGTTTGAATCATTGGATAGATTGGGGTCCTTATGCTGCATCTTTGTGTATTTCGTTGCTGTCTTTGCTGCTGAAGAGTCTGAACTAGCAAAGATACAGCACTCACCCGTTCTCTCTTGTCTTGATTGGGATTTGGGCTTAGAAGACCCATTGGGGAAGTGTGCAGTAGGGGAACGTTTTCACTCACTGAACCATTTGCATTTTCTGTCACTGGATCCAAACAGGGGAATAATTCCTGCTGGTCAGTTATGCACGACATATATATGGTTATTGAGTGGGGAAAAAAGGGTAGCGATTCAGACATTAAAATGTCAGGAAAATTGTGCTGTGAAGGGAAAGAAGCATTGCAAAGAGTTTACATCTCAATAGAAACAACATGGAACTCACAAAAAATGGTCCAGGCAGGTGTCACGCTGACACACTCCTGTCCCCAGCCAGGGGGAAGTTTTATCTGCTTTAGCCTCAGAGCAAACAATACAGAGTACTACAAGCCCATAATCAAACAGCATACTCTAGTGTAAATAGGATATGGAGGGTAGTCATGGGAACTTGGTGCTACAGATGCAAAACTATGGACAGATGCCTTTGCCTCAAGGGCTGAAAATCAGGCTGTGCCTACACAGGTACGGAGAGGAGTTCACCTTCTCTCTGTTCTAGGGAGGTGGGTGCTCCCGTTGGGGAGCAGATATGTTATATGAGATTGCTAGTGGAGGAACCTTCATGGAGCTGGCTCATGCCTGGCTGCCTTGCAACGCAATCAAAAGGTGTGTGCATCTGTACCTGTCTGGTGGTTTGCCTCGGAGTAGGTGCTTGTGGAAGCGAGCCAAAAAAGGAACATTCAGACCCGATGAGAGCTATCTAAGTGAGTTTTACTGTGCAATGGATGGTCCTTTGCTGCCATCATCAGTTTCTAGACAACCCTCAAGTGACCATACCTTTGCAAACAGACAAGGAAGCACTATTACAACCCGTTGTCTGGTTTTGTAGTGGGAGCACAGTGCTGTAGAGTACTTGGAGAAAATGCACTTGGATGTGTTTCCCTTCATTTGATGCAAGGTCATCTATAAGGTCACCTAAGCTCCTGGGTATTTCTGGGCAAGTCATCTTTACTGTTGCAGGTACCCCTTGACAGCTTCTAGACCAGAAATAACTCTCATACAGAGTCACTGAACATTTTTTGCTTATAAATGTAATTATTGGAATGAACTACAGGCACTCAAAGTTTAAACTTTCACCTAAAACACACTGCCTTCCCAAGGCAGGTGTTAAACACAAGCATGCTCAGCAAGGGGCAGAGACGCTGGTAGGACTTCTGTCAGACCAGGAGGACAAAGCAAAGCAGAGTGGGAAGGCCTTCCTGGCCAAATGTAGATGAGTACATCTAAGCTAGTTGCTGAGATTCTCTTTATGGTCAGGAAGAAAAATAAGCCCTTCTGGAAGCAATTTGTCTCATCTGAGTATAACTTTCAACAAGAGATTCCATGAATCATGGTCTTCAGCTCTCTTTTTCTGTCCTTGATCTTCCAATTCATCTCTGCAAAGAGGAAAGGTGAGAAATGATTCTAAGCTAGGCTCTGCTTCGGTTGCTTGGATGGGACTGAAATGTGTCAGACAGTTACAACAAACCATGGATGGCAAACTCACTGCTGTTAAATAATATGTGCAAAACCCAGCAATAATCTGTCTCACTGTCTTTCGAGCAGATGAGAGATGGGGCAGTCAGATGCAAGTAGTGTGCATGAGCCTCTCATGCGTGTGCATAGGGTGAAGAGAGCGGCTACAGCCACAATTTATATGGTATATGATTTTGCAAAGGAGGGGAGTTGCTGCTGTAACCAATGCTGCTCAGTACAAACCACTACTGTATCTCTGATTGTGATACCTGAATAAATAAAATATTCAGTTCATGCTGATGAATTCACTGATCTGCTCCAAGTTAGCTTTTTGCTAGTAGAAATCAGAGGCGGGTTTTACTTTCTTGATTGTTTTCTTCACCAGGTGATCATGATGAAAGTGCAAATCTTCACCATGACACTCTTGGACAACAAGAAGAGGAAGAGGAAGACCTGATGAACAACGATGCACTGTCCAATGTTTTTGGATCTTTAAGCCCAAAGAGGAAAAGGTGCTCCTTGGTGTACCGTACCTAATATCCCCCAAAACACCTTTTCCATCCTTCTCAGGAATGGCATTGCCCTAGGACAATACATCTGCTGACAGATGACAGAATATCCATTTGCTGACAGCAGCAATCCCTTCACTCCTGCTTTCCCACAGGACAGGGTGGGATGTACTTGACAGCAAAATATTATCAACTCAAGACAGATTGTCACCAGATGCTATCCAGTGCAGGGAGAGATTGAAATGGATGCTGAGAGTGCCTCAACTGTGCTAATGAACTCTGCTAATGAAAATGAGCCAAAGGGGACAGCAATCTCTATAGCCAAGAGCTTGTGTAATTTTTTTCATACAGGGGAGAAATGGAGTCAGGTTTTATGGAGTCAACAAGTTAAATCATTCCCATGCATGGCAAGCAGTTGTACTGGTCTGTGTGGATGCAAAACATTTCTCTATTACTAAGTATATGAGAAAGAGAGATGGTCTCTGCTGATGAAATCAAGCAGAATCACAGTTCACAACAAAGCTACCTGCCATAAACAATGCTTGCTTTGTGATGAGAAGTCTTTCCAACATGTTCAAGTACCCGCTCTTGCCTAGAGATGCCTAATCACCTGTTTTGTCATTTAAACAGGGCAAAGCTGGTGACCAGAATTCACGAAGAGGAGATGAAATCCCAGAACTACCAGGTGAGCAGGGGGTGAAGGCCCTTATGCACCTGTGAAATCCTCAGGCAGGCTGGACCTGAGCCCAGGACTGTGTGTGTTGTCCTTGTGCCCCACAGATTGCCATCACCATCATCGAGGCCAGGCAGCTGGTGGGTGAGAACATTGACCCTGTGGTGATCATAGAGATAGGTGATGAGAAGAAGCAAACGACAGTAAAGGAAGGCACAAACGCCCCTTTCTACAATGAGGTAAGTGCTTTCTCTTGAAGAAGGCACTTTCTTCGATGGCTCTGGCTAGCCTCCACCACTTGGTAGCTCAAAAGGGGATGAACTAAGTTTGTAGCACCTGCATGTCTGAGCAGGGAGGTCTATCCAGGAGCTGTTTGAGTTTCAAGCTTGACCAAGCACCAGCAATAGCTCCTTTGAGTTTAGCTCCATTTGTTCTTTCTCTTCTCAAGCTCTGTCCATCCTGTTCCCCACCCCCTCCACCGCATCCTGCCCTACTACCACTGCCTCTCCATTTTTTCAAATGATCCATTTGGGAGCTTTGTCTAAACTGCCCCCCAACCTCCCATTTGTACCATTTCACTGTTTCAGCCTTTCCTTGACATGGTTTGTCCCAGCTGGTGAAAAATGAGACCAAAAAAACTCCCCAAACCAACTAGTCCTTTGGGTTTCCTTGTGCCTCTTGTCCCTTTTGATGATACCCTCTGATGCGGAGTGAGGGCCACGAGCGTTTGTGAAGGGCAGTGCTGGGCAGCTGTGCAAGGAGGAGAGTAGAAAACAACTGTGGGCCATGGCAGACACGAGTCAGACAGCAAGGAAAAGGTTTTGCTGTGTCCACCACCACCTCCCCAGCATCCCCGGTGTGTCACTGGGGCTCTGTGTGTTAACCCAAAAAAAAACCCCAAAACTAAACCATGCTGCTAACAGCACTGGCTACCAGCACAAGGATTATTCTGATCTGCTGTCCCCTTTCCCCACAGTACTTTGTGTTTGATTTCGTTGGACCGCAGGTGTTCCTGTTTGACAAAATAATCAACATCTCTGTAAGTACCTAGGAAGGCTTAGCACAGTAATTAAATGTCATTTTTTTGGGTGTCACTTTGGCTACAAATGATTCTTCTTAATGTAATTAAAAAGAAAAATAATTGTAGGTACCAAGAGTGCTATGAAGTCAGGATGAAGTATAAGAAAGAAAAAGGCTAGGGGGGAAGAAAAGGAGGAAAGGCAGCTAGCAATGATTTGAAGGAACATAACCCTAAAGGAAGATAAAGTGTGCGTTTTCAGGAACATTAATTGCTGGCTTAGCAATCTGTGAGGTAGAAGGAGAAAATTCAGCTTAGCTAAATCTTGTCAGTATTGTCTTCATCCCTCTAATTTTCCAGCTGCCACTTGTTTCAACTGACAGAATTGAAACTTCCAGCTTATCTCAGTTCCCCAGATGCAAGTGTTTCTAACTGAACTATCCAGGTACCTTATCCTCAGCAGTGGCTCTTGGGCTGTCCAGGAGTGTCAGTGGCTGGTTGCTATTAGCTACAGAAGCTGAAAATGTTAATTTACACATGGCCTAGGTTTTGAATAGTGGTAGTAAATTGACAGTCTGAATCCTAAGCTCCAGTTCAAATCCACTATATCACATACACAGCTCAAATATATGAAATTCATACCTACATAAGGTATCTGCAGATCTGACATTCACGTATCCCTGAGGACAGAGCTTATACAGGCTGACAATGGCCCATCTTTTGCATGGGAGTAGATATTGTCTCACTGTTATGACTTCTGTCACAGTGTATGCCCTCTATATTTGTTTCTGACATGGTTAGTATCAGCACAGTACCGAGGCATCAGCTCTTGTGAGCTACTGCTGCTTGAGGATGTACAGCTATTTTTCTTCAAGATATGGCCAATCTTTCTGATCTCACATTCTTTTGATAAGGGTTCCATATATCCAGTGGTGGAGGGGAGAGTGTCAGCTCTCTGAGTATGTTGCGGGTTTGGAGAAATGTGTCACCGTTACCTGCATAGTTTCATCAGACTCAGCAAACTTATTTGATTTATAGCTGGCAAAGGTGAAACACTAAGAAATTAAAGGTCTTCTGGATAAGAATGGCTTTAAAAAACCCACAAACTATCCAGTGCAATGCTCACGTATGTTACTGAAAACAGAGATTCATTACCTTGCAACATGGTTTTGGAAAATGCAATATATCAGGGGAATTAAAACAAATAGAAGAAATATGTGTGCTGGGAGTGAAGGAAGCCCTGGGGGATGGAAAGTTTCACAGCACTTGTTTAGCATGAATCTCACTTAAGAAGAAACAAAGATTAGCAGCCTCCATTACCAGCCATCATTCATGCACTGAATTTGCTTAATCTGTGAAAAGCAACTCATCTGCATATGGAAGCTCAAGGAAAACAAAAAAGATTAGTGCTGTTGTCTATTGGTTCAGCAGTTAGTCTAGCTGTATTCAAACACTGCATTTGAGGTGAAAATGAGACATTAAATTTCTCAGCACCTGCTACTTAATAGATTTTTTCTTCATTAATATCTTCCAGGGCATTCCAACAACCCTGTAGTAATGCCATAGTAAAACTGAGATGCCCCTTTCATGCTAAGCGTGTATCTCCAGTACTGAAATACTCCCCAGTTTAACACTGTGCATGTTTGTCCTCCTTCAGAAAATCTGAAGAAAATCATTCAGTTATCTATGGTCAATCAAGTGTGAAAAGACACAAACCTTTAATTAGATACGATGTAGATGTGATGCTTCCTCTCAGAGGAGACAAGAGGTGTTTGCTATAGACTTCATGCTCGGATGCTTTGTTATGTTAGAAAAAAAATATGCTTGAAAAAAAAGTACCATGAAAGATACAGAACATTTAATAGAAGCAGTGAGTGTTTTCCTCAGCAGTTAGAAGCAACATCTGTACTACTGGGAGAGGAACCCCCCATCATTTTGGTGGAAATGGGGCATTTACCCAAGGGCACCACATTTCACACAGCAGATCTCAAGGATGGAGAAGTGAGGTTTACACATTTAACGCTCTCTGAACATGCTGTCATGCCCTGGAGAGAAAATGCAAAGAGCAATAGGTCAACACCACCTTGGACTCACCACGTATCCTCTTGTTTCTGGGCTTTGAAGAAATTCCCTTTTTTTGGCTACAAAAAGGCTACAGCCTTCTTCCCCCTTCAATCCATCCTGTATTGGATCTGTTGACTTGAGTGAGCTCCTATTTCCATGTAGTTCCTCCAAAGCTGTAATTTTGCCTGGCTTCAGGATGAAACCCACCAGTTTTCACTGCTTCTTCCCCACCCCTGTGTGCCCTAGTCTGAGTGTGTTCCCTAAATCACAGGGCCACAGTGGCCCCAGGCCTTTAACAGGGAATGACATTATGTTACAACTAGAAACCTCCCAAATTTTCTGGTAGATCTTGGTCAGTGATCTTTGAAACATACATCTCCTGGTCTTGAAGAAAAATGCACTAAATGAAGTCACACGACAAATCCAATGCAAAATCACAAAAGTCTTGTATCCCTATCTAGGATGTGTATGTCCAAAGCCAGGGCATGATGTCTTCCAGATTCCTAAAGTGCTCTCAGAGGCTTGGTTGTTTAGCTTCAACATTTAGATTTAGCTTCTGTGGACTTGAATCCCACAGGCTTAGCTTCTCTTTGCAGTTTGCCCAAGGGGTTCCAGACAATTCACCTTGCTTTCAGAAGCTTTTCCACAACCAAGGAATAGGTTTCAACCTTTTAAGCTATTCTGAAATGAGGTGAGATACATTTTTTAAGAAATACAGTTCTAGAGCCAATCTTCCCTTGGAAAATGTTGGTAGCCTCTGCCTTGTCTGTAAAGGGAAGCACATGCATGTATTAGAAAACCAGACACAGAGGTACATAGATCCAGGAATCATGACAAAGGAAAATTATTGATTAAATTTGAATTAAATAAAATGAATTAAATTAAATTCATTACTTGGCAGGAAGGATAAGGAAGCAGACTCACTAGGGCCTGCCTGCCATGTCATTTACATCTATATCACTTCTCTGATTTAATTAATATTGTGTGGGGTAAATCAGAATTGAGTCTCTTGGTTTATGTGCACATCGAAATGTTGCAAAGAAACACTTTAATTCTTTCTCCCCTGGGTGTACTCAGTTCTTATGGCAAATCAGCTATTGCACAGAAAGCGATATGGTTTCTGCAGCTTAGTGTGAAACCAGTTATGTCCCATGTGTTTATATTCATTATGATTTATTTAAAACTGCCAGGATAAGTAATATAACTGCACCTGCTCTGAAGACACATCCATCTGATTACCGCTCTGTATAATCCTGGGGCCTGGGATGAACCTGTGTGATTCCACTTGGATGCAACTATATTGGTTTCTAAATTGGCACAGTACTGGGTAAAGAGCAGATTTTGAATGCTTACTGTATCTGCTGTGGCTATGTACACCCAGTTTTGGGTGGTGCTGGATGTCGCTGGATGTCGCTCTGAACCAAATGTGATCTTTGTTAATTTGCTCTTCCTTATGCTGACTGGGAAGAGAGATAGTGACATTCTCTAACCAGCCTTTTTCTAACAGGTTATGCACAATAAACTGATTGGGAGTGTGCTGATAGGCTCCTTTAAAGTAGATCTGGGGACAGTGTATGGTCAGCCAGGTAAGTGATGCGTTTTCTGCCCTTTTTGTCTGTTAAATGAGATGTGAGGCAGGGAAGGAGAGGAGAGGGAGGTATACTTCTCCACTTAGATGCTTGTGGTTTATGCCAAGGGATAAACTTAACAATGTTTTTGGAAAGGTTGTTTTCCTATTTGGATACCAGAACACCAACCAAATTTTTGGAAAAAAGTTCAACACTGAAAACACCTTGACAATCTGCCCATTGGTTGGAAGCACTTATCAAGGATGGCTTTTCTTTAGCGGGTCAGAGTGGGCAGCTGAATGCTCTACAAAACCCAACTTCACTAATTCGTTACAGATTCGTTACATCCAGAGCTCTGTTGCATGTATTGGGGTAGAAGGGGTGGAGGGAGCAGAATGGAATGTGAGAGGAACTGTAAGGTGAGAGGTCAGGAGGAGCAGACCATAATGGGAGAGAAAAGGAGATGACAAAGAGGTGACTGTGGGTCCACTTGACCTGCCATCTTCAGAGCTGTCCAGTGCTTTCTGAAATGTGAAGCTAAGAAAAGATCACCCTCCCCTTTGTCAGCCTGTTTTTACAACCATCCACAAAACATGTATCTTTCTCTCTTCCATAATTACTCAAGGACCTGGTCTTTTCTCAGTCTTTGGGAATGGACATATTGAGGCCACTTGCTATAGATGTCACCCAGTTATGGCAGAAGCGTAGAGTCATTCAGGCCGCCCTCTCTTCAGGGCTCCTGCAAGACTCAGTGCAGAGAAATGGCCTGGCTGAAGTGAGCAGTCTATGTCCGTACTTAGAAGGAATCAGTCTCTGAATTCTGTGCTGTATTTCCTGCTCACACTTTTACAGGAGGGTGGTGTCTGAGGGTTGATCTTGAGCTCATATCCCTGGTACACTCTGATCTCTCCCTCCCACTCTTTTACACACCCAGGGTGATGGCCAAGGACTTAATGTAAGGTTTTAGGACCTTGCTCGAGCGGCATTACTGAAGCAGGGCTGCAGCAAGGGCTGTTGTAGGTGAATTCTCTTGTGCATTTTCCCACTGGAAAAATGGAGCTGAACCTGCTTCTGGCTGCTGCTTCTTCCTGTGATGGCTGTCCACCCTCTTTCCTCCCTTTCTCAACTGGCTGCCGGTGCTACACCTGGCCACAGCTCCCAGCTTTGCTGCTGGAGGGCTCTGAGATGTTCAGACAGTTCTCATCAAAAAGTTGGTCTTTCCTCATAAAGCCTCAGCCTTGATTCAGCTGCTGAAATCTCATCCAACCTTCCAACGGTCTTTAGTCACTGATCTCAGTAACCATTGATGAAAATGAGCTTGTTCCTGTCGAGCTCTAGATCAATCTTTTGTTTGCCTTTTTGGTCACACAACATTTTGGACCCTCTAGATGTGCCTGGTAAACAAGCGTACTTCAGCATGATCCCCCTGAAAACATAAACGTTGTTTGCAGTGCCCTATCTGGGAGTGGAGAGGAGAAATATTTGCATTTTTTTGCACCCTCTGTTTGGGTGTTTAAGTTTGTCCATCTTTCAGGTCATCAGTTTTGTGACAAGTGGGCGCTTCTCACAGACCCTGCTGACATTAGGACGGGAGCCAAGGGATACCTGAAGTGTGACATCAGTGTGACTGGGAAAGGTGATGCCATACAAGCTACACAGAAAACAGCTGATACTGAGGAGCAGATTGAAAAGTACTGCAATAGTTTCTTTTCTACTGCTTTCTTCTTTACCTCTAGAGTCTTCTGCCCTCCTTTCAGTCCTTTCCTTGCTAACTCGGGGTTAATAGCAGGATAGCATTGTACACCTGGCTGTTCTGATGTGGTCAAAGAGAGTTTTTACAGTCCTCTTAACTAAATTGAAGGGCATGTTAGGGTCACTTCTCTGCAGCTGATAAAGTTGACCATGCCCTGTAGCTAAGTGCCAGATTACCCCTGACAGAAGGTTCATTGATCTGAAACCAGTTAAATGTTTCTGAAAAGCAGTGAAGTATGAAGAAAAAAATATGAGGAACAGCTATTCCTTCTCCTCTACCAGGTGTGTGTGCATAGATGTTTTCCATATCCTTAGATAAACTCAAGTTCATTAGCATTCTCCTTGTAAAATACAGAAGTTCAAGGGGGTAAAGTATGCTGTCAGCGTACTCCATGGAGAGTCACCAAGATGACGGAGTGTTGGAGTGCATGTTCCTCAGGGAAAGGGGGGTGTGTGTGTGGGGGTGCAGTTGGTTCCCTGGGCCTTAAGAAGAGCAGGTTAAGGGGTATTCTACATGAAAAGGGCAGAGCCAGACTCTTTCCAGAGGAATATAGTAGGATGAGAGACTTTGGACACAGGTTAGAACAAGGGAATTTCATGACAGATACAAGATTATTTTTTTTTTACCATGAAGGTGATCAAATATAACAGGTGTCCAGAGAAAGTGGGGAGTCTCCATTCTTGGAGATATTCAGAATTTACTGGACAAGGTCCTGAGCAACCTGATCTAACTGGACCTGGTTCTATATCACACAGACAAGTTTGCTGAGTAGTGTTGTACCTACTCTAGTGGAAGGTGTCCCTGCCCATGGGAGGGGGGTTGGAACTAAGTGATATTTAAGGTCCCTTCCAACTCTAACTATTCTATGATTCTATCATTTTCTCATGGTAACCAGAAAATGTTTTGGTTTAGATGCAGAAGCAAATTCATAGGCCTTTTTGTGTCTTCTCAGGACGCAAGCGAACTCGAGATGACGATTTTCTTGGAAAAAATATCATGTAATTGAGTTTTCAATTTTAAGGAAATTACTTCTGTTTTCTTTCAGGAACCTCTTAATCCCCAAAGGCTTTCCATCTGAAAGACCATGGGCCAGATTTTATGTGAGAATTTACAAAGCAGAAGGACTTCCGAAGATGAACTCTAGCATTATGGCCAATGTCACCAAAGCATTCATAGGCGACAGTAAGGACCTTGTGGATCCATATGTGGTGGTCATGTTTGCAGGTCAAATGGTAATTGGGATCCTCTTGATCACAAATGTAGGCCTTCTTTCCTATTAGCTGTGCTACAGGCAGGGAATTCTGCTGATGTCCTTTAACTTGTGGTTACATAAATTAAGTAAAACACGTATTTCAGTCATCAGAAATAAATTTCTCAGTTCTTAAATTATGTAGGAACAAAGTGATGGAAACACTTAACGCCAGCAGGTCTAATATCAGCCTCGCAGCAGTAGGTTAAAGTCAGGCAGCAGGAGGGGAAAGAGAATTCTGTAGATATGTTACTGAAACACCAAATTACAAGACAGTGCAGTATTAGGTAAGTGCTATGTTCTGGTCTCCCTTGTGTGAAAAAAGGAAACGGGGCTGAAATCCGCAAAGATGGTCCATTTTGGATTTTAGGGCTGTGTATTGACTTCTGAAGTACTCTGCTGTAATTCAGGAGCTTTGCAGCTTTTCTGTGGGTAGCAGAAGAGGAAGCATTTGAGTAGACTCTGCCTCAGTGTTGCCAGGCTTCATTGCTGCTGGAGCTCTTCAACAGCAAAGATGGTGCTAAAGAAAGCTGCTGAGAGGGGCCTTCTGACTTTAATGGAAGAGGAGTGCAAAGGAGGTCCAGGGGCCTGGTTCTTCTGGGGTACACCCATGAAACACCGTGTCAGGGAACTAGTCTTGCATATTGGTGCAAATAAGGAAAGAATCAAACTGAAAATGATTTTAAGCCAGCAATGCTTGCTGTGCTCAAGGAAGCCTCAGGTAGAACTCCAGCTAGTCCTTTACAGATGTTTCAGTCATGACAATAAGGCCCTTGGTGCTGATTCTGTGTTTTGTTGTGAATCCAAGCTGTGAAGTATTACATCTCAAACTGGCATGGGTTAAAATGGTCAAAAGCATGCAGCTACTTCAGGTTTAATAGAGGGCTGAAGACATAAGAATGGGTCACTGATGTGTGTTTGCACACTGGTGTGTAAAATATGAGTCTAGAGGTATCATTGGTGGGTTCTCCCCGCCAAATGTGAAAGTAGAAGGCCTGCCACAGCCTGTGGCTGCAAGGACTGAGATTCGGTCCTGCCGTCTCCTTCAGGCTAGGAGGAATAGCTCCGGTCTCTACATCCCTAGCACACAGGCACATGCCCAGAATGCTGGCCACAGTAATCATATTTTATACTAGATAAATTGCCTCATTTAAGGTAATTTCATTGGTACATGCAGCCTGGCAGCTGTAATGAATTTCATCTTTTATGAGACAAGCTGCGCTGCATTACTACTACCCTGGTATTTCAAAAGCCATTTGAAGATGTGCAGTTTGTAGCAGAAATGCCAAAGTCTGGCTTCACAGATATGTTTTGTGCATAAGGGCCCTGAAGAATTAGATCTTATTCCAGACTCTGCTGTGTGCAGGTGAGAATTCTTTAGCCATAATGTGATCTTTTATTAGATATGGAGGGGAAAATAAACAAGCTAATAGAAAAGCTGAAGTACTTTCAAGATAGGATATTTGTGCTTTAAAAACGACCGAAGAGATGTGGCTAAGTGCAATTTGTGCTATACTCATTGCCATTCTCCAGAGTCTGACCCCTCTGGGGTTAAATTTGCTGGACTTCCATTTTAGGGTCGGACAACAGTGCAAAAGAACTGTGCAGATCCAGTATGGCACGAACAGATTATCTTCAAGGAAATGTTCCCTCCACTCTGCCGAAGAGTCAAAATCCAGGTCTGGGATGAAGGCAGCGTGAATGACGTGGCCTTAGCCACCCACTTCATTGACTTGAAGAAAATATCTAATGAACAAGACGGTGACAAAGGTAAAGGGGAAAATGTCTGTTCCAGAATATGCCCTTAAGGTAAAATCTACTTGCTTGGGATCTGGGCACTGACTAATCCCATTTTAGGAATGCCCAGAGCTCAAGTGAATATCCATAGTATTTGTTGGTTCTGAAAGACCTTTTCAAACAGGCTTCCCAGGGAGGTGGTGGAATCACCATCCCTGGAGGTATTTAAAAGACAGGTACATGTGGTGCTTAGGAACATGGTTTAGGGGTGGTTTTGGCAGTGTTAGGTTGATGGTCAGACTTGATTTTAAAAGTCTTTTCCAACCTAGACGATTCTATGATTCTCTCCTTGCTTAATTTGAAGTTATATTACGTTGTGCTCGGTGCACGGTGGTCTGCCACTGCCTTTCTTGTTACAGGGCTGCTACACAATTTCGTACCTTCTTTGTGACTGTGGCAATAGTCTGCTCTAGTCCATTAGGGATGGCTGGTGTAAGCTTATAGTTTGTGCCAGTTTTTGTCTGGCAATGAAAGCACAAAGTGCAAATCACAGGCAGAGCAGGCTTGTGTTTTTTATCTACCCAGTGAGAGCAAAGTTTCTAGGTAGGGCTCAGCTGGGTGCTGTCATAGCTCAAGGAGGTACCACAGACTAGTGTGTTTGTCCTCATGTATGTGAGGTAAAGCTCACTATCTGGAGTCTTTTCACTGATGTTTGAGCCTACATGTATAGCCTTATTTATGCTGTGTGATTCAAGTGTGGAACATGTTTAGTTATCACAGCTCAGCAAAGGCACAGTGACTTCTTAAACAATTCAAATGTGGATCTGAGTCCTTAATCAGAAAATAAAAGATAAATCATATAAGGTGAGTAGTGGCATGGGCTTGGGAACAGTTTGGACAAGGTGAGAAGGCCACAGTTCCTCTCCCACCAGATCCCAGCCCTCAGTCTATTGGAGCAAACTCTTCTTTTCAAGAGGTGCAACAGGCCTCATGCCCCAGCACGTGTGGTACGAACACCTTCTGAGAAAGAGCTCCATACCAGCAGGTTGGGTATTGGCAGAGGCTCCTTGGTGCCTAAGAATTGCCCTGCAAAACAGTGCTCTATATGAAATGGTCTCCACCTGCGTAGAAATGGGTCCAGGTTTGGCTTTTGGTGTGCAAGAGGCAAGTTTTCTTGGAGCAGACAGTGAGGAGAGTGTGCTAACACCTAACGGAAATGTCATAAAAGGTGCTTTATCTCCAGGGTTTTTGCCTACCTTTGGGCCTGCCTGGATCAATCTCTATGGCTCACCCAGGAACCACAGCCTCATGGATGACCACCAGGAGCTTAACGAAGGTTTTGGAGAAGGGGTCTCCTTCAGGGGACGTCTCTTCATTGAGATTGCTGTGGAGATACTTTCAGGAGGAGCCCGTGAATCAAAGTTTTCAAGTATTATCAAGGATATCAAATTGCAGTCTAAAGATAAAGACTTCAAAGCACCCAAAGGAAAAGACAAAACTGAGAAAGCAGGAGAGGATCGAAAGTCAGCTTCTCCTTCAGATAAGATGAACTCAACTGAAGTGGAAGTCGAGCCATTCGATGTGCCTTTAGAGGTTGGTATGATATTAAAAGATTGATTGACATGTGTCCCTAAACCTCCAAGGATGGCACTGATGTGTGTATTTGGGTTCAGGCCATGTAATACTGCTTTTATGTGCTCCCTACAGCTTCTCCATGCCTCCATAGTCTTGGGACCTTCCCATAATAATGCAGCACAAATGGAGCATTAATGTGTACTTGTAACTCATTAAAAAAATCTCAAGAAGGACTTGGTTTCCATAAAACTCCTGTCCTGTTGTCCCCTCTGCACTAGCTGCATCCATGTGCTCCTACTAGAAACATATATGAAATAATATCTGCTAAATGACAGAGAGCCGATGGGGGCAGCTGGTAATTATAAAGTCTGATTTCCTGCATTCATTTGAGAAAATTGGTTGTTGTCAATTGAATTCAGTAGGGAATTAGTGACACAGAATTTGTGCAAATGCAGAGAGATACAGCCTAACCTGTTTTACTCTTTTCCTTTAACCCTGCATTGTCAATGTGGTTTTAGATTGCTAATCTCTTTAGGAGAGGGGCTGCAAATCATGTGCTCAGCTTCAGCTGGTGTTATCTGATGTTACTTTCCCATCTCCACCTGTTGTACTGGGTTACATCACGGAAAGACCTCTGCTATGGTGCTTTGAGAAGGTTGTGTGGTTGTGGCAGGGCATGTGGCCTCAGGTGCTGAGCCAATACTCGAGCTTTTATTCTCTGCTTCATCACATCACTGGGAGCAACAGCACTTTGATGCATATGCAAGCCCCATTTTTTTTAACCCAATAAATAGGAAGAAAAATATTCTCATAACCAATTTTCTTCTCACTTCAGTATGTCATTGATCAAAATTTTGGCTTTTGTAGTGGGAGTCTCCCACCTCAGAGCTTAATGAACTCGTCCTTTAGTAGATCTGATTCTGGGTCTTTTGACTCCATGTCTACAAGTAAATAGGAGAGGAGAAATTGTTCTTTGGTCTTGAGGCCTAGCCTTGTCAAGCGCTCTTCCTCGGCCTGTGCCCTGGCATTGCCGGCATGAGTGCTCGCTGGAGCCGGTCAAGGAGTGTGTTAGCAGAGAAATGGCATGGGTAATTGCAAGCCAGTTGTACGAACCTGTGCCCTGGTCTTGCTTTATATACTCATATAGTTGTAAATTGCCTCTGTCCCTCAGTTCTTCTCTGAGGATTGTAATAGAGGTGACATGAGAAGAAATTTATTTCCATATAGATTTTCCTTTATGTGGAAGAAATCCATTATTGTGAGTGGCTCAATCATTAAGGTCTTAGGTGCTAGCTAAATGCTCCAGGTAGAGGAACAAACCCTGCTGTAACACCAATAAATATTAATAGTAGTAATAAGGATATATTTCTGTCTACTGTGCCTCAGTTTCAAATACAGAATGAGTAAAAGCCAACAACATAATACAGTGATGCTTGATATTCTTTTGTTTTTGACATTCTGCAATATTTCATGCTACAGTAGACACAATAATTGTATTACAACTCTCTGAAAGGAAAAGCAGGAACTGGAGACATTACAAATAAGGCGAAAAATGTCTCATATAGCTTCTGAGACAACAGAGGCAAATTACCCAACCCTACAGCACAACTTTATTGACCTATTCCAGCAGCAAGAAGACATTAAACATTTGCAGTTTTCTTTCTTTATAATGGGAGACAGATGTGTGTGTCATAGTCTCTGAGTCTCAGCTTTATTAGGCACCCTGTGCTCTGGGTTCATGCTGAAAATAATCAAGGCTCAGGGAAGCTAAAGCTACTCTGGAGCTGCAATCTGTTTGTGGTGTTAGCTTTGAGATGTGATGCTGCTAATCCTTTCACTGGAGACCTATGCCCTTTTACTGTGTATAGCAGAGTTTTTTTCAAAATGAAGAGATTATGGGCTGCGTCAAAATCTGTTTCTGCTTTGCAGAAGTCAGGGAAACAAATATTCATATACAGCTGATGTTTTATTCATTGCCTCACTCTGTTGCAAAAGAAACTATTACTGATCTTGCCTAATGGACTTCAGTACACTGGTGTCCATGCTGTGAAATCAGTAGAGTTTGCATTGGAGCAATTGTGGCAGTCGGCGTGTAAATTTGGGGAGAACTCAAACCACAACATTTATCTTCTCTGAGCTTAGTCTCGGTTTGGGGCTAATAGCTTGTTTTGTTAATGACCCAAGAGCGCTAGAGGTGTTAGCTAACCTTCCTTGAGTGAGACTGTGTGCCAAGAACAAGCAGATGCTGGGGCTCCAATAGGTTTAAACAGAGCCAAACAGTGCCTTAAAACTCCGCAAAAGGTCATTAGCCTTCTCAGGGTGTGCTGCTGCACAAAGACCCTTTGGTTCCTGTGCTTCCAAATTCTGTTTTCAGATTTGAAAACAGGGTTACTGGTTTCTGTGCTGTGATGCCAGGGAAGGCAAAGAGCGGAGGACTGCACCCCCTGCACTGAGACCCACCTTTGGGCCTGTAGTTTAAAGCACAGTAAGATAATAAAAAAAAATGCAGGACAGCTTGGTTTTAGTAGGCTTTTGCACAGGGCTGCCTTCTAAAAAAATGTGGATGCCAGAAATCTTTAAGTCTTACTGGCATCACTGAGAGCTGCTTGTCCCTGAGCGAGATCAAAGTCTTGATAGTACAAACGCATGGGCAGTAGGTTAAAGCCATCCCTGGGGAAAGCAGAGCCGGGCAAGCACTGCCCTCCCTGGATGCGTTGGGATGGCAGCATTTGCTGTTGCACTGCAAAGGAAGACTACTGCTGTATTCACTGCTAGATGACTTCTGTCGGGATGGTGATATTTTGTTGCTGTTGCACTAAAAGGGCCCTTGAACTGCCATAGATGTATAGCTGGAATGATGGTATGTTAAGATACTGAAACCATTTAGTAGTGACTACTGGTGAGGCAGAGTATGAAGTGAGGGGTAATGACTTTTGTGTAATCAGTTATGACATAACTGGACAATACTGACAAGACCAAAGTCACACAGGTTTATCTCTTTTTTCCAATCATATCAGTTTCTCAGAGAAGACATATTACTTCTTCCTACAAACTGTACTTCACTGACCACCTCAGACTAAAAGATTTACAGCAGTAACACAGCTGCTAGAGACTTATAAAGACTTGTCTGTGCTGTAAAAAAGAGTAGAAGGTAAAATAAATGTCATTTTTCTGCCTCCTTTTTCTCCAATAGATCTATGAAGAGAAATTTGAGGAATTCCTCCTCTTTGGGACATTTTTTGAGGCCACAATGATTGATAGGAAGGTTGGGGACAAGCCAATAACCTTTGAGGTTTCCGTCGGTAAGTGTGTTAAGCTCTTCTCCAAAGCAGGGAGGGAGCTTCAGGACCAAGGGGATGCTACGTGTTATTGACAGCTGTGTCTCAGGGCTCAGGAGTCAGCTTCAGAGCAGGGCTTACACGTTTGAATTAAACCCTGATCACCATTTTTCTGGGTAGCAGTTAAGCTGGGCGTACTGATGCCTGGCTGTCTCTGCTCCCAGATGCCCTGTATTAATACAAATCCTCTCACCCAATATGTACAGCGACTCACCCAGTATTTAGCCTCCTAATCTCTTGGGTCATCCAACTCAAAAAATTTACCTCAGGGCAGAGTTAATTCTGTGGTGCCCATTGCAGTTAGTCCCTGGCTGTGGGGGAGCCCCTTTGCAGGGAGGACCCATGTGGACCCTCTTGGCCAACTTCGTTGAGCTATGTGTGGGTCTGTGAATGTAGCATGGGGGTGACGTACAGCCAAGCCTCGAAGTGCATGCACCAGCTTGTCCTCTGAGATCCTCCTGGTAAGTCCTGTCCTCTTTCTGAGTAAAGCAGGACTGTACTGCATGAGGGAGCTCCTCATGGTGGAGATGAATTGTCCCCGGGAGCAGACTAAGGAGAAAATAAAGATATTTTAATGAACATTAAGTGGATATTTTCAAAGCAGAAGAAATTTAGAACAAGAGGTAACAGGCACAAACTTGAACATAGGAAGTTCCATCTAAACATGAGAAGGAACAACTTTACTTTGAGGGTGGCAGAGCACTGGAACAGGCTGCCCAGAGAGGTGGGGGAGTTTCCCACACTGGAGACATTCAAAACCTGCCTGGACGCTGTCCTGTGCAACCTGCTGTAGGTGACCCTTCTCTGGCAGTGGGGTTGGACTAGATGATCTCCAGAGGTCCCTTCCAACCCTGACCATTCTGCGATTCTGTGAAATTTCCCTTAAGAGGGAAGCTTGAATTGGTTTCATTTCCCTTGCAGGGGTTTGCTTATCTCTGTACTAGCCCCACTTAGAGTCCAAGTGCACAGTAGTACCCTGGCACTTCCCATCTTTGCGCTTGTGTACCTGAGTGTGCTCATCTGTAAGGCTATGTGTGCAGGGAGAGATGTCTGTAACTAACAGGGCAATCAATAAGTGATATTGATTCCTGCTGAAATATAGCAGGAAGCAGAGCTGAGAATGACACAAAACTCATTTGTGTAGTTGGGCAAGAAATTATACTGATTCTGGTCAGAATTAGTACTAAAGATGAATCCGGCTCTGAATTCTGGACCTGAACTTTTACCAACTACCTGTGCAGTTGAAATTTGGATCCAAGTTTGGCAAATGGCCATTATTCACATGAAAAGGCTGAACCAAAAGTCCAGATCAGGATGTCATATGGAGTGATGCAGCACATCCTTCTCCCGCAGGGAATGTTTTCTGCCTGTCTCTAATAAAACCTGTAATTACAAGTCTGATGAATGCACCTCTTCCCCAGTGCTGATAATGCACCTACCATGCAAAATTTGCGTGTCTGAAAACAAGCTTTAGCAATTCTGAGATCGAACTTTGAAATGATCATCCATATGTTGTAAAGAACACATACACATACATTTGCTATGTAAACCAAACACATGTTGGGGCTCCTGGGTCTAGAAATATCAACAGCAGTATTGTTTTTGTTTCTGAAATTCTTTAGCAAAAGCAGAATGTCCTGGGGGCCAGCCACCAGAGGATTGCATCACTTAGTGGTGAAGGTAGTGAACTAGGTATATTTTACGTAGGGCAGGTAAGGAAGCACTGTCCTGGAGTCTGAAAAGTCATTGGGTTGAACATGCCCTGTCAGGACCTTTATAAACTGTGGCATGACCAGAACAGCTAATGAACAGGAGGGGACAAAGGCTTTCCACTGGTATGACTGGTCTTTCTCTCTTTTTAAACCTCACTCAGGTTTACCACCTCCAAGCTAGTCATCTCTTCACTTGTAACTCTGTGCCTCCAGGTAACTTTGGAAATATTACTGATGGGGTGTCAGCAGGAGCTGGAGGGAAAAAGAAGACACGTAATGGAGAAGCAGAAGAAAACCTGCTGCATGAGGGAGAGGATGACATTTTTCATGACCTTGGAGTACCCATGATATCCACCACACCCCCCGAGAAGCCACTGATCACAGGTGGGAACAGGTGAGGATCTGTGTTTCAAAATCTTATAATGCGGTACTCTTGTTCCTATTTTATAATCCTGCAGGACTCATTAATGAACCCTGGCAGCATTAAACAGGTTGTATGGAATTGAGGCTTTCAAATCCTCAATTACATCTTTCACAGTAATTTTTCTAGGCTCCACTGAAGTAAATGGGCTCTGAGCCATTTTACATTCATCTTCTGATCTTGGCCTCATGGGCTCTTGAGCTTCTGGTGTTTCCAAAAGAGCTGCACTATACCAACTGTACATTGGAAAGCTATAGGAAAGTGCAACTCCTTCAGTGCTATCCCTGATTTAGGGTCCCATACTCTGATCACAGGTAACATCCACCCAGTGACCAGCTCCAGAAACAGAATAACACATCAAAAATATTGAAATCTGTTCAAGACAGAGTCAGCTTCTCAGAACACTTTCCAGACCTAATAATTATAGTTGTAGACTTAAATAGCAAGTAGTAACAGAAGTAGGAGGAAATAGTCCTTGAAAAAAAGAACGGAGCAATGGCTGAAAACATGAAGAACAGTTCTTCTAGGCCTTGTTTGTAAACAGAAGTGTAAAGGTTTAATTCATTTCAAAGATGCTAATAAAAAGAAATATTTTCTTTGTTGTTTTGGTAGGTAGAACGATCCCTGATATTGTTGAGTACCAAGACTAAATGGTGCCTCTTTCTTTAGAAGGCCAGGCACTGCCAAGCAGTTTACAGATATAAAGACCAGGTGGGAAATTTCAACCTGGATCTGTTTGGTTTCTGGACCTCCCTAAAGTTAAAAAGCACTTTCAATGGCTCAGTCAGATCAGTCAGATCAAATAAGAGCTAATGGAAGAAAGTGAAAATACCGTAGTAGAAATTTTTGTTTCTGCAGCAAATAGATAAAGAGAAGGGAAAAAAAACAATGTTTGACAGAAAGATAGTTGCTTGTCCTCATTAACAGGACTGCAGATTTGGGTACATGCTGGGTTATTATCCTCCCGGAGAGACTGTGGGATTTTTAGTTTTTCCCTTAACAGGAATTTAGATTTAAAGAACCATTGTAAAGAATGAATCAGTCTTCAAATCTGCTATTTGCTTCTTGGCTCACTCCAATATTAACAAAGTTTTCTCTCATTAAGGATCCCTTTTCCTGAAATTTATGTAAAATGCTGCATCTTTTTTTCCCTCCCGTGCTATCTAAAACAGTTTGGTCAGCCACAGATACCAACTAATGACTTTATGACTGTCATCTCATATTGGCATCTTACTGGTCTCATCACTGGATATTTTTAGTATTAATCAGTACTTAATGGGATATCCAATAGTTTAGATAAACTCTGCATTTTAGAATCATAAATGAACAATAGAAAACAATAGAAAGAGTCCATTTTGGAGATTAAAACTACTAACTAATTAAGGCAGAGCATTAAGACTTCTGAAGCAGACACTATGAAAGTACCAGGAATTTTCCGTCTTTATGTCAAAATATATAGCAAAAGGATAAGCTAACACTGAAAAAGTGGTTCCCCCAAATTCTCATAGAGGGAATAATAGACATGAAAGTTCAGTCTTTCATGTGAGTTATTTCATGGCTATATAATTTTCTTAGTAAATCCCATGAAAAGACTCATAGGCTCTATGAATTTCAGGTTAAGATGTTCTAGCATTGGGAGACAGTTGAATTGTTTTTCCCTGTTATGAAACCACCAAAATTAATGATTGCCTGAGACCATGTAGCTTTGCAGTGCACCAGATGCAATGGGTTATGCTCACCTTGCTGTAGGTTACAGAGTAGAAAGTAAATGGGAAGTTCTTTTTCTCCTTTGATATCCCATAGGGCAGTAAAATGAAGTTGTAGAGAAGTTCATCTTTTTAAACAGAAAAATTCCCACATAAACCTATTAGGGATGTGTGGAAGTTAGGAGTTATGGATAGGTTGCTCAGGAGCGACAAGTGATTTGTTTTCTGTGGGCTTGGCTTAGTGGTTAAACACATGTGCCCTGTTCTAGCTGTAATGACTTAGGGTATCTGAGGCATCCTTACAAGCAAACATGAGAGACTCAGTCACTTCTGGGCCCACAGGATGCCCATGCTTAGATGACTCAGTCTATTGGGGCTCTGAATTTCAGGAGCAGATGATCAGGACTTTCTAAAAATTTGTCTGTGCTCAGATAGAGAGACCTTGAAATGGAAGAAGCGAAGTCTTCTCTCCGTACCAAGTGCGCTGTCCTTTCTTGGATACCACAGCCTCTCCCAGAGGAGAGGAAATGGAAAATGCAACTGTTTTTTTCTGCCAGTTGTTGAACATCATGAAGCACAGGAGGCTTGGGTAGTTTTATTCTTTTTTATTTGGGGAATCAGTTTCCGTGGAGAAATACTGAAGGGTCACAAGGCAAGTTGTGCTGCTTTTGACTGGGATAGAGTTAATTTTTTCCACAGTAGCCTGTAAGAGACTACGTTTTGGATTTGTGCTGGAAACGATGTTGATAATACAGTGATGTTTTCATTATTGCTGAGCGGTGCTTACACAGAGTCAAGACCTTTGCTGTTTCACTCCAGCCAGTGAGTAGGCTGGGGGTGCACAAGAAGTTGGGAGGGGACGCAGCCAGGACAGCTGACCGCAGCTGACCCAAGGGATATTCCATAACATATGACATCGTGCTCAGCAATATAAAGCTTGGGGAAGAAGAAGGAAGAGGGGGGGGACATTTGGAGTGATGGCATTTTGTCTTCCCAAGTAACCATTACGCACGATGAAGCCATGCTTTCCTGGAGATGGCTGAACACCTGCCTCCGATGGGAAGTAGTGAATGAATTCCTTGTTGTGCTTTGCTTGTGTGTGCGGCTTTTGCTTTACCTATTAAACTGTCTTTATCTCAACCCATGAGTTTCTCACCTTCACCCTTCTGATTCTCTCCCCCATCCCACCAGGGAGGAGTCAATGAGCAGCTGTGTGATGTTTAGTTGCCAGCTGGGGTTAAACCACAACACAAGTATACACCAGAAAATAGCTCTCCAGTACAGCCTCTTAGCTGCAGAGCACGTATTGGTGGTATTGGGTTAGAGCCATTCCCAGAACACAAGGCCGCTTATAGAGCTTCATATCCATCAAAAAGCTCTTCACTGTCCCACCACTGGTAAGGAAAACGATGAAACCTCTAGTGTTAAATACAGTATGGCTAAGCAAGGTGTTTCATAGGGCTATAGTATTTATATAAAGGGAGGACAACATGCTTATCAGGTACGTGTTTTTGACGTAGTGCCTACCACAACTCTAATCAAAACATCAGGCTTTGTGGCAGGTGTGCGTTAAAGTCTGCAGAGCCTCTGGTTATGCTGGTGTCTCACTTAGTTTTTTCAGTACAGGACTTATAGAGCTGAACTCCCAAAGAAAGCAGCATTACAAAAAGAGTCAGTATAGCATCTTGGGCTTAAGATAGAAAGTGAGAAAAGAGAGAGCAGAAGATGCATTTTATCACTGAGTTATTATGACTTTGGTATCACTTTTGCTAAGCAGGGTCCTGCAGATCAGCTTCTGCCAAGGAATGTCAATCTCCACTAGCTATTGCTTCTGAAAAAAAAAATCTTGTGAAAGTAGTGCGGTGGTGAAACTGCTGTGTCTCTCCCACTGTGCAGTGTGTGGAGCCATTGCTCTCGAAGAGGTGATCGGATTTTAATCTTCGCTCCTTTTTTCCCTTGTTGGTTCCCACCATTAACAGTATTTCAGAGCTTCTCTGGATGACTCCCACCCTGGAAAGCACTGAAATTAGATCCATTGACCTCAAGCTTTTTCTCTTCGGGGATCTCACAGGTAGCATAAGTGATGTTTGTGCTTGTTCTTCCCAGTATTTACTGGTTAGGACATGTAAACGCGTCCTGTCCTGTCTTTGGTTTCTGTGCTGTGAGAGAGCACTGAAGAGTTTTTCTTTCCCACGCCTCCCCCTGAACTCCTCTCTCACCCGTGTGATCTGCTCTGTACTTTGTTTTCACAGGAACTACCAGTACCTGCCATACAACGAGAGGAAGCCCTGTATCTGTGTCAAGAGCTACTGGGGTGACCAGACCTTCCGTCTGTACTCTTCCAACACTCTTGAGAAAATGGCAGATCACCTGGTAAGTGGCAACCACCCTCCCAGGCTCGTGTATTCAGCAGAGTATGGCAGTGAGAGGTCACGTTCCCCAAAACAGGCCTTCAAAATTTCCCCCAGCTGCATTCCTTGCTGTTAATTTTGTGAAAGGGTAGCTGATATCAGCCCCTTCTCTCTTTTTTTTTTTTAACCAAATTTCTTTGATCTATTAGAGCTACTCAAGCATTCCTGTCCACAATTTTTATTTTTGTGTTTTGGCTGTAGGGTTGTCTTCTTTTCTCAGAAACATTTTAGTCTTTGTAAGAAGAGTCAAATAATTAAAATATGAGATATAGAATAATTCCGTCTCCTATGGCTCTTCCTCTGATGTCTTCTTGCCCAGATCACATGGTTTAACCTGTGTTTATGCTGGAGACTCTTTAAAGGACACTTTTTGGTTTTAGCTTTCCTAAAAGCTTTGCTGGATACAAAGTGGCATATAATCTCATGGGCAGTCACTGTGATGCCCTACTCATACTCTTTTCCCATAATGATGATTTTTTTCTACCCTTGTTTAAATTTGACAATCAACAGTCTCAAGAAAGTAGTAGTTTGGGGGTTTTTTTAAGTGACTTCTAATATTGAATACGTTAATTTGGGGCACTCAGATTAAGAGTCTGATTCATCCCTCATTTATCCTTATACATGTCATGAGCAGCAACACTAAAGTCATACTCATGCAAGGGTGTATCATGAGAAGACGGTGGCTTACAGGGAAACATTTCAAACCCAGGAATTTAAAAATTAAACATCTGAATATATATATATGGAGAGATCTGTTTGTCAGTGTACCTGAACACCCACAGTCCTTGCTGGAAATCCAGACATTTATTTTGGTTTGTAAGACCAGATGCCATTTCTCAGTGATAACAGTAGGTGTTGCGGTAGACCTTGCATATGGATTCGGGTGCCCACTAAAGTTTGAGAAGTTAACTCCAACAACTTGCTAAATTTAAGCAGCAGGGCTGGAAACAGAACCAAGGAAAACGACAGTTTTTCCTCCTACCTAGTGGAGAATGTTTCCCATTGACTGATCTTCACTAAAGAAGTAAGAAAATGAAGCTGCTCCAAGCAGTAGTAGTTTGGACTAGTAGTTAGAGACTGCGGAAAAGTCAAAATAAATCTTGCTGCTGGAGTCTTCTCTCTGTGCACTTCAAGTGTAGTGATACATCAAAGGTCCTGTTCTGTCAGATTACAAAGTTGCCTCCCTCATTCTTGCTAGTCATACAGTGAATAATGGTGTTATAACACTGGCAGAATGGCAAAGTGCCCTCCTTTACATAACGGCTTTTTCATGTGTTTTTCGCAGGAAGAATCATTAGAGCAAGTAAAGGACTTGATCAAGGTTTCAGAGATTGCATCTGAGGAGAAACTGAGAACGACCCTAAATGATTTTATCAATCAAAGCAGGTAACTACATTTACTAGAGGTATACAGAAAATCAACTTTATTTGTTCACTACAAATTCGAGCCTAGACAAAGAACCTGATAATAAAAAAAGTACAGTAAACTTACTGAGATATATATTTTATCTATTCTGCTATAAAAGCAAAGGCCTTCCCAAAATGCAGTTTATATTTATACAGAGAAAATATTTTATTGTTATTTTCAATATTCAGTATTGACAGTAGACTGCTGCCAATCAGTGTCATATTATTTTGGCTTTCTGGACTCTAAGAATAGAACGTATATGGGATAAGTAGGATTTAATAAAGTGTGTGATAGACCTACTGTAAAAAAGGACAAGGTTAACATAAAAACAAGGGATTCCACATGCTGAGATAAATCACCCAATGGGTTCTGTGGCAGATTACATGATTGGGCTCAAAACAGATATAAACCCTAACTTCTAGATATTAACCCTGTTTCTGTGAAATGTGGTGCAGAGTTTTTGTGCTCAAATCTTTGAATCTTATAGGTGATTGATATTTATTTTAGAGAATTACAGCATCTCTGTCTTCTGGATCATGTACTGCAGCAGACAGAGAACATTTCACTCCAACGTATTTTAGCAGCTCACATTAAAAAATAACACATTTAAAGAACTTGTTATTCTTGTATCCTAGGGCCTTTATTACCATTGCTGAAAAGAAGCCCAAAGGGTTAAACTACACTGCTTTGGACAAAAAGAGACTCATGCTGTTCAAGCAAGAGCTGGTATGTGTGGTTTTTCCTTTAAGTGTCAATGCAATAATGTTAACTGAAAGCATGCTGGTTGTATACATTTTAATTTCTATTTGATTTTGCCGTACCGGAATGCTTTGTAATTAATATGAATATGGTATCTAAGAGCATTTTTTTAAATAAACCCCATTATGCTTAATAAAGAGTTATAAGATACCCTAAAATAATTCAGAACTTGTTGTTTTCAAATACAAATATGACATTACAATAATCAGCTGATTTTTCTTTTCCATGCATCTTAAAATGGGGTGATGCTGAGTTCAGTGGAAAAACACCAAATTAACACTGCTGTTAGGCATTTAATTACTGTGGTGGGGCTGAACTTCAAGACTAGTAAAGTCTGGCATTTGATATTCTTGGACCCTCCAGGGAACCAGTGAGACGAAAGCAAATTTGGTGGAGGTTGTCTGAATATTTTATTAGCTTTTTGTAGAACAGAATTTCATTGTGATTCCTGTGAGGACCAAGGCCCAATAATTCCAGGTGGTAATCACATGTCTCTTGGGACTTCCATACATGCAAAATATATATATGTATGTGTGTATATATATATATGTATATATGAAAAAAGAGAAAGTGGAGGGCATTCACGTTTTATGTTATTCAGCTCCAAAGAGTTGATCACTTTCTCTTGTGACAAAAAAGGTAATTGTTACCTCGAACCAAGTGTCTCCATCTTCTCTTTTCAACTTGGATCGAAGACTGTTTTCTCTTCCTGTGTTCAGTTGAAACTACTTGATAATGCATAAAAAATACATATTGTCATTCCTGACTGCAGGAAGCAATGTCCAGTGATGCCAGGGCAATTGTTCAGCAGCAGAAAAAGAAGATGCCATTGGATGAAATGATGCGTGAGACTCAGAGCTTTATAGATAAAATTCGATTCTTGGTTGATGAGGTAATCCACACAGAAGTTCAGATAAATCTAAAATCCAGGGCTTGACTTTGATTTTCATAATCCTATGTGAATAATAACTCCTGTCCTGGTTATCCAAAGAGGTGTCCTTTGGACATCTTGACCCAATCCTGTTTAGCATTAAATGGAGCTGTTAACAGACTAGGGTAGGAAACATTGGGCTATGTGATACGGAGAGGATGTAGTACGGAGAGTTTTTTCTTTTTTTTTTTTTTTTTTGTTTTGTTTTAAATAAGGTCATCCCATATATGACCTGATGGTTTGGAGACAGTCCGCTTTCTGATCTGAATTCATGTCTCCACTTGTGTAGACGTAGTGATTTGGACTGGTATGAGCTCAAGGGTCTCTAGTCTATATTTCACTGTGCAGACACTGCTTAGACATGCTATAAAGCCTGAGAATAACAGAAGAACAGACACATTTGGTCAGGCCAAAATCCAGCCAGTAGAGTGCTGTCCCTCTGAGAGCTGTCTGTGCTAGCAAACTAAACAGGGCCACGGCTATTCCCTGGCTCAGAGGGCAAGTGGCACAGCCTGGCACAGTTCGCAGCCTATGCCCAAATTCTATTCCTTCCCAAAACAGAATAACCTTGCTCACAGTGCCTCCTGGGAACAGCCCCTGGGTTGGTCTTTTCTTCAAACCACGTTCAGGCTTTGCATGGGGAAATGCTATTTGGGGCAGGGCAAGGCGATGCCATGGAGCATCCACACAAGCAGGATAGATGATCGTATGCCAGTGCTTGAGTTTGGCCCTGGTCTTTTTTGGTTTGCTGGTATAGATGAAGTTGATGGTATTTCCGTGGTAGGTACCTTCAGCTTATGCAGTCTGTGGGTAAGTTATTTCCTGAGACAGAGTTTTACCCAGATTTTTAGTTTTAGTTTCTCCTGAATTGATTTACAGAGTGGATGCTCCTTAATCACTCTACAAAGTTCTTTAACTTCAGCTGTTGTTAGGAATGGAGGTTTGGACTGCAAAGCATGAAGTAGCAGCCTCTTTTATTCTGGGTGCACATCTGCCACTCCACAGGAGCTGTGAGGGAATCAGCTCTTGGTAGAGGGTGTTTTAACGAAATATAAAGGTGGTGGCTCGTAGAAAGAATTGAGTTTTAGTTCAATACTAATCGTTGTTTAACAGCCTCAGAATACGGTGCCTGATGTGTTCATCTGGATGCTCAGCAGCAACAAGAGAGTTGCATATGCAAGAGTCCCAGCAAAAACCATACTCTATTCTCCAGCGAAAGAGCAGAGAGGCAAGGACTGTGGGAAGATCAAAACCCATTTCCTGAAGGTAAGTTTGGGGTGCTCCGCAAACACAGGTAATGCCTGGGGAGCATTCAGTATTCAGATATCTTCCAGGGGTTGTATTTTACAGGCTCATCTTTGAAACATACTAAAAATGTGTACATGTTTATATCTGCCAGCGATTAATGTTTGCTTCTTACATTTATGCTTGTCCTTCTTTAAGCACTGTATCATTGCCAAGCTTCTGGTGTAATTAATCCTCTCACTAGTTGTTATGGCAAGTGTATAGCATTGTTTATCTATAGCTGTATACATAAACAGATAGAAGAGGCACAGCCTCTTTGCTGGCAAAGACGTCAGAACGCAGCACATGGAAGTCTGGGAGGAGACTGGTAAGAGATCAGCACACAGCAACTCAGCAAGAAAACCTAGGTATTCAGTGGTAATACAACAATTACTTATGCTTGCTATTTAAAATGTGCCGAGGTTTGTGCAATATATGTCCAAAATATTGTTACAGGATTATTAATCTTGAAGGAATGTCTTAGAGGATATACTTCTACAAAGGCAGTGTGACTGGTAGTACCTGGCAGGGGAATGTTTTGCAGTGTAATTGTTACTATGGCCATCATAAAAAAACCAAACACACAAGACAATAGTAACTTCATATAATGACTTTTTAGCCAATTAGTCATATGGGAGCACTCCCATAAAGCACAGCTGAAGAGCAGATAGAAATATCTAAGCTCCTGATAGTTGCCATAGGTACTTGTTAAGCACAGTACTATTTGCCTGCATGAACAAAAAAGTACCATAGTTAACTCTCCAGCCCCTTCAATACCAAGAATTACCTTAGGAACAGATAATACTAAACACTGAGCTTAGCAGAGCTAGATGAAGTGGGAAGGGAGAGGAAGGAAATAATAGTATTCTTTGTCAAGACTGGTAACATTTTATACTGGAATATGTTTTTTGACCTGTTCAATGGAGTAATATTTTTAGTAATACATGAGATTAACTATTGGAGACCAGCAAAACTGCATGAAATGAAAAGTGGGCTGAAGTCTGGGAAAAGTAGGGTATCAGCTGGCACTGATATGCTTGCAGCTATTAGGTAGCCTGCACAAACCTCTGCGTATTAGGCAGTATTCCATTTACAAAGATTTTCAACTGAGCAAACTACTAATTTCTTCCCTGAGAATCACAGAAGTTTCTTGTGCTAAATGAGTCTCAGAGCCACTCACTGTGGAGAAATGCTATTTATCAGTGTATCAACTCAGTGAATGCTCATTTATTTTACTCTGGCATGGTAGGACTCAGCATCCAGCCATCTCTCTTTCTTGAGCTTGTTGGTGATGGGTGGATTTTTTTCTTCAGTTACCAGGCAAGCGCCCACTGGGCTGGACCGTGCAGGCAAAGGTGGACATATACCTGTGGCTTGGACCTGCCAGCTATGCCCACAGCATCATGGAGAATTTGCCTGTAGGATATGAGACTGAAATACCATCTAACACCAACTCAGGGCACAGTGCTGTGCCCTCACCTGCCTGCCTGCTGTATAAAAGTAAGGCACTGTTTCTTCTCCATATTAGCAATTAAGAGACATGGCCCCAAAAGCCCTAATTCTGAGGGTCACACAACCTCTGTTTAAAGTAAGTGTTCTGAGATGATCACAGCTTTGCATTTTTCATCAGAAAAGGCTGGTTTCATTGCCAAGTCACCAGTCCTGCCACTGACACTTTGCAGGTCTCAGGGAAAGAAAGGACCTGTTCACTTGCAATTTCTGTTCCCTGTGCTGTGAGTCTGTCCTCTTGTAATGAGGAAGCATCCTTCAGTTCTCCTGATGAAGCTATCGTGCTGAACACTGAGTAGATAAACTGATGATGGGAGATAAATCTGGCAGTTAACAACCTTGCAGTAGAGACTTACATCGGACATTGATTTTAAGTGAATACAGAAGTTTTACACAACTTCTGAGTGTCTCAGGTGTTTCTTTAGTGAGACAGCACTATCAAGAGTTCCCCTTGTCAGGTCCTGGTTGGACAGCAGGAGATGAATCTTCCCTTACTACCTATGTGCTGCATCATTTCCAAGAAGCTGACATAACTGTTTTCTTTGCAATGACGTAGCCCTGCACCTCTTCCAGCTGAGAGCCCACATGTATCAGGCGAGGGGGCTCATTGCAGCTGACAGCACTGGACTTTCCGATCCTTTTGCAAAAGTTACTTTCACATCACACTGCCAGACCACGAAGGTAAGTTCCAAAGTCTCTTTCAGTAAATGAAAACACTTTTCTTTTTTTTTTTTTTCCAGTTAAGCCATGAAAAGGAAAAATCTTGGTTTTGCAGGGAGGTACCTAGCAGGAAAAGTTAGATGCCTGTTGTTAAAGCGCAACTCCTGACAGTCCAGCACAAGCAAGACAAAAGTTTAGGTGTAACCCATTATTCTAACATGTGGCACAATAGTATTAATTTATTTTAGCTCAGATGTCAGATAATCTGGGCTATTGGAACATTGTAGCAAGTGAATTACCTTTCTCTACATCTTTTTCTAGATGTTTTAAGTTTGGGCTCTTTTCATTGCTTGGTATGAGGATGAACCCTATGCTTCTCTTTTCCTGTAGTCTCTGCCTGCAATGATTGAGCAAAGAATGAAGACCTTTATATGGCTTCTGTAGCCACGTGAGCCAGCATGGCTCTTTGCGGTGGAATTCAGCAAAAAACACTGGTGGGTTTAGAGTGGCAAAGATGAAATGAGCTGAAAAGAGAGAGATGTGAGACTTTCTGCGCCACTTAAGTGCTGCAAAAATGTGCCCACAGGGAGTGGTCTCACATCGCCCTCGGGCATCTCCAAGGTGCAAATGGTCTCCTGCAGACATGGAGCCACTGGAGAGAAGAGGGAACTTCTACAGAACTCCACCAAGAAGGGTCGAAGTACAGCCCTGGCAAATGTACAGGAGAATGGTCCCTCACAGAACATGAAAACTGACTTTCAGAGGTCCTGAGCCCTCTGCAACTACCCTGGAGTTAAAATGGGGCCAGGAGTCCTGAAACCCGTGCCATAAGCAGAATTTGCTGGGCCAAATATGGTCTTGCTTCAGAAAAAGTATTTAACCCCCCCCATCCAGCTCTTCCCCCCCAAACCTCCACAGAAGACTGTTTTAATTTAATTAGTTCTGAAATTCCTCTGGCACCTTCTTCTCTAACCAAGCAAGTTCTGTAGCATGTGCCAAAGGGAGCAAGAAGCATAAACCTTTCTCTCCTCTAAGTTGTAGGTGCCTGTTTGTGCTGCTTTTGCCTCAAGGATATGATTTTTTTCCTGTAATGTGACTTTAACTTCTAACAGAAGTTGGTGGAGGAAGCCAATGAAGCTAATGTTTAGATGCACCAGATTCAGGAAAGTAAAATTTTGCCCAGGAAAAATAGGATTTTATAAGTACAGAAGTCTTAAGTTTATTCACTGACTGAATAAAATATTGCAGCCAATAACTTTCATGTTTTTAGAAGACTGTCAGCCAGATGCCAATAAACTGTAGTCAAGAACCTTATTTCCATTCAAAAGAACGATAGCAGGTTATGAGTCATTTTGCAGTTGGCACATTTTTCCTCTTTAAATGTTATCTTTGTTAAATATATTTCCTGCCAAGACAGTTAAAACATTGTCTATGATAAGCATAAGCATCCACATAAGCCAAATTACAGCAAATTAAAAACTATTGATTTATTATGAGTGATTAATTAAANATGTCATTACACTGAAGTAAAAACAAGATTGAAAAAATGTACCCTGGAGAAGGGAAAACTGTCCTCACTTTAGGGCAAAGGCTTTATTTTAATAGCATCGGCAATGCGCCTGCTTTCCTAAACCAACAGTTTTCCTTTAAATTTAATACTGAGCTTTGTCTACACAGACTGGTGGTCATGTATTGATATGCCTGTGAGGGGTCTGGGAGGCAAACAGCGAAATGAAGACACCAGAGATACCAGTCTCAAAGTGAAAGAATCATATTCTTCTGGCTCGAAATAGTTGCTGAAAAATGCGGTGTCTCAGACAAGGGAGTTGTCCAGACCGTGGGAAAGGATGTCACCAGCAGATCAGCATGTCCTGCTGAAGCACAACCCAACAGTTCATAGCTCATTAAGCTTTTCCTCTCTTCCATTAGATCATTTCTCAGACGTTATCCCCCACCTGGAACCAGATGCTGCTCTTCAACAGCATTGTGCTTCATGGCGACAGAGAGGAGATTGCTCAGTTCCCGCCAGAGATCGTTATTGAGCTGTATGATGACGATGCAGTGGTAAACTTGAGATCCTTCTTAGTAAAAAACTCAGGCTCTCGCATCTTACTGCAAGTGTAAAAGCAAAGCGTGTCACTGAATAGGTGTTAAATGGACAATTGTCAATCAACATGGATAACTCTGGTGAACGAAGCCCAGTGTTACAGTGGTTTCCAGTTTAGCATCTGAAAACAGCCCTGAGACTCACTTTATGTCTTTGCAAAGCTGTGGCCTTGTTTTTTCCCAAGTGAATCTTGCTCCCAAAGACTGGCTTAGAGACATCAGAAGCGTCTTGCCCCCACCTCCCTTGCACTCCCTTGTAAATCGTGTATCTAAGCCTGGGGAGACATGGATTTATCTCTGACCACGCAAACTCTCACACAGTCTCACTGACTGAATATAGAGCTCAGAAACTTTGGGTGCTCTGAAGAGGTAGTAAGTACTCAGCTCTTTCATTTTGATAGCTGCCTTGCATTTTTACCTTGCTGTTTACTTCAGGAGAAGTGTTTTTTCACAAATACTAAACTCTGCATCATTTTGGCTCCTAGGACGGCTCTGAAATTCAAATGCATTTGACACCTATATTCTCTCTTTTTTAGGGAAAGGCAGAATATATTGGGTCTACAGTGGCTGCCCCTGTGGTGAGACTTGCTGATCAAAACTATGAACCACCTAAACTTTCTTACCACCCAGTTCATTGTGGAAGTCTTTCAGGAGGAGACCTTCTCGCTACATTTGAACTTCTGGAGGTAAACTAGACTTTCTGGACCATGACACTTTTGCACCCTGGGCTCACAAAAGCAGCCGTGGCATCAAGGCCCACCACCCCCTTGAATTAATGGGAATTGCAACTAGAGCAGGGCCCTTCTGCTGTTGGACCTCATAGTCCCTATGCAATATTTATCACTCCCTCCACCCTGCCAGGGGCCACCGTCCACACACACACCACTGCCAGCCCCTTGCATGCTCTGAGCCTCATTTGCCCGTCACTTGCCCTGCCCTAAATGGGGCTCTGGCCTGACAAACCACTGTGAAGATCCCACCACCATTGCAATGACCTGCCCTTTGGAGTAGCATGTGGCCACATGGCCCTGACTTTGGCAACATCAAAGCTCTTAATACTACTTTCTCTCTTGGCAAAAGGGAGTGGTGAATAATAAGGAGTGGATTAGGGAGACTGAGTTTTCAGATACCCCTGACATATTAACAGAAATGTTACGCTGGTTTCCAACTGCAAGACAAAAGGCAAATTCAGCTTACGTCTGGGACTAGCCCAGCAGACATGAGTGGGGTATATTGTGCCTGGGATTTCAGGGAATTTCACTGCAATTTGCAGAGTCACCAGTTAGAGGAAACTTATCTCTGCTGAAAACCTACAGCATTTTATTCTGAAATCTGAAATGGGAAAAATGTGGAACTCTGTGACACACTTTACAGATATTCCCAAGATAAAACAGGCTTTTAAGCATTATGGGCTAATTATGTTCTTAGTGAAATATGACACCATGTGGAACATTTCCTCATTGTGGTGGGTACCTAGGGATACAGTCTAGTACCTTAGCCATAATTTTCCCCCTTTTTTAATTGAAATCCACTTTTTGGTGAACAAAGAGAGCATTGTATTTTGTTTGGCCATCTTTTGGTACAAGGGAAGCAGCACTGCTTCTGGGATATATCCAAATATACCCCTAAAACTTCTCTAGAGAGTTGACAAGAACTGTAAGTAAAGACCCTGCTGTCCTTATTTTCATGCTGTGTATTCTTCTTGGTGACAACATTCTAGAGCATCTGACGTGGCAGATAATAGCAATATGGACATTAAAGAAAATTTCAGGGAAAGGTACATATAAACATCTGTCAGGCTTCAAAGTACCCCCAGAGCTGATGTACCAGTGGCTCCTTCTAATATCAGGGGATTCCTGATGATGATTTGTGTGAGAATGGAAAGAAAAATCTCTCATCACTAATTGATTCTTTTTCTGAGACCATAACCTTTCCCATGACATACTGTGCTTGATAGCTCTGATCTGCAGGTACCATTTGGTTCAGCTGAAGAAGAGTTGTGCAAGAAGTGAGTGCTCCCGTCTCAAAATGAATACTATTATGCTGGGTCTTGCTGGAATGATAAAATGATTCTTATAATAAAGCACCCTGGCATTTAGGAAAAAGAGTAGACAAAAAATACAGACTAATGAATACTAGGAGTCTTGGTTTTACTCAAAGCGGGCTCAGTATTTACTGATTTTTAATTTTTTTTAATCAAAAGAGCAAAATCCCCTTGTAAACACACCTTGTGGGTGTTTTCCTCTACTATCATTTGAGTGCTAGATCATTCTTCGTCTCTTGTTCTGGGCAGTTTCACTGTGGCCATGAAGCAAAAAGTCCTCTCTGAGTTATACCAAGCTAATTTCACTGAAATTAACAGAGTTTCACTGTGTAACACAGAAATATTCTCAACTCCACTAGCGGTTGTTGGATCTTGGAAAACTGGGGACCTTGCAATATATTGGAGAACTGTTCAGTTAACTGCAATACTTAATAAAAACAAAAGTGAAAATCCAGGGAATCTTGATTTGATATCACCCTGAGGTTTTGTAGTCTTGGAGTGCAGTTTAATCAAACACTATATGAGACAGTTCTGTCCTCGAATGTGAGATCTGTCCAGCCTTCCTCTCCTAGGCCATGTCCTGGGGAACCAATCCCTTCTCACAGCTGTAAGAATAGATGCAAATAACTATGTAAATTTTAGTTTTTAAAAAAATAGAACTAAATGGTGCAGTTTAGAAATTACATATGCATAAGTCACTGTATCTTGCAGATTAATATATTTTTCTTGATTGGCTGTTATCAGTACCCAAGTCAGATAATGCAAAGAAAGTGGGTACCCTGAAATGTGAATTGTGTGCAGGGATATGACAACTGGTATGTGATCTGGTTCAAGTGGTCTTTGCCTCTTATCCATTTATGCTTTTATTTAAAGCATCAATTAATCTATCATGGGGTAAATTTTTGGTCCATCTAATGACAATTAATATAGAGTTGGAAGCTCTAAATATAATTAAAGCTAAACAGGTAGATTTCTAGACAGACAGGTATTGTTCACAAAGTTGTTTCTCTTTGGCTTTCTAAACAGCATCACATAGGTGGCTGCTAGAAACCAGATGCATTGGGGAACAGCAAAATTAGACCTAGATATCTGGCCTCAAGTTCTAGGAAATCTATTAAATGAATTGCTTTGGATTTTTACTTATAAAAGGCAGTAAACATATGCATGTGAATTATTGCTTTTCATTATGTATTAATTACTCACATATGCTGCAGGTGCTATGCTAGAAGATACGTTTTCCATTCATCTTCTCCTTCACCTACAAGGTACTAGGGAATACATCCTTTCTCCCTTAAGCTAATTAAACTCCCACACAACTGTACATAGCTGCAAATAACAGGCAGATGGCCTAGTTAAAAGAAGCAGAAGACTTCAACTTCACAGGTCCTTTGAGAGCTGTATCTCAGATGCTTCACTTTTCAACAGTGAGAAGTTAGCTCAGGAACGATGAAGCACTCCAGAAGTTGTGTTTCTTTTTCCCAGAATCTGTATGTACAGTATGCTTTAGGTACTGTACTTCAAGAGAAAGCCAAGGAGAGTTCTGCCTGTAGGTTTTTAGCTCACCTGTGGAACGTGTGTTCCTACTGTTCTCTGCTATCACAGCCTGAGCTTTTGGTAGGAGTGATCATCAGGTCCTGGCTTTAACAGTTTTCTGTAGAAATTTGCTAAATCGGGCCAGGCTTCAGGTCTGCCCTGCATGGACTGAGAAGGTCATAAATACACTGTTGAAAATTAGGAAGGGATTGGGAAATGAAGCCAGGGAGCTTTCCCACATAAGGGGAACCAAACAGGCAGCAGAGCCTGGAGCATGGCAAGAAGCAAAGAGATGGTCAAGCCTCAGAGCTGTGGTGGGGCGTGCTCTCCTCCCACCCACCTGGCACTGGGCAGTCCTGCACACCCAAATAAGCTCCTGAATGCCCAAATAAGCTCCTGAACATGGGGCAGGTTTATGTGCAGTCGCACCCAAAGGACTTAAGTGCCGCCTGCTGCAAGATTTTAGTAGTTGCGCACAGAAGACTCAGCCCTAATGCTGGAGATGCGATTTGCAAGTTCTCAAGTGGTGACAGTAAGCAGTAATGCAGGACTGCTCTTCCACAGTGGCTGAAGAGCATGGCTGTCTGGCAAATGTGCAGTTTAGCTGATGTGTACTGTCGGTTCATCGGCCGTTTTAAACTAGAATCAGATCTAGAATTTTCCCGTGAAAGTCTTCTAAGTAATTTTGCTCAGGGTTTCTGTTAAATAGAATTACCGTGCTTTCCATTTTTAGTAAATTGCCATGCTTCAGCACATGCATGTCTTTAGGGCAGACTATGTCCTGCTAGGACAAAGGAGACTTTTTTTTTTTTTCCCCCCAGAAAGATGCATAAACCCAATCTATTGAATACTCTTCCTGCCAAGTGTTTTAGCATCACAGCAGGGCAGATTGCAATCCAGGTCACATTATTCTCACAGCACAACCCGTCTGCTCTGCAACATGACTTGTAAAACTGCATTAAATTGGTGTGTTCTATGTACCGTTCGCAGACACATCTGATACTGGTTTTATTCTTCCAAAAACCAGCCTAAGTTATGACTGCTTATTTTTTCAGATTCCTCAGTCAGATCCAGACAGACTTCCCCCCCTGGACCCACCAGATATTGGCCAGATTTACCCAGTCCCAGCCAACATCCGACCTGTTTTAAGCAAGTACAGAGTGGAGGTGAGTTACTTAGAATATTTCTGTTTCCAAATCTCAGCTCCTTTTATTCTCTTACTGAACTGTAACAGTAAGGGATGATGATTTTAAAATCCAAATCAATAGAAATCACATAAAAATAGCATGTAGATCCCAAAATAAGTGTGGTAAGCTCAGGTCAAATTGATTCTCCAAGGCTGGGCATGCAAGGCAGTGCTTCCACCTGAGGCCAGCAAAGGTGACATCTCAATCCTGGCCTGCCGGGACAGGACTGCACCCACAGCAGAGAGCGGCTGATGGACCTGCGCTCTGTGCACTCAGGGAAGTGTCTGCTGGAGATGGAGAGCATCCCCTTGCAGCTGACCTCACTGGAGGTGAAGTTCAGATCAGCCTTTTCTGGGTCCCAAACTTCAGCCAAGCCATGTCACCTACCTGAGTGCAAATGTTTGCACCTTCTCTCCCCTCGTCTCTTGCACCATTTGGACCCAAAGTCCCCTTATGTTAGAAAGTAGGGAACTGTGGCAGCTTTTCATGTTAGTGTAATGCCTGGATGCTTACCAGTCTAACCCCTCCCTGTCACTCCTCCTGCAGACTTCGTGCCACCTGCTTATTTGCCCATTTTGCTGTGCCGTCAGATCCTGCTTATGTAACCTGGTGGTGCTTCCCCAGAAATACTCCTTTGGGAGCCCAGAAGCAGTTCCAGCTTTGCCTTCAAAGATCAAGCAATTGACCTGATGAAAAGGGGGGGAACAATTATTATCTCTGGCTATATCATTTAGTTAAGCTAAAGTAGCTTAACTATTTTTGGTACCTAGGAAAGAGTTTTTGTTAGCAGCATTCTTTTTTTTTTTACACCTGACATTGCAAGGTAAATAAGCCCATGAACTACTCTGCTGATGCTAAAGGGACAACTTAAATCCTTAAACGTAGGTGTTCCTCTAAGTATTGTGTTACGAAGGCCTTTCCATTGCCCTGCAGTAGGATTGCTTTGTGCTGCTTCTACAGTTTCTTTTATACACTGCTGTGACATTGATCACAGCTATCCCTAAGGCACCCAGCTTAGAAGCATCCTCACTGTAGGCTTTTTGTTTGGACAGCTGAGCAGAGCAGCCACCCTGCCAGAGTGATTCAGAGCTTAAATAGATTAAATTATGTTTTGGAAGTGCATCTCTGTCTCCTTTGGTTCTGGAGAGAGCCCAGGACAGCTCCATTCCTCAGTCTGATACCTCAGGCACCTTAAAATCAGGGAAATTGCATCCAGATCCAAACAGTTTAATCACTACAAGAACAGGCTTATAGTGGAAGTGCACAAATATGTAGTGAAATATGAACACTGGAGGGTATCGAGCAAGGAAATAACACAGAATGAATATAACACAACTATTTTTGTTAAGATATTATAAACTCTCTCTCACACTGGTGGAAATGGCCATGAAGCCATTGTAGCTACAGAAGTATGCCCCAGTTTTAACTGGGAACCTCTGACAACAGAGCAGGATCTCACTGATCCTCGCTCCCCTCCAGTGTCTCTTGCCACTCCCCGACTCACACAACTCCTCAGTCCTGCCAGCGTTCAAGGTGTCCACAAAGGCTCCCACGCTCCCTTTTAGTTCCAGTCTTCATTTCAGATTCTTGAGACTCACGGCTTTTCTCACCAACTATAACGTAACTATCTCTCCCTGCCCCAGCCCTCTCCTTCAGGGCCCCCCCAGTGTGTGCTGTATAAAGTCCCATTTTTCCTGCAGACCCCTGTTTTACAGATGCAGTCTCCTTGTCCCCCAGACCAGGAGCACAGTCCTTTGAAGGAAAGCTGCCTGGAGACCTCCCGCCATCCGTTGCAGACCTGAGGGCTAGGTCAGCCGGCAAACCTCTGTTAATCACCTCTGCTCCTACGGGATTTGTTTGCTCTTTCAACAGCTCTGACACTTTAAACAAACTGAGCCCCTGCTGTTTGCCCGAATAGTCCCCTTGCCCTGCTGAAAAGAAGACTTTTGCAAATGCGATTATTATGGCTTGCTGTTGGCAATAACTTCTTGATAACAATTGGATGTTATTAATTGCTTTAATTTCCACCATAATCCTGATGTTTATTTGATTGAAGTTGTTCGTTTTTTTTCTGGTAGTCCTGCATTCATTCCCAAAGGGATACGAGGTGATGGGATCCCAACAGTGACTTCCTGAGCAGCAGACTGAGAGGTCTCTGCAGGTTACCAATGTTTCTGCCCACCACAGGTCCTGTTCTGGGGTCTTCGAGAGCTGAAGAAAGTCCAGCTGCTCTCTGTAGATCGCCCCCAGGTTCTCATTGAGTGTGCGGGGAAAGGAGTGAAATCCTCTGTCATTCAGAGCTACAAGAAAAATCCCAATTTCAGTGGCCTTGCAGACTGGTTTGAAGTGGTATGTACAGCATGCTGCTCCTTGCCTCTCTGTTCTCTGGTTAGGCAAGGTGTTAATTACTAATTTCTTTCCTTTCTTGTCAAATAATTTCCTCTGTGTCTTGATTAAATACTAAGTGACATCAGTTCTTATGCAAAAGCTACTGATTTGAAGATGCTTTAAAAGACACCTGCTACAAATGTATGATAAAAGAAGGTGTTGTTCCTCACGTTATGTCCCAAGTAGTCAAGGAAATATGTTGCAATCAGATTCTTACTGATAGGTTGGAACTTGTTGGCAAATAACAGGGATATTTTTAGTCTTTTTGCTTTTTAGTGCTCAGTTTCCTTTGTTTTCTTCCAATTCTTTTAATTTTCCTTTATGTGTTACTGGGCTATTAAGGGGATTGACCATTTCTGGCTCATAAGCTCTGGACCTTTTAATATTGTCACACTTGCTGTTACGGACTGGAAATGTAATTATTGCCTGTTGGCTAGGTTGTAAGAGCTGGTAGTTTCAGTGGACAAAAGTCAGCATCAGAAAAAAATAATCTGTTTGATTTGCTCTAGTTTCTAGCATCAAGGGAGAGGTTTATTTATAAGACAAAAGGATATCAAAACATGAACCTGGATACTGAAGTACAATTGCTACAGTATTTTCAGCTTCCATTGTGCATCACGTGTCCAAAGAGCTGTTTTCCCTTTTGTAATTCATCCTATAAGGCAGGTAACCACCCAGTGTCCTCATCTCATGGTTGGACAAACTGAGTCAGATAGGGTTAACAGACTTCAACAAAGCAGCAGTGGCATTAAGACTCACAACTTCCAATACAGTGTTCATTCCTTCTGAACATTCCTGATTCTCCCAGTTTATTCCAACAAGAGATGCTTGTATGTGACAGCATGGGACTCGGTTCAGTAGCACAGTCCATATGGTCCACTCTGTATTCTTAAGGACAATGCTTTCTCCAGACTTTGCAGAAAACTGTGGACAGAACTATATTGCCTGTGGTGTATGCATTTTGTGTTTTGTGTATGGGGAGAAAAAGGGAGGGAAGAGTAACAGTCTTATTGCCGTGCACAACAAATATTCTATACGTGTTCTATATTCTCTATTAATTTTCATACTGCTGTTTGTCCTTGTCCACTAGGAGCTGCCTGAAAATGAACTCTTGCATCCACCACTAAGCATCTGCGTGGTCGACTGGAGAGCGTTTGGGAGGAGTACTCTTGTTGGAACACACACCATCAATTGCCTTAAACAATTCCTATGTAAGACGCAGTTGGGTCCTCAAGCTACACCAAACAGACTAGACATTGTAGAAATTGAGAAAGGTAAATGTCCAACCCTTACCCCAAATACAAAGACAAAGGACTTGCTTAACGCTAGGCACATGCTTAGAAGATATGCTTTATTGTGTTGAGTGTAGGGTCACACCCTTAATATAATCATTTGATGATCACCAAATGTGATGATAGCCTTTCTGGCAGAATGTTACCTAACTTGCCAAGTTTCAATTTCAGCTTCGTCTGAGTCATCCCAGCCTGCCGAGTTATCCCGAGAAGAACCGTTTTTAGCTGATTACATCTACGCTGAGGTGGAGCAGGGTAAATGTACTGTGGTAGAGCCAGACCCGCATCTTGCAACACTTCCTGCCCCTGAACTGGAGCACTCTGCCTCTGAACCAGGGAAAGACAGAAAACAGAAGGTGGGTATAGCCAGTTAACTCTCTGTTGCAGTCTTGCAGACTTTAGCCCCTCCTTATAGAATGGTAATCTCCTACTTATCTCAGGATCAGAAATTCTGGGTACTGATGTTAACACCCATGCTATCTTGCTGACCCTTAAGCGACCTGGTTAGCAATGCGGCTTTGACCCCACATAATTTAATTACTTCCATTAGAGATACTTCCTTTCTTTCCTTTTGTGCTAGATGATCATCTAGCACATGGGCAAGTACTGCCAGAGCAGTAGGATTTTTGCTTTTCCTGGCCTTGAATGATCTACTTAATTGCAACGCTCTCACTGTGATTGACTGTTTCTGTGTCCATGGTGTTTAGGCAGGGATGAAAACCCCTTGTGTTAGATGCTGTACAAATGTGGAGTAGAAAGTCTTTTTCCAAAAGGTCTTACGGTCAAAGTATAAAATTCATGTCGGTCTGGGTAGAAGAAGATGGGAAAGTACAGGAAAACAAGGCAATTATGGTCAGAATGGCTTTTACAGTACAGTATATGCTCTAGATTGTACACATTGTTGTTTGTTTGGATGCACATGCTCCTCCTTTCTCTGTAGTTTCTCCCATCACAATCACTCTTTTCATCCAGCGTGACCTGGACAGGCTGGAGACCTGGACAGAGAAGAATCTAATGAGGTTCAACAAGAGCAAGTGCAGGGTCCTGCACCTGGGGAGGAAGAATGCTAGGCACCAGTATAGGTTAGGGGTGGACCTGCTGGGAAGTAGTTCTGAGGAGAAGGACCTGGGGGTCCTGGTAAATAGTAAATTATCCATGAGCCAGCAATGTGCCCTTGTCGCCAAAAAGGCCAATGGAATTCTGGGCTGCATAGGGAAGAGTGTATCCAGTAGGTTGAGGGAGGTCGTTCTCCCTCTCTACTCTGCACTGGTGAGGCCACAACTGGAATACTGTGTCCAGTTTTGGGCTCCCCAGTTCAAGAGGGAACTGCTGGAGAGAGTGCAACGGGCACAAGTTGGAACATAGGAAGTTTCGTTCAAATACACGGAAAAACTCCTTTACAGTTAGGGTGACAGAGCACTGGCACAGGCTGCCCAGGGGGGTTGTGGAGTCCCCTTCTCTGGAGATTTTCAAGACCCGCCTGGATGCAGTCCTGAGTAATGTGCTCTAGGCAATCCTGCTTTGGCAGGGGAGTTGGACTAGGTGATCTCTAGAGGTCCCTTCCAACTCTGAAAATTCCATGGTTCTGTGATTCCGTGATTCACAACAGTAAAAGCAGAGGATGTGGGACTGAGTTTCATTTCAGAAGCTGTTTCTGCAGCTATGTGAAGCACGCTTCTTTAACCTTTGATGTTTCAGTGATCAGATGTTTCCAGCATCCTTCATAATTAGGAGGTCAAAGAAACCGCAGGGATGTCTTGTTTCCTAGATGTACACACCAGTCTGGATCTTTCATCTGGTACAGAACACTTTTAATGTATGACAGCAAAGTATAGCAAGAAAAGAGTCCTAAGGGAACCCTGTAATTTAACCATCTGTGTTATGTTAATTATCATTCCCACTTATCTATCTTTGCTCCAGCCTCCCCAGCCAAGCTGACAACTCTCTGTAAGGGTGTAAGATGAAACACGCTATTTAACAAGGGCCAATCTTTAGGCAGGAATGAAGTTAGTAAGATTTGCCACATGAACGGGTGACCTTCAGGATACGATTTCAGCTTTTCATAAGAAGAGAACAGCTGAACTGCAGCAACTGTTGGGACTCTTTCTTCTTCCAAAAGGCAATAAAGTAATAATGGGAGTTCTTAAAATACTTGCAGACTGAAGTGAGAGAAACCAATTTGTACCTGAATGTTCGCATCCCCTTGGCATCATTACCTATTTATCTGTGAAGATTTGCCTGTTGTCGGGGTTGCTCCTGTGACAATGTCTCAAATGTTCAAAGTTTTGGCATCATCAATAGGTAATATAGAGATAGTTTTAATAATATGATGATCATGGTGAAGTGTCCTGGAATGAAAGGCAGAGACACTAATTCATATTGCATTTTATTTAGCTCTTGGAGGTTGACATTTTCTTCATATGCATCTGTTCATGCTTGATGTCATGAGTCAGGTGATTAGTTTTAATCAGTTCAGCAGTGTTTTTCCCATGCTTTGGTAGGATATGAAAAAATCCATCCGACGATCAACAAAGAGGAGAAAAAGAACAATTGCAGATGAATCGGCTGAAAATGTTATTGACTGGTGGTCAAAATACTACGCTTCTGTGCTCAAAATGCAAAATGTAAGTCACCCAGCATGCCCAAAACTCTCATAGATGAGCAATGTCGTAAAAGTAGATTTATTGCTGAATGATTGCTTTTCAGTATTACATTCATAATGAGGAGTTTGTCCATTGTCTTTTTCTTTTGAAAGGCGAAAGGATTTTTTTCCAGTGAGGGAAAACCTGAAGACAGTAAGTAAATTATTTGATTTTTTCTATTATTTTGTACTACTAATACTTTGCTTCTCTACTATTTTGCTGTCAACAATTAATGTCTGGTAGCAGAGTACTGCTGGTATATTGAGCTCTTTCCTCTGCAGCTGATCAAATGGAGGGTGAGTTAAAGCTTCACAGGCAGTGTTGGGTTAACATGAGTTTCCTGACATTCAGATCTCATGCACAAAGATCTGCAAAGTCAAAGTCCTAAATGATAGAAGGTGGATATTATCCTAATCTGAGGTTGCATTTGTAACAGGTTCATAAAAAGAAGTTTCTCTCAGTTTTGAATCCAATTCAGGATCAATGATGTAGGAACAGCTTCTGCTAGGAGACTCCATAGTCACGTGTGTTACTGCCATAGCTGAAAAGCTTTGTGCCTAGCTCAGGCTCTAGCGGAAAGTTTTTACACAAGAACCTAAAAGAATTGGCCAGAAATGGGCTCTGTGTATATGCATGCATATATGTCTCCGTACAGGTATACTCCATGGCTTAACAGGTCCTCCCACAATCAAACTGAATTCTAGGATTTTTTTTGTTTGTTTGGTTGGGTTTTTTTTTTTTGTTTTTGACAAATATGACTGCTTGAGTGGACTGGGAAAGAAAACAAATATTTACATTTACACAGAGGTGCTATTCAGAATTAAACTATAGCATCTTCCCATGCCAGAGCTGACTGCACTTCACCAGTGACTGAGGTGACTTCTATTTTAAAGGAAGTGTTGAGATTGCTCTGGATTGAAGACGACCTACATGTCAGATGGTATCATTCTGGAAATAGCAGCTGACGGTGTTGCAGTGATCAACAGGGCTGCTGAGAGATGGGGTGGACATCAGTTTCTGAGTGAAACTCACTTGTCCACATGGAGGAAATACTTAGATAGAAAATGTTTTACAAAGGTGTGATGTTCACTTACAATTAGAAATGTACTTGTCGTTGTGACATCCACCCATATGCTATTCAGGCAGTTGTGGCATATTGTTTTTGACTGATGACTTCAGATCTTGTAAATTCTCTTCTGACAGTTTATGTTACATTTTTTCACCTATGATGATGAGCATTATGTATATAGGACAGCACTGATATAATATATACATATATATATTTCTAAATATTTAGTGATATCAAACACACATGAACTTCTTAAAAAATGAAAGTAAAGTGAACTCAAAATCCAGATTTCAGCCAAAGAACTGAACCATGTCTGCCATTTTGGAGGGCTCACCCTCTATTTGTTAGGAAGTCCCCTCTCAGTGTTTGGAGTCTGGCTTGAGGCTGGTCAGATACCTCCTCCCATTTCTCATACTTCTGGGCTTCCACAAGGTGAGATACACTCTATTTTGTGATGCTTTTGAGCAGAGAAGGACTTGGATCACCTGATATCTAGTACCAGTCAGCCTAAATAGTAGCTTCCAATTTCAAATAATCCTTTTTATGTAAAAGATGTTAAGATTTGTTAGTTTAGGTCTAGGAGGAGTCAGAGAGGAGGGAGAAGGGTGTTCTGGAAGATAACCATCAGGGAAGGAGTGATACGGGGCACCATCGGACTTGGTCCTTGAAGCTCATCATGAAGACTTAGCCACACAAAGGATAAAATGCCGCCTCTCTGCCTGGGAGGAGCGGTGGGAGAAGAGAGGACCCTGTGCTTGGCAGTAGAAGACTGAATGGAGACAGAGCAAGGGGGAATCTTCAAATTGTATTTTGCATCCTTATCTGAAGCATTTGATGTGCTTTGCTCACTAAAAACCTATGTGATGTCATGAAATCTCTGCAGACAGGCAGACTTCTGACCACATTGCATTGATCATAGAAGAGGAGTCTGACAAAAAGAAGAAGGATAAGACATTGAAAAAGAAACACAAAGAAACTCCAAATCTAGCAACACTGCAGGTAAGGCAGAAGTAAGGCTGAGGGGCAAGGCTGCTGTTATTCACTGTCTCCCCAAAGCTTGACATCAGCAGCTGAGTTTAGCAAACCCTCCTAATATTTATTTCAGACACTTTAAAATGAATAAAAGACACAAAATGATAATGCAAAGTGATAATGCAGATCAGTGCATGGGGCCCAGAGGAAACCAGGGTCTGGTAGGGTGGACGTTGGCCTCAGACCTTCAGTTTACCAGTATAGATGCACCTGGAGAGACTTAAGTAAAAATTCAGTTTTGTTGTTCACCTGGAAAACATGGAATTCAGAAATTCCAAATTTCACGTTGGAAATACTACAGCCTATTAAGAATGACTTAAAAAAGAGTATGGAAAACATTGCTGCAATCACTAGTGCATCCTCCCTCATGGGGAGGTAATATTCAGCTTGCATTAGATTTGGTTGGGTAACGATAGAAGGAATTCAAAGAGAACTATATGGGTCATGCAAAATGACTGGAAGATGAGGAAGTTTGAGAATATTAGGAGTGCTTGGATTAGATTGTAGCTGAATGAAGGGGAATTTGAAACTGCTGTATCCATTTTTTAAGTGATGGCACTAGTCTAGGCACTTCTATTCCACACTGAATAACACTTCATAAATTAGGGGGGGAGAGTGTTGAAAAAATATCCATCCTTTTAAAAATGATTTGGTCATTTTGCCTATCCCGAACCTCTGTCCCCATAGCACTTTATGGCTTTGCTTTCATGTTCTGACACATTAACATAACAGAACAGGTCAGTACATCAAAGGCACATTGCAGAGAGGAAACAGAAGCAAAGAGCAGCACATTGCAGAGAGGAAACAGAAGCAAAGAGCAGCACATCCACACTGTTTTTGACCCACACTAGTGCTTACAAATGTTCATTCTGACCCTTCTAGAGCCAATTCTACTTTCTGCATTAATGTGCTACTGCAGTAGTTAGGAAGGACTTTGGTTAAGGACAAACTGCTCCTGTTTTAAGTGGGGAATTAACTATTTTCCTCAAGGACTTTTGCAAAACCTTGGTTTTATTAAAATCTGTATTTTGAGTCAAAATGGATTTCCAGTCATCCTGTAATAAAAAAGTTGCTATAAATATATTCACTGCACCACAAAAAATAAGCATTCTCCCATTTTCAAAGATTTATGAAGGAGACTTGGAGAGTGAATTTAATAACTTTGAGGACTGGGTGAAAACTTTCCAGCTCTTAAGAGGAAAATCTAATGATGAAGTTCATGCTGACTCTGAAGACAGAATAATAGGAAAATTTAAGGTGAGCTTTAATGTTGATTAAATGGGTAATAATTTAGAGACTTTGTGTTTTTATGCATATTTCAGGTATACCGAAGACGAAAGAAAAAGACATTGACAGTCTGTTGTAAATAGAGTTATCTCTTTTATTGGATCTAGAGTCATATTTTTCCTTTCCCATTATCTGGTAGATGAAAGCAGCATCCAGCACCAGGTGTTCGCTGTTGTTATGAAACAAGGAATTACAAAAAAGTTTTAAATCACAGAAGGGGAAGAAGAGATACATTATGTAGTCTGGATTCCGCTAATGCAACTTTATTACTGCGCTATCACTTACCGCAGCATATATGTAATTTTCAGTAATTTAAACGGAGGCCCTTACAGCTACTGCAGTTGGAAACAATTGCACAGCCTGATCCAGGGCACCATTAGGCAAGCTGAAGACGTAGTTCAAAGCATGAATAATGATAGCAGAATTTCAAGCACTTTGTAGTTTAGAGGAACTGGTTAAACTCATTGATACCTCAATTAGTTTGCAATGCAAATTTCTGTTCAAATGACTTGCTAGTTGCTTTCAGGCAGTATGAGCTACTCAGCAGCATGAGTCAATATTGATTTGTATGAGTTGTATAGTGGCTGCAAAAACATAGCTGGATTCCAGTCACACTGTTGTGAAAGTAATTCAGTGGAATTATCAATCTGCAAATATATAGTTAAGGGCAAAATATTATTTTTAGAATACTAACACTAAGAAAACTAGATTTACAACACCTGTAGGTGTTAGTCTTTTAAATAATAAAATAGAGAGCTAAGAGCATGCAAATACTTCTTGCATTCATCTAGATGTGATGATAGTACCATGTTACAGAGCAAAGATATTTTTAAAGGTGTTGTTTAGTGCACTGAAGCCTGCGTTCCCTTTGAGTAGTACCACAAAATGTCTTGTGTATATATAGGTGCTGCAGTGTGGGCTGCGAGTCATGTTTTGTTTGCATTCAAAGGATTGTTGTATTGCACTTGATCTGTTTTCGAGGGAGATAAAAGACAGTGTGTTACCAGGGCTCCTTCTGCATATACCCAAGTCCTGAAGATGGCAGCTTGCTGGACAGAGGGCAGCCCCGCATCCTGCAAGGGATACCACCAAACCACTCCGTCAAAGTCCTCATCAGGGTTTATATTGTGGCAGTAAGTAGAGAGATGTTCTTTTAACCTTGAAATAACTTGGACGTTTCTTTTCAACTCAGTTTACCTCCAGTGTCTTTGCAGTGAAGCCTCTGAAAATCCTCACCCATGCCATAGAATTTTTTTGGGTCATATTTCAGACCAGGTTTCATGTTGTAGAAATGGATGTTCAGAGTAGAAAAAATTACGTAGTCCTCATGATAAGCCACAAGACTGGAGAATCACTTTACTTGTTCCCACTGAAAGGGCTGGAGACATAACTAACATGGTATGGACAACCTGTTCCAGCCACATTATGCAAATGCAGCCAGTTTTAATACTAGAGTTGTTTCAAAATGACACACATTTAAAAACCTTCTCAGTAAGGGGGAAATGGGACCATATCTTATGAGGGTTGTGAATTGCATGTAATCAAAGTGGTAGATGTTGTGAATAAGATATGGGGTGGAGAAAGAGGTAGAAATATGGAGGACAAGATGATGAGAGAGCGTGATGTGAGAAGTGAAAGGAGTAGAAGGAGCTGGTATTTCAGAGAAACAAGAGAGTTGCAGGTGATCTAAGAGGGGAAGAATAGCATGCAACGAGGCAATGGCAAACAAAACAGAAAAGAAGAACAAGAGGTTGCTTTGTTTCCTGAACACGAAGAGTTCCAAGCCATCTCATAAATACAGTCTGAGGACTTATTTTGCACTTTTCAAGGATCTGGACCAATATTTCTGGGAAACCTTTCATCAATCCTACATACACTTGTGCAGCCAGCCAGCTTCTTCCTCAGCGTTGTCTTTCCTGCTCATGTCTTTTTTCATCTTAGTAGTGGGACAGCACTTACAGCTGCTCCACCTTTGCAAACTCTCATCTCCTCCAGATCATCTTTTCCCAGTAGCCTGCAAAGCTACATGCCAAATTTCATATCACATGAGGCAAGCAAAGCCCCTGCACTTCCAGAACACCCAGGACTGGGCAGAAAACCCACGGTCCTGTGTCGTGACCATGCTGCATTTAAGCAAGCTTCCTGAGGACACAGTCTTTCTTCCTAACAGGCATTTAACCTCAGCCCAGCTGATCCAGATGGCAAGTCAGATCCCTACATTGTGCTGAGACTGGGCAACACAGAAATCAAAGACAGGGAAAACTACATCCCCAAGCAGCTAAACCCAGTTTTTGGAAGGTCAGTGACAGTTTATTTTATATTAAGGGGCAATTTCTGCTTTATCACTGCCACCAATATTGCTGTTACTATTACAAAGTGTTTGTTATATGCTGATTTCTGCCTGTTGGATGTTTTGTAATTCTACTGGTTAAAATGTTGAGAATTGGTGCCACCCTGTATGATTATAAATTATTTCATTTTCATACCAGTCAAAACACATCATGCAATGCAATCTGTGTAAGGTTTTGCAAAATGATGCATGAGAGGAAATGAGACAACAAATGATCTTGTTTGTGCAAATTAATGCATTTGTTAAGTTTAAAGTGAAATAAATATCAGCACAGTAAAGTGTGATTTCACAGTCTTTGTTGCTATTTCAAGTTGAATAAAGTGCCAAATACATCTCATAAATTTAGGACTAGGACAAAAAACCTATTTTTTTGAAACCACACAGTCTTCTGAATGGGGGACCCAGAGGCAAATTGTCAGTACACATCAACTTTCTATTGTCAATGCTTTATACTTATTTATATTGTTAATGCTAATAGCTGTGGGCTTGGTTTTTTCCTTTGCCAGTACCTTTCCCTGTTTTAAGAAGGTTGAAAATGCTTTGAATTGGGATGGAGTTATTCTGTAAGAACACTAAGACAGAGAAACTATACTATGTTGGACTGAAAGCCTCCTAGGCCAGGGTGCTGTCTGCAAAAGCAGAGACTTAAAGACAAAAGTGTAAGGAGAAAAGACAGGAACAGAGTTGTCCCTCCATAACATGCCATCTCAGTTTCTGTGATTTAAGCTCTTCCTTAGTAGAGGTTGCAACTGAGCCATCATTATGATAAACCATAACGCACAGCTATTATAGATACATATAGATGGAATGGGAAATCACCACTGTATTTGTTTCAAGCAAGTTTAGGAATGGGTTGTTCATTTGGATAGCCCTTGCTGCTGCTGTCAGTGGCAACACTGGGGTGACTGGACCAGCAACTCCTTTGCAGCTGTAGCGTCAGTCATGGTAACCACCTCTCGCCATCCTAAAAGTCCAGGGCAGCATGGCATCACCAGCCTTTAGCAATCCCAAAGCCTTACCAAACATCTCTCTCCTCCAAAAACTGCTCTGCTGTTGCTACAAAATTGACTTTAACCACTTTGAGAGAAAGGACAAAACTTGTCCTTCAGGAGACAAAGCTCAGTTTTGCCTGTGCTTTGGAGAAATCTGGAGCCAGTGTTGAGCTGATGAGGGTGTCCTGTCTTCCACTAATTTGTCAAATCCCTTTTAAAGTCACTTTTATATTTTCAGCTTCTCTAAACATCTCAATGACAACAATTCCTACCGAAAAAATGCACTGAGTGAAAAGGGAGTTCTGATCTTTGCTTTTTTGAATCATGTTTTAAAGCTTTTGCCTGATTTTGTTGGGTGCCCCCAGTTTCCTATATTCAATATTTAATCTGGAGCTTTTGGAAGAAAACAGAAAAGACTCAGGTGTTCCTTTTGGGAGTTCTGAAAAGCATGTGAGAACTCTTATACATACAACTTCTTTAGCCTTGTAATTTCCATACTTCCACCTCTATTGGATTCAGGATAAATCATTGCAGCTGACCAGCTCCATGACATTGCTCTGTCCACTGTAGGTAGGAACAATCCTATACAGGAGGTGATGGAGAAGCAGGAGAAAGAAAATACTTTTCATAGAATCATAGAATGGTTTAGGTTGGAAAGGACCTTGAAGATCATCAAGTTCCAACCCCCCTGCCATAGGCAGGGACACCTCCCACTAGACCAGGTTGCCCAAGGCCACGTCCAGCCTGGCCTTGAACACCTCCAGGGATGGGGCCTCAACAACCTCTCTGGGCAACCTGTTCCAGTGCCTCACC
>VUYV01000032.1:3334819-3367522 GCA_008711295.1 Anarhynchus alexandrinus | reverse complement strand
GACCCGCGGATGTATCTCATCAGGTCCCATGGACTTGTGCACCTTCAGGTTCCTCAGGTGGTCCCGCACTTGATCTTCTTCTACAGTGGGCGGTTCTCCATTTTCCCAATCCTGGCTTTTGCATTCTGCATCTCGGGCAGTGTGGCTGCAGTCCTTGCCAGTGAAGACTGAGGCAAAAAAGTCATTGAGTACCTCAGCCTTGTCTCTATCCCGGGTAACCAGTTCTTGTGTTTGCACTGTTTGTTTCCAGTATGTTCAGATAGTTCATCAAAACAGAAAACACTACGAAAAACCTCTCACTGTTTACTAGTAGAGACACTGTCTACGCGTTGTTTGCACAGTACTCATTAACTTGGTCTTCTAGGCTTCAAAACTGATTTGACTGCATGTAGTTCTCATTTTTTGCTGCAGATCATTTGAAATCCAAGCTACATTCCCCAAGGATTCCTTGCTCACAGTCCTGATCTACGACCATGACTTCGTGGGAACAGATGATCTCATTGGAGAGACTAAAATTGACTTGGAAAATCGTTTCTACAGCAGGCATCGAGCTACCTGTGGGTTACAAAGTCAATATGAAATGTAAGTACCTCTTCAGACAACAACAGACAGCAGCAAACAATGAATTACTTGACTTGAAGGACAAATTCCAGATGTGGCTAAATATTATGCTTTCTCCAGCACAAAAGTGTCACAGGAGGTATTTTAATTAAATTTCACCACAGAGCTTAGCAGCGGCTTTGGGTAGCTGCCAGCCTCAGTAGGAAGTGGATTTTTTAAAATTAACAACACTGTTTACCAAGTATTTTAGATAGAAAACAGCCTTTGTATAACATATGTGCTTGATAAACTGCCTTTGGACAGGCATAAAGGACAAATGGAAAATAATCTGTCTGAGAGGTTATGTCAGGGCTAAACTCCACTCTGCATTATTCAGCTGCAACTGGAGTGATTGCAGCAAGGCTGGTGGGACGGGCATGGCACTGGGAGGAGTGGGAGCAGTGCAGGGCTGCTGGCAGGACAGTGGTGCCAAGCTCCTGGTCCCAGTCACGCAGCTGTACTCTCAATGACATTTTGCATGAAGATTAATGCAGAGAAATTCAGAGTAAGATAACTCCATTCCCCTGGTGTTGGGCACTAACCTGGGAGATTGGGGTTTGGGGTTCTTCTCCTATGGTTGTTTTGCTATTTTATCTACAAACAAAGGGTGGATAAAGCAAAAAAGCAATCCAAGAGCACAGACCAAACCCCAGGATGTCCCTTGCCAGCTCAGTCTCCAGTATGAGGTATTTCTTTATGTCCTTGTTCCAGGTCCCAAGATAATCCCAGTTTCTCCTCTCCATGTGAGAGAAGCAGAATGCTTCTTCCTTAAACATTGTCCTGGAGGTAGAACATGTAGATTTGAATCCTTTAGTTAGAACACGGAAAGAGCTCTGGTCCTTCTCCTCTTGGGGAACATGCTGATGCCTGGGCCACTTTACCTAAGCTGCAGGTAAGGCTGCATCAACTTCTGTGTTTTAAGAGAAAAGAGCGATTGGCTCCAGGACCTGAGCAGGCAGAGGGGTTGCCTCAAGTAAGAAGTAGTGCTAAATAGTTCAAAGGAAATGTTTGGCTGAGCAGACATCAGGGCCACTGGCCACAAAGCAAATATCAACATGGCAAGTCCTGATTTGCCATTGAACTTCGTTGAAGGAAAACCTCACCCATTTTTCTCCACTTTCTGTTCCCTCCTTGCAGAGAAGGGTACAATGCATGGCGAGATGCAACCAAGCCTAGTGAGATCCTCACTAAACTGTGTAAGGACTACAAAATAAGCGGACCCTTCATGCGGCCAGGAGAGATACAAGTAGGAACAAAAGTCTTTAAAGGACAGACAGTCTTCACAGAAGATGAGAACGGTAATGATGTAGTTCATCAGTCTTCAACCATATTGTAGCCGTCTAAAATCAGATTACTAGTACCTGTCTCTGCTTTGAAATACTCACATAACTCTATATTAGCTATTACTGCAGCTTGATTGCAGAGAATCTGTAGGGCGAGACAGATACTGTTGATGACCTGATATCCCCATAGTAGGTGTTTTGGGGTACTTTGGTCTAGGTCCTGCCTGATCCCAAGGATGGAGTACACGGGATCCTCTTGGAACATGTCTTCTGGCTTAGTTTTATTTGAAAGGAGTGCAGCTTGCATGCTCTGAGACCCCTCCACGCAGCAAACCAAAGCATGGAAAGTCAGGATTACTGGCAAAGTCTTTTCAAAAATGCATTCCCTCTCTAAACTAAAACACTAATGTAGACAGACCCAAGCTGTGAGAAGAAGGGGGGAGGGAAATACAGATGTGAAGTGAGTTACTCAAGGTCAGACAAGTCTCCATTTGACCACAGTTAGGTTCCAGGCCACTTACCTGCCAATCCTACCTTACCTACTTGGCTTTCCTCCTCTCTGTTGCTTTTTTCCTCCTCTTGATTATTACGACTCTGACTGCTCCTCTGAAGCACTAACACAGCTCTGTGTAAATCCAGGTATCTGCAGTGTCCACTAATCCAGAGAGTAGGACAGAACTTGCCTTCAGGGTTCCCAGATTAAAAAGAGGGCAAAGCTACCAGGAAGTTGAGTGTCCATATCACATACGGGTGGAGTGGGACAGAGCTGTCAGTGAAAGATGTCCCTGCCATAGCAGGAGGGTTGGACTAGGTGATCTTTGAAGGTCCCTTTCAACCCAAATGGTTCTGATTCAGATTTATACTTTGGGTAAGGAAAAGAGGTGTGAGGATGGAGACTTTCAAAGGGGAACAAAATGATCTGGTCTTGGAGACAGTAATGGACACTGTGGCAGTGTAGGGAAACCTCTACTCACTTATCTGTGTTTATTCATCTTTGAGCAAATTCACCTTGGCAGTTACAATATATAGCTCACATGTTGAGTGGAAGGCTGCTCAGGTAGCACTGTTGAAGGGAAAAGAGTTGATCCATTTTTGGTTTCTTGGCCTGAGAGAGATTTATGGCTCCAGTATTGCTGTTTGTTTTCCTCACTAGCAGATGACTGAGTGAGACTGACAGCAACAGGATCTCTCAATCAAAATTCCAGTTTACTAAAATGAGCTTCAGGCAAACCAACATCAGGCAAGATGATGGAAACCAAAAGCAACGAAATACAGAACCAGATGGCAAAATCCAAAGTACTTATGTACACAAGTTTTTCAACACGTTATAAAGAAATAGTTTACAGCATACAGTCTTCTGCATAATTCTTGTCCAGATTGCTGTTCTGACAAGTACATCTGGGTCCTTATTTCCTGCTGTGTTCCTCTGCTGGTTATCATTTGTATCTGTAAAACTAACAAAGACCACAGATTTGAGCTCTAGAGGAGTACTGTAAAGGGGGACCGGTACTATTTCCACATTACAGGTGGAGAAAATGATACCTATGGGCCTTACATCCAACTTTAAATTTCAAGGGAAAGAGTAATTTAACTTTTGTTCTCAGAGCACAAATTTAACTTTGCTCTCAGATATCTACTCCCAGATAGTCTAGAAGTATCTGTAGCCAATGGGAAGAAATATACATCTTCAGATGGTGAAAACAATCTTTAGAAAGGTGCCTAAGAGAGGGTAAGGGTTATCATGTAACAATCTGTTCTGCTTGCCATTGAGGTTGCCTGACTGAGTAGCTCAGGCCAAAGACCTTGCTTTTAGCTGGCTAAAATTAGATTAAATCCATCACATCTCAAACATATGTCAGTGCACAAAAGGGAACCAGGAATCATAACCACAGGGTCATCCTTCCTCGCTCTCTGAGCCACTATGAAGGGTTTAATACCTACTGTTTAAATACAAACCAAACCCTTTGTCACCTTCCAGCAACTCAGAGATAGCAAAACTGTGAGAAAAGTGATAACTGCTTGCTGACACAAAGAACTCTTAACTTCTTCTCACTTAGGTACTTCTCTCCTGATCTAGGAAACATCCCTCTTCAAAAATCTGGGTTTCTTTTGTGTGGAGTCCACACAAAAAGGGAGGAAAGAGAAGCTCGAGAGCTCAAAAGGCTTTCTCTGCTTTCCAATATCCACCCTAGGTCAAATATTAGCACTGCTCCTTCTTTTATGTGCCCTTCTTTGGGGTCTCATTTCCTCCAGTGGCCAAGCTGAGCTGGTCAGGAGCAGAAATGTTCTTTGACTTCAGCCCTCTTCCCCTGAGGTGTGATTCAGTTCTCCGGGGGGGTCTTTGCTGTTGCCATCGCAAGACAAAATGAGGTGTAGATATAACTCTTGGTGCCTATTTACTCTCAGCTCCATCAAAATCCTAGTCTCCTTGTCTTTCATGAACTGTAAAAAAGCCTCAAATTCACAATTTTCTGTAAAAGAAGTAGTTCACAGGTTTCTTCAATCTTACTATTAGAAACTGCTGCTGTAATAGTGATTCGCTGTGTTTTATAGATAAACTACTGCCTAAGTGCTAATCTTACAGTTACCCTGGTGGGTACCCTTATTTACCAGAAAGAAATGCATTTCAAGACCCTTCTTTACTTAGCTTGGATACATAAAGCCTTCCATTTAACTCAAGCAGATATTTTAATGACCATCTTTAATAATTAATGGAATATATTACCAAGGGGTTCAACATTATAATTGAGCTCTCTTTGTTCTTTTTTTTCCTATAGAGGAGCCAGTTGAATCATATGAACATCTCTCCTTAAAGGTTTTACGTGCTTGGGAAGAAATTCCTGGAGCTGGATACAAATTGGTCCCAGAGCACATTGAGACTCGGCCTCTCTACCACAAGGATAAGCCAGGCATGGAACAGGTAGAGCAGCTCAGAGATGGTGGCGATGGTATACCCAGGAGCAGTTTTCCTTTCCTCCAGTTACTGTGGTTTCTATTTGTATCTGCAAACTTGTAGAGACAGCATCCAGGTGTTAGGTCATACATGAGACTTTGTACAGACTTTGTACCTGGAATTCATCACACATGCATGTATAGAGCCGGTTCCCTAAATGCACAGTAACCATACAAGGAGTAGCTGCGTATTTTCATTCTTTTAAATGCTTTAATTTATTAAGTTAACACGAACTCTTGTGCTTGTATTTGGACTTTGGTTCTTTTTTTCCTTTCATCATGTGCTATTTTTATATGGACTTTTACATTGAAGTTGTCAATGGTTAAGCTCAATTCCAACTTCACCAAATTGCTGTGAGATTAATAGAATATGTGTATGAAAAAATATATTGTATAGCAAGTTTATAGATGAAATCATAGTTACAGGATGATGAGCTGGTTGGTGCTCATAGAGGAAGCGGTGGGTTTGGATGTCAAAACTACTTTTAAAGCCTTTTAAAGTCACTCTAAAATAGGGTTACAGAGATGTTAATTTTTTTTCCCCCCAAGGGTCGTGTACAGATGTGGGTTGACATGTTTCCTAAAGATATGCCTCTACCAGGACCCCCAGTGGACATTTCACCAAGAAAACCCAAAGGGTAATTAATACTCTATGCTTTTCTCCCAACACAGTGGTGTAAGTCTTCAAAGACTGAGCCTTTCTTAAGTGTCTGGAAAGAACTATAAAAAGAACTACCATAACAAACTTCTATGATCCTGAGAAAACTTTTCTTAGGTTCACATGACCAAGTCAAAAGAGAGCATGTAGTTTGGTCTCCTCCATTAAACAACTCAAAGAACTGGTGGTGATTTTTCCATCAAGGGCTACCAAACACCTCTTTTAGAAAGATACTGCTTTTTCACGTAGAGATTGCAGGTGGTTAGAGGCAAGAGTCCCTTAATAATTCTGATGTTATCATCCAGTTGTTGAGCTGAAAGAGGTGATTCTGGTTTCATTACCTCTTTCAGTAGGATAACATACTTGACCTTGGTTGAGATCTTCAATCTGATGCGAATCACCGCTTCCCTGGGGAGCCTGTTCCAGTGACCAACCACCCTCTCGGTGAAGAACATTTTCCCAATGGCTCAAGGCCAAATTTTTCAGTATCAAATTTTTATGTCACTTGCAATGTCTGTATTTCAGTTCAAGCTTCTAGAGCTTTGGAAGACCACCATAAATGTCTGTATATAAGGAGTGGAAAGGATGGGAAAGCTTTAATTCCTTTTACTGTTGCTACTGAAGATGATTGCACTCACTTAAATGAGCATATCTCTAAGCAGTGATTCTCTTCCCTTTTAATGCACTGGATCGCACCAAATACAATGTTTTTAGGCATCTCTTCTGAAAAGCACCTCCCGGGGAGCTCTGATTTTTATTAGTAAGCTGCTCACTGTTTTGGAGGCTGCTCTGATGATGTTGCTCAGATCAACTTTGCGTTGTTTCACTGCAGCATCTGTGAAGAGAATTGAAAAGGAACATGCACATAAAAAGCAAGGAATTTTCCATCCCTCCAAAGCTAGTAGTGACGCTGCTGTCATCCAGCATGCTCCGAGAGCTGAGAGGAGCCACCATCCCCACTCTATCACTCAACTCTCTTGTAAACAGAAGGAGCCTGAAACTGATGTTGTTTTAAGAGTTTTGCACAAATACAACATTTCTCATTTTATAAAAGCATGATTGGATAGAGGTTTACATTAGTGTCTGACCAGAGCTTGAGTATACACAGGCCTACTTTCTTTTCTTTTTCAGCTACGAACTGAGGGTAATAATCTGGAATACAGAGGATGTCATTCTAGAAGATGAAAACATCTTTACAGGGCAAAAATCAAGTGATATCTATGTAAAAGGGTAAGTTCTTCAGGACTTGTCTTCAAAAGGACAAGTAATATTTCATTCAAAAAGCAGATGAAAATATTATATTGTGAGAATATCCGATAAGCTATTTCTGTGACCGTGGCACTTTGCTCTAAATGCCTGCCCAAATTACTCATCTATATTGGATACTGCTTCTTTATTTCCCCCCTTTTTTCCCTCTTAAAAAAATGAGACTAGTCCTTACTTCTTGCTCAAGCAGATTTGGCGTAAGTAGAGAACTAAGCCCATGGTTTAGCAAAAGAGATAAAATGCTTACACAATTTGAACTGTTAGGACTTACACAGGCACAGAGAGGTATGAAATAATCAGAGGAAATGGAATTATGACCACATCAGAAGCAATAAAACTTCTTATGCCTGGCTATTCCTATGGGAATTATTTTTTAACCTCATATGGGAAGCATGTGTGGGTGAATGACTACGGCCATGCTGGGGAGAATGTCACACCAGCATGAATTGTACCAATGTGGATCCTGGACAAATCAGAATTTGTGGAGCACTCTGCATGTGGAAAAATGAGTTTTCCTAAAAACCTGTCGCAGTGTTGCCAATGACCAGATGCGAAGACCTGGAGGAGGCAGCACTGGGGCTGATGGAGCAGGGAAGGGAGGATGTTTTCCACTCTGCAGGTTCTGAAAATCACATGAACATAATATGAAATCCAAAGTAAGCATAAGGACAGGGCAGTCTGGTGGCAGCTCTTACTCCTGTGTAGGGTATATCTACATGCATTTTACCAGGGAAACTTGCGTTAGCTCTGACCAAGCTGTGTCGGGCACCAGGAGTGGTTCCACTCCTATGGAGCAGGCGATATTAGCCCAGGTGATATTAGCCCATTAATTCAGCCATATGGCCCCCAGCGGGCTGCAAGTGCGGTTATTGCACACATTGGCTGAGCAAACCTCGCCTTGCAGTTCCCTGAGAGGAGCTACTCTGAAATCACTGCTGTTCACACAGATATATCCAACTTAGCAATAAACTAACATGTTCAGAGCAGTAGCAGAGTAGCTCTGAGAGGGCAAAATTGAGGAACTAAATAGGGAGCCAGCCTTTGTGCTGAGCTGTGTGATAACATGAGAACATCACTATCAATGCTAGAGCAGTCTGACAGGGAAAGCCAGGAGCGGGTAGCTTTTTGCTTCTGTGCCTTAATGATGAAGACACAAATCTCATTATGTTCAGACAGTGCACTTGGCACCGAATCTGTCACCAGGCATGGATTTGCACTGAGGGCAGTGCTGTGCTTGGGATTGTTACTGTTTTTCTCAATTCCTTTTTGAAATAATGGGGCTTGCAGGGGAAAAGCCACTCTTTGGATGCAGCACAAAAACGCTAATCTTTACTCAAGCAGTGATAAATCATCTTCAGACCTAAAACATACCTAGCTGGATCATTACCTCGGTGGAGTTCTTCAGAACAGATTATGTTTAGGAAAGCATTGTCCTTTTGTAACGTAGCATTGCACATCAGATGTTGTACACACTGTAGCAGAAACCAAGAAAAAATCACAAGAAAAAACAGAGACCCTTCTCCAGCCATACTTACACCATGTTTATACCCCCAAACAGCAACTGCAAACAATTTAAACTCTAATACTGAGCACTTAAATCAGTCTTGGGACATTGACATGGAATTTATTAGTGTGGCACAACATGAATACAGGGTGATTAGTAATGGATAAATGACTAGTGTTGTTTTTGCCTGTCCCAAAGAAGACAAACATATTGGCCAACAGTAAATGGCCAAGGGGTATTTTGGGGTCTGATCTAAATAAAAATCATGTTCCCACTCTCAAATTTTGATCATCACTGGCCATTGCTGCAGCCTGTGCCATGGCTCGGAGGTAGCTGAGATGCCTGAGCCAGGGCTGTCTCTGCGTCTCACAGTCCTGAGCGGTGTGTTTCCTCACACAGATTAGTGAGGAATTAGCAAATTATCACACTTGTAATCGAATAACAACAACCACAACTCCAGCTTCCCTGGTGACAGCAGTGTATTCCACTATGTGCTTGCCATAGGTGGATAAAGAACCTGGAAGAGGACAAACAGGAGACAGACGTACATTACAACTCTTTGACAGGAGAGGGCAACTTCAACTGGCGCTTTGTGTTCCCGTTCTACTATCTCCCAGCAGAGAAACAAATGGTGGTTAGTAAAAGAGAAAACATATTTTCCTTGGAAAAGACAGAGCGCAAAGTACCTGCTGAGCTGGTGCTTCAGGTGTGGGACTTTGAAAGACTCTCTTCAGATGATTTCTTGGGTAAGTATGCAATGGATCTGCCTGAACTTCACCTGAAGTCTTGCCAGACCTATATTTTGTAGAGGTATTGTTATGGTTTGAGAAAACCCACAACAATTTATTGTCATTTAGAGAATTATTCTATCACCTGATGACCCCTCCCCACTCAGGAAGGGGAGTTGGGAAAAACGAGGTAACCCAGGGGTTAAAATATAAACAGATTTAATAGAGTAAGAGTAGGTAATTAACATTAATAACACTAAAAACCCAATATTGATCCTGATAGCAATATAAAATATACAAGGATTGTACTCAGACAATTCTATCAGTAGGAAGCTGTACGCTTCGGGAGGAACAGAAGGCCTCAGGGATTCGGCGCCAGGGCAAGAAGTTCTCTGGATCACAGCCATCAAGGGAGAGAGAGCACTTCACAGCAAACTTTCTAATTTATATTGAATGTGACATTCATGATATGAAATAATCCTGTTGGCCAGTTTGGGTCAAGTGCCCAGGCCTCGCTCCTCCTCATCCCTGCATCTGGCAAGCTTGAAAACACTGAGACCTTGAAACCCGCACACCATAGCTGGCTATAAAGAAAATATTTTCACAAATTTAGACACTAGAGTCTTCTAAAAGTGCAGTTTTCCCAAGCATTAAAGAGAAATTAGTCCTGTGCGACTCAAACCAGGACAGGTATGTATAAAGCAGTGTCTGAGACCCAACTTTTGCTTGTCTTTCTCTGAGGCACCACGTTGCAAACGTATACATTTGTTGGAGAGGGAATAATTAGGAACTCAGATGAGATGATGCCAGGGCAATACAAATAAATGGCTGATGGTACAGAGAGATCCCCGGCTATGAAGCTGGGGCCCAAGCTGCTGCTTTGCTCCATGTATCTCATCTGGAAGCTGCTGTTTGAATGCGTTCACATCTGTCTGGTCTCTGAGTATTGTCACATTATTTCTCCCTCCAGGCACTCTTGAATTGAACCTGAATGGGTTCCCTCGAGCAGCAAAGACAGCCAAAAGCTGTGACGTAGGCATGATTGTGGCAGCAAGTGAAGAAAACAGGATCTCCATATTTCAGCAGAAGCGCGTCCGAGGCTGGTGGCCTTTCATCAAGGCTGGGGAGCTCACGGTAGGCAGCTCACTACAGATGAACAGCTTTTCTCTGGGGCTGATATGCTCTGCTGAGGTCCTGAAACAGACAGATGCTAATTTTGCATACGGTATCTGAAGAATGATCACCACTGGCAATCTGTAGGGCTCTTCCAAATGTTTCAGTGGACCCCCATAGATTTGGTTCAGATAATCCCAAGCAGCCAGAGCTCTTTGTTTCTTTGCTTTCTTCTACTCTTCGTCTCCCAGCACACTGGATGGGTAGAGTGAAAATCAGGTGTTTCCAGCCAACTTTGTGTCAGCTGAGGGAATCCTGGGAGGAATCTCACCTGTGTATTTATTTCTTTTCTACTTATTTCTCATTCCAACCAGGGCGAAGGAACAGATTTTGGAGTCTACCATTACTTTCCTTGCTAGTGACACATCTCAAGTAGAAAGAGCACAGTCCCCTCTTCCTGTTGAAGTGTACTCACTAAACCAATTTTTTTTTTGTTTTAGTGGAAGGATACTATTGGTATAAAGGAATGCAAAGGACAGTGACAGCTTCCCCCAAACTTTACAAGACTTTTTATATTAGAAGTATCCTCCTAAGAAGAAATGCTGCCATATAAATTTTCATTTACCTGAAGCCTCTAGCATAACAAGGCTAGCCAGCAGGGTGGAAATCTCACTTGGCATGTACCTAGTCATTTACCTCAGGGTTTTCTACTGCAGCTTCTCTTCATAATGTTGTAGCGCTTTCTGTGTATAATCTGGAGCTACACTGAAATTCTCAGTGTTTAACACAACGTCTCAATTTTTCCCTTTCTTTAAGGCTCCTTTGTACTGTTACAGCAGTATAGGGATCCTCAGTGTAAATGAAAGACAGCTCTGCTCCTCTGTTCCCTAGGTGGAGGGCATGTATCTAGGCATGAAGTACATCCCGATAGTTAACTATGCACATGGTCTTTGGGGCATGTCTACATGAAGCAGAGCTGCGTAAGCTAGTGAAGGAAAACTCAAGCTGATGTGCTCACATGGCCACAGAGCACTTTGGGAGATTGGACCTGAACCTGGGCATCCCTGCAGACCAGTTCTGGGTTTAGGGTGGTTGGAGTCTTACTAGGTCTATCCAGATCCCTGGGAGACCAAGAGCTACGAGCTACCTTCCTGTAGTATCGCCCTCCACAAATTCACCTGCTTTGGCCCTTTTTTAGGGGATCTACCTCCTTCTCTAGATTTTCATTGACTCTCCAAGAATTTTCCTAAACAGCACCCTTCCTTCATATTTCTATCCCTTCCAGCAAGAAGGATTCTTTAATAAAAAGTGTCATCTTCAAGTTCATCTCCTTAGTCAGATTGAAGGTGACTGCGTCTTTTCCATGGGTTTAGTGGATGGACTCCACTTGCAAATCCCTGCTTTACCTCAATTTTCTCAGCTCTCATACAATTGATTCTCTTTCTCCCAGTTCACTTTCATCTTTTGATCCCCTTGTCTTCCACATTGATCCCTTTTATCCCCATCCTTCCTTCAGTCCAGTTCTGTGCTGAATCCCAGCCACTCACCATAGATTAACACTTTAGTTTTTGATACCCACAAAGGTACAGGGCAGGAAAATAACAAATACATGAAAAGCCTTTGCCTGGTTTTCATCCACCACAGGTTTTATGAAGCTGATTTTATTTACCCACTCTTAATTGTCACTGGAATCTTTAAATCTCTGAAATCTTCATTATTTTTTTTTTCTTTGGCCTAATTAAATCTATAGTGGAGATAGTACTGAAGAACGCACCTGGATGAACAGGGAAAAGAAAGAATGTCTCTGTAACCTAACACAGACAGACAGAAATATCTACAAATTTGTTGCTGTGAGTGCAAGGGAAAAACAAATATTTAACCCATATTTAGGAAGCTCTAACTTCCATAGCAGAAGTTACAGTTGATACGAAGAGTCCAAATAACTCAGATTATGTATTTCTACTGCAAGGTGTAATAGACATGATCTTTTATAAGTGCTTATGTTTTATTGGCCACTCAACAAGCTTTAATGACTTGTCACAATGAAAACAAGCAGTAAATCAGCAGTTATATTCCATTATGACTCTTCTGAATTCTAGAAATTATCAGTAAATTTGGGCTGAATAAAGTTGTCCTTTTGTCACAGCTCTGAGTATGATCTTCTGGGCATCCATCAAAAAAATTGACTCTGAAACCACCTGCCAGACCGCTATTCTTTTAGCCTGAACGGAGGTCTAGGATTGCATGATATTTTCTGCACACAGATCTCGTTTCTAGCCATCCTCCTTTTGTGAGCTGAGACCCCACAGCTCAACTGCTCCAGCACTTGTGACTGGCTGAATTTCCCCGCATTGGTGGACTACACCTCATCCACATCAGCAATGCAGCTTCCAGCTTGGCTATTCAGCTGTGCCAGGACCTGTGGTAGATAGAAGACAGGTCTTCTCAGATGAATTATGTTATAATTTAGGAAGAAAATGTATTTATGGGTCTGGAAGAAAACATCCTACCTCTCTTTCCTCATGGTCCTTAAGCATAAGTCAGGAATTTGGTGCCTGGTTTTTCCTTTGTGCTTTCTCTTTAACTGCAAAGACTTTATCTTTTCTTTAACCAATTTCCTTTGCCCTTAGCTGGACGAATCCTGCTGTGATTTAGTGATAATAACCCAGGATTGGATGCTTACATATGATCTCTCTTATCCAGGGCAAGGTGGAAGCTGAGTTTCACTTAGTTACAGCAGAAGAAGCTGAGAAGAATCCAGTAGGAAAAGCTCGAAAGGAGCCTGAGCCCTTGGAAAAACCCAAGTGAGTAGGAGCATACTCATTAAACAAGCTGGGTCAGGGGCCTTCAGCAGGAGATGGGGAAGAGCAGGTGTCCTTGCTCCTCTCCTGGCTTTTCTTTCCTGCTCTAACTTTGAGCAAGCCATTTGTCCGACTTGTGCATTGCCTGGCTGCCGGCACTTGTAGCTGGCAGCACCTTCCAGGTTAGCTGAAATGCCTTCCTCTAGAAGCCCAAATAAATTGCATTGCTGCATATTTGTCCTCAGCTAGAGTTCACACACAGGCTCGTTCCATAGCTGACCTGACATGTGATAACCTCTTAAACCATCATAACTTATGCATACACCCAACACCTCAGTTTGGTCACCTATAAAGATCAGATGATGTATTATATCTTTTATATTAAGAGGAAAACTATAGGCCATTAATGTTTAAGTGCTTTAAAACAACTGAATGAAATATTTCCTATGGCCAGATTCTTTTTTTTTAATATGATCGTTAGGAGACAGAGTCTTAGTATTAGGAAACAAGAATTTTGGATATTAGGAAAAATTTCTTCACCGAAACGGTTATCAAGCATTGGAACAGGCTGCCCAGGGAAGTGGTGGAGTCACCATGCCTGGAGGTATTTAAAAGATGTGTAGATGTTGTGCTTAGGGACATGGTGGACTTGGCAGTGTTAGCTTAACAGCTGGACTTAATGATCTTAAGTCTTTTCCAATCTAAATGATTCTATGATTTTATCATTCTACGATTCTAAGAATTATCTGCACACATTTAAAGGTGTCTTAGGTGCTACATTATCAGTGGAAAACTGACCTCTGCATACATCTAGTTATTTTTGCATAAATTAACAACTTGCAGATAAAGGCACATGAAATATGAAAATCAGGTCATACGGGAATAATACGAATTTAACAAACCTGTCTCTAATTTTTTTGTACTTCATAATCAAAGAATGAAGATACTTATTTTTCATCATAAGACTTTTTAATGAGGACATTTTAAGTGGTTTAACAAAGGCAGATGATCTAAAAGGTACATTTTATCTTTCAGTATTTTTCACATTAAAAAAATATTTGCTGAGACTTTTGTATTCAGAAAAAATGTACTTCTAATCTATTTTGGCTCAAGTACTTTGTTCTACTAAAGTAATGAGCTAGATTAAAAAAAAAGAGAGAGAGAGAAATTGATGTTATATTTCCTGCTACCAAAGCTTCTAAAAATCAATTGCTAATCATAATGGTAATCATTGCACATTCTGTTTAATCTTGTTAGTTTGATACATATCTCAGGATAAACAAGAAAAAGGAAAAAACAACATAAAGGTGGAATTGTCAATACCCCTACAAAGGATATAAATTTATCCTGAAAATCAGAGGTATCAGAGACTTGTTGAAAATTAGCCTTGGAAAGACTATCATTTGACTCAACATCTTTCCCCAAAGGCAGGATGAGCTGCACCTGACAGATGTCTGTCTGAAAGATTCCCAGTAATGGAAACTGAAGTACTGTCTTTCAGAGACGAGAGGACTGGGATAGCTCTGAAATATGCCTGGTGGGAGACAATCAGCCTAGGCAGTTTTAAGAGGGATTGTAGTGTGTAATAGAAAGATTACCTGTCCGGAAGTTTGTCAACAGGATGCACAAAGGCACCCTCTCGTTTTCTTCTCATTTTTTTTCCAGCCCGGCCTGTGCACCCCAGGCAGCCTGGGGCTCCAGGGCTCACTGCGTTTTTACCTCAAGGGTATTTTATCTGCAAATGTGCTGTTGGGTCAAAAGGTTGTCACTAGCCTGGTGGCCCCTTCTCTGCTGCACAGCCAACCTGGAGGTGTTCTGACCCAGAAGCCACAAACCCAGAGTGTTCCCCTAGATCTTGCACTGAATAATCAGAGAGGCTTCACATCTAGGTTTTTATGATGAAATACAAAGCCAACACTGGCCTAACCCCGTTCTACTCTTAACTGAGGTGTATGCCTCAATTAAATTAAAATTAGGGTGGGGCTAGTCTCACCTGACATTACCTATCTCAGAAGGAAGCTATTCAGGCTCCGTTTGTAGCTGCTCATGTACAGGTGGGGGAGCCATGCGAATTATTAACACACGTATCTTAAGATGGCAGCTGGGGAAAGAGATGAATTGTCCTCCAGAAAGTCCTTCCTCTCCACATGCAGACAGCCCACATGACTGACCAGGCTGGGCATCTAAGTTTTAAACTTAGGCAAAAATAAATGCTAAGATTACTAAAGCAATATCAGCATGTGGATAGTAAATACTATTTTAGCTAGACACTCACTTACTGGAAAGACAATAAACTCATAGCTGAAGACATTGCACGCCCCAGTTCCATAAAGCTGGTATTAAAGTTTAGCAGCTCAGTGCCCCCGAGTGATGGAATATGTGGTTCATACATGCAGAGTAGTCAAAATCAATGGAGAGATAAGAGCTAACTGTTTCTGCACTTCAGATGAGTTCTCTTCAGGAAGAAGTGGACCTCAAGGGGCTTTATGTCAGGACCTCCATATCTCTATGCCAGTACTGTTGGTTCACATTTTTGTTGCTAATCATGTAGGCTCACACAGAGAAGCAGAGAAATTTTCAGATTGTTTTGTGCAATTAAGTTTTTAAATCAAGAAACAAAATAATTTCAAAACCGAAATTATCTTCAAGGAGCTACTAGACAGTGGCAGACTCTTTAATGTACCAGAGCAAAGGTATACAAAGATTAAATGTCTGGGAACTAAAGAGAAACATGCAAATGAGAGATAAGATGCAATGAGTGTAATTTCCTGCTGGCCAGAGCACCATGAGGTTATCCATCTCTTCATCTCTGCCGATCAAGACAGGATGCTTTTCTGGATGCACTCTATTATAACCAAAGCACTGCTTTAACTAGTACTGAATTCTGTTGCCTACGTTGCAAAGAAAACAAATTAAATGAGCAACAGTCTGGCTTTTTGTCCCCTGTCTTTAAAGTTTATGAAAAGCCCTTAAGTAGCTGGAACATGCAGACTAATGGCTTTGTTACTCAAGTCTGTGATTCAGTAAGTTTTGCTCTTTAGAGTATCCATTTTTTAATAATTCCTTTTAACCTGGAGGGCTTATTTGTTGATTTATTTCTGAGTCATTTCCACCTCAGCATAAAACACAGTCTTTAATTAAAAGATACTCAGTTGGCCTTTTAGATTTACAGACTTTCTGTCACGTTGGCATTCACTTCCATGTGCAGAATGCTGAATTCTCCAGATGACTAAGTCATTGCTTAAATTCCTTAAATGACTTTCTAGAGTGAGACATGGCCATTGCTTTTTGTGACCCTCAGTCTTAATTTCATTCTCCTTACTGCTGCACCATCTGCACAATTGCAGTGATACTGGGTAAGAAAGACAACCCGCACCCAACTTTGCTGTTGTTAATGTTGCTCCACACCACTATACTCGTCAGGTCATCCCACCACACAGAGCTGATGGAAGTTACCTCAGCTCATCACAGGGATAGGGCTGTTGAAGTCAGAAGCATAGTGACCTCCCAAGCTGGGTGGGATGCCAGAGAAGAGACTATGCCAACATTTTTCCTAAGGAGAACATTGTTTTCCTCTCTGTATGCAGCCAGCTTCGTCCTACGGTGTGAAGAAACTCCTGGTTATGGAGAGAATATGACATGGGGCAACATTTGGAAAAAGGTTAGGACTGTGAAGTGCAGATAGCTGCCACCAGGAGAAGGTGGCTTTTGTTGCCTTTATGTACCCAGGCAAACTACCTAGATTTTGGAGCTCGTCTCATCTCCTGTTTCCAGGAGGCCTATTTTGCAAACTCCTTCTGAAAATATGCCATTTTGGGCCATACGCCAGGCCTGAGCTGGCTCTCCCTGTTATGGCACCATGACTATCACTGAGCAATTAGATTTTTTGTAGTGGCTCATTACACCTTTTGCAATGCTAAATTACATGCAATTATTAGAAAGATTTTGTACTCAAGTTCAAGATGTCTGCATTTCTTCTTTAGGATTTATCATGATCTTGTCCGTAATTTTGAATTCCAAGCCTTGCCTTAAATTGGAGTAGTTGTGAAGTGTGAACTGGAATTTCATTCCCAGTGGTGTGTGGAGCTTGGGTTCAGGGATGGATGGAAGAAGAATGACCCCATAGTACATGAAACTCGTGGAAGTTCCCTCTAAATTCTTTAGTCAGTTCACTGCAGTTAAAGGTCCTTTTTAAACTCAAATATATATTTTGCAGTGGGGTACCTTTGGAAATAGCTGGATCTGCCTTTACAAAAGTTTTTCTCTTTTTCTTTCTTTCCCTTTAGCCGACCGGACACATCCTTCTCTTGGTTTGTAAGTCCTTTCAAGTGTTTGTATCACCTGATCTGGAGAAATTACAAGAAGTACATCATCATCGGCATAATTCTACTTATTCTTGTTGTCTTCTTGGTGCTCTTCATCTACACTCTGCCAGGTGCGATCAGTCATAAGATAGTTGTAGGATGAGCACAGGTTATGGCTCTCATTGTAATCAATCATAGACTCAGTTAAAAGTAAAAGTCAGGCATACAGAATTAATGAACCTGAAAGATGTCTCATTCCTTTTAAGAAGAAAACATAAATATTCGTATCAGAAGCTGGAGCTCACTTAGAATATTTTATCATCTTACTTTTTTGGCTGCTCAATCAGAGCCAGCCTTAATGTACATTATCATTAACATACTGCTACAGCTTTAGTGACAATGAAAGTTTGATTTGGCACCTAAAACAGAACTTGAAAGTAAATTCCTTAATGCTATGCAGAAACTGATTTTTCAGTCAAGTATTTATTATTACAGAGAAGTGATTAAATATTAAGAGCAAAATCTGTACACTGAGACAAATGTATAGTTCAGTCTTTGCACAGTTTTGTAATTAATTATTTGAACTGTTTTCCAATGACCTATAATGGCACAATTACTTTGAGATAAAAGGTTTATAAAAAAAAAAATCTAAGGTTAAATTGTCTCATTTGGTGTCACATGCAGAATTCATCCTGCGCCTCTCAGTAGGAGCTCTGTGCTCTATAAAGACATCTCACACGCTTACAGGTGAGGTAGTGTCAGTGACAGGGGGAGGTAGAAGCAGAGATGGAAAGAACTTTTTTCAGCTGCAGTTTGAAAGTGCTGGAGGTCGCTGGAGGAGAGGGATCGGGAAGATGAAGACTCAGCTACAGGCGCTGCGGTAGCAAATGATCCTTGTAAAGGAGAGGGAACAGGGCGAATCCTGCTGCTTGACGAGCAGAGGGAAAGAGGGCTGGAAACGAGAAAGCTGCAGAGTGGAACAAATCATGGAGGATTAAAGAACACAAGGAATAAAACCTCACACAGATGTCAATGTGAAAATCTTCATCCTACTTAAGAACACAGAAAATGCTGCAGCCTGTGTCATGCACAAGGCAAGGCTTGATAACTTAATGACCACACTTGGCCTTAAAATAAGTGATTATGGATTTGAAGTAGCTATAGAAATCTCCTCTAGTCTCATCCATGGTTAGACATGTTGTAAAGGTGACCTTTGAGAAAATGCTTTCCATCACGCTCTGCTCATAAAAACTGTGAGCACCCTGTGCAAATTTTAAAAGTATTAAAAGGCAAGAAAAAGAAATCTAGAAATGCTGATAATTCTGCTGAGCTCAGGGTGCAGGAATAGAAATGTAGGCATCTGCATAATTCTCAGAGGCCACCTCTATGGGAAGCCGCTGTGGTATTGCTTGTACCTGGCCTGTTAAGGCTTTACAACGAGCCTCTGTGTTCCCCTCTGGCCTACAACACAGAATGCTGCATGTCGTTGAATTTTCCACAGAAAAAAATATTTTACATTTAAAAAGCATTTTAGAGGCTTGTTTTGGATGGGATGAATTGCTCTAAAAGTGCCTCTTCCTCATTCCACTGATGATAGAGGCAGATGGCTAAAGGCAGGCTGAAAGCATCCCATCCCTACCCCATCCAGCAGATTGTGACTCAGTATTTCTTCTAAATTTCATGTTCTAAGTATACAATAAATATAACTAAATTATTTAGGTATGTGAGTAATTACATTACAACTGGACATATGGCAAAGGACCACACTGGATGGGTTTTACTGTTGTGCTATTTTCCTTTAGAAGTGTATTTAATATGACCAAGAAATTAGAACACAATTACATGGTTGAATCTGGACTAGTTAAACGTAGCAATGCAGGACAGCAATGTGGAAAGGTGCTGAGCACCCTTGAGTCCTTCTTTGTCTCATATCCCTCTGCACCAGGCCCTTGTCTGGTGCGCTTTCTGCTTACACAGCATGTGGGACAAATTCATCCGAAACCAGTTGTTTTTAGGATTTGTGCTATTTTGCAATTGAGCCTGTAAGAAACAGAAAAGGAAATGTTATTTCTCCTAATATGTCTCACCATACCATGGATTTTGGAAATGCAGTTTAAAAGCTCCAATAAAAGCAAATAAAATTATTTTGGTGCAAAATGTGGGAGATGAATCATGACAATTGGAGTATGTTGTGATAGCCATAAAGGCAATGGTCCTGATTTTTTTTTCCAGTGCAACAGGGCAGTAGGTCTGATCCTGCCTGGCAGCTGTCGTATCCATCTGTACTTACTCTGCTTGTTTGCCCTTGCTGTCACGGACTGTGTGAAGCACTGGACTGTGGCTTGAGCACCCTGCCCTTGCCGGAGTGTCGTCCTGCATGTCTCCAGGACTAAGCCTTGGCTCTGGAGCTCAGCAGCAAACACATAGTGGCAGGAGCACTCTTAGGACAAAACGGCTGAAATGACATCCCCCTCCAAGCCCTGGTCTGAGTCTGGATGAGCAGGGGCCATGCAAAGACCCTGTCCCCTTTCGTCCCCTGGATCCCAGTGCAAACAGCCATCTCCTTCACCCCTGCTGCCCCTGGGGTCTTCAATCTCCTGCAGTACCACCATCCCTGAGCCCCTTGTATCACTGAACACCGAGGTCCCCTTACCCCTGCATAGCCCTGCAGTCTGGGCTAAAAAGGGCATCATGGAGCCAAAAATCAAGCAAGCTAACTGTTCCACAACTCTTGAACTGCCTAGCACATGTAGGCTGAGATGGGTAGTGTTGTCCTATGGGGCAAAGCTAAATCAAATATCATTTCACGATCTTCCAGATGGCTGCAAAGTAGCTGGAGAGGTAGGGTTGTCAGTAAGTATTAAAGAGAAAAAATATAGCAGGACGCAATGTTGGACTACTCATATGGATGCCAGATGTTACGGGTTTGCATCCCAAGTGAATTTATAGTGACATGGACTTTGTGGTTAATAGGGAGTGAGATTTATACTGACGATTGTTGCTATTGTCAAGAGCTCCTATCTATTTCATACAAAAAGAAGAGATCCTTATCCTGAGCAGCTATCTCAACGTTGGTCTGCAATTATGCTGGCTCAGTTTTGAGGCCAGCTGGTACAACTTGGAGTTTTATCAACTGGTTCTTGACCACAAATAGCTCATTAAATAGCTGAGTGCTACCATTTGCAAATACAAGATCTGTGGATATAAGATTGTGCTCTTGCAATGGGAAGGCTAGCCAGGAATCCCAAAAATGTTTGGAAATAAAAGCCTACCATTGCTGATCTAAAAAGGCACGTCCTGCTTTGAGACATTTGGCTTGCCACAATAAAGCAAAAATCTTCTCAGGCAGGAGCTGATGTTATCCTTCTGGTGGGCAAACCTGGAAGATGGAGAGAACTATGCCTAAACTGTTGAAGACAGACTCAGGTTTGGGGTACAATAATTTCCGAGTGCCCAATTTCAGGTACCCTGAGTCATATTTTTAGGCACAAACTCACCTTCTGCTGGCATATAAGGAGCAGAGTAGGAACAGAGTCCCATGATTTAGTGTTGCAGAGCAAGTTGGGCATTCCTCTTCCTGCTCTAGACTCCATTTGTAGCTGATTTAACACATCACGATGGGTAACAGGGGACAGACACGTCAGGGGGTTGTGCTGACCAGATTGAAGCCAGCTCTAGCCTGGAAACACATATTGGTACCAAAGCCTTGCTGCCTTCAACAGGACACATCAGGACACAGAGCAAATAGCGATCTGGTGTCACCTGCCCATGGGGCCATTGCTGTAGTTGGATGTGCCGCATTTTCAATCACTAAGGACAACTTTACATCAAAAGAAATTGTACAGGTTAATAAATGCTACCAGCACATGTCCAGCGGTAGAGATAGGGCAACAGGGGAAGATGGATCTTTGCCTTGTTCTGGTGATACAGCTGAAGAACATCCGAGTAAAGGAAATGGAAAGTGTACTTTAAGGAGGAAAGACAAAGCAGAACCTAATCAAGATATAATGTGAACCACTAGAAGAGGAATGGTTCTCTGTGGGAAAAAAGGCTCGGCTCCAGGCATATTCACAGGCACACTAAAATGAAATCTTTATAAAATGTTATTACGTGAGTCAGAAGGAAGAAGCATTACTGCCATTGAAAAGCAGAGATGTGAAACCACTCGCTCTAACAGAGCAGAAGGAAAGTGATAGAAAATCACTATCAGATTTTTGCTGTCAGGGCCTCCCATGAAAGGGAACAATACTGAAGAAACCCACCAACAGATTACTGAGTCCTTGAGAAAAAATATCTGTTCATTTATACCTCTGTCATTTCTATTGGCTCAGTTTGGGAACATTCGGTGGCATGGTAATACTACAGGCAAGCAAGAGCATGAAATGCTTAAGAAGCAGCAGAAGTTTTGAGGTTAGCTAGTAAAAGCAGACAGTTACCAGTAACCAGTACCCCGATACCAGTAACCCCACAGTGAGGTTTGCCACAGTCTTGCCTGATTTCCTACTGCAAGAACAGGAAAGAGCTGTTATCACTGATTTGGCTACATGATGACCAGTAAAAGGTCTTATGAGTATTGACCTCTTTTGACAATTTTGTGTTCCCATATAGCTAATTAGAACAACAAAAAAACCACCACCTTGTCTCACACCGCATGGTGTAGGAGGCTCCCAAAGAATACACTTGCTGTTACTGACTCTTGCTACAGAAGTCTGCAACAAAGAACCATTTACCTGTGTAAGCAAAAGCTACCATAGCCCAGCTGCTGAAGTCCAGCTCTTTATGCGTGCTCATCTGGAAAATATCATAGCATGAAATGATGATCACTCAGTAGGCGTTAAGGATGGGGCCGTATGCAGCACCCATTACCAGCTATTTCCCACTCATTACATCCCAGCCTATCGCAAAACCCTGAGGAAAACTCAAGCATAGACTTCCATCCACTACCACCACAACTTGGGAGCTTAAACTACCACAGGATAAAGAGGGATCAGGGAGAAAAATGCAATTTCTAATTCCCCCTCCCTGCCCATTGAGTGAGCCAGGGAAAAGCAGCGCTTGATTTCACCGTGAGCCAAGTTCCCACCAAGCCCCATTGATGCTGAGCCACCCAGCACAGCCAGGACAACCACAGCAGCCCTGGCCCTGGCAAAGCCCGGTCCTAAGGCTGTGCTGGAGGACGAGGTTTCAAGCCCAGACTTGTGCTGTGCCAGCCAGGACAAGTCATCCTCATCTTCTGCACCATCATCTGCAGAGCCATTTCTGCAAAACTCACCAGGGCCCTGCCAGTTTCTGTGTGTTGTGCAGTTGGTCTGTGTCCCAGCAGCACACAGGACCAGGATGGTACATGGGTTGTCCAGATGGGCTACACTCACATCTGCAGCTTAGCACTCTCTCAGCAGACCTGCTCCAGAGATCTGTTTTCCTTTCTTTGCCATGTGGCCCCTTGGCACTGGCACGGTCCCCTTGGCAGCAGGTATGTCCCTCTCCTTTCTCAATGCGACGTTGGTTGAGGGCTGATGGCTTCTTCTGATTCACAGTAGAGGCAGTATGTCTACCTCCCACCTAAAATAAATAAAAGGGCTTGGAGGGGAGGCCCTTCTGACAACCTGGCTGATGGACAAATGTTTCCAGGTCCTGTGCTGGGACCCACCATGCTCTGAGCATGGTGTGTGCTTGCCTCTTCCAGTACAAGACAGGAGACTCGGAAGAGCCTCTACAGTCACCATGAGAGGTGCTGGCAGGCTCTGAGGAGCCATTCCAGCACAGCCTGGCATCCTTGCCTGGCATTGCTCAGACTGTGGAAGAGCAGGATATGGAGGGGAGCAGGAGTGTCAGAAGATCCTTTTCACACAAAGGAGAAATGCCAGCAGCTCACACACTGTGCTTCTCATGAGATTGTCTAATTTGTTTCCGCAGTGAAAGGAAGCTTTGCTGGCTATCATTGACACCGTCCCTTCTGTTTTCAAGGGACCGATGGAAATGCATGTTTTTGCTGACTGCCCCAACCCTTTAGTCACCTGATTGCAGCAGTTGGCATCTAGTTTGCTGCTGGACCCCTGGCTGCTCATGCTGAACTGCAGCTCTCTCAAATGTGTCAGTCAGCAGCTGTGGTTGCACAGCCATGGTTGCACAGCCCATGGTTCCCTTGTAGCAGCTGGCACCTCCATATCTGCTCTGAAGTGCTAGAAATGTCACAAAACTGGTGGTGTGTCTGGTCAATCCAGAGCTATCATAACTTAAAACAAACTGCTATATCATCCTGTATCCCTGAAATGTTTCAGGGAGACTAAAGCTTTCAGGATAAATCAGGCTTCACCAAAGCGGCAGAGCAGTCCTTCCCTAGACAGGGACATAACCATGTGTCAGGCCAGGTGCTGGCATTTGAATCCTCTGTGTAGAAAAGCATCACAAATAGAACGATCTGACACCATTTCCTGGCTCTGCCATGGACACCTCTTTGCTTTTTGAGAGGGCACAGAGTCAGGTTTTCATGCAAACCACGAAAAGCACCAAGAGTGGATTAAATCATAGAATCATAGAATGGTTTAAGTTGGAAAGGACCTTGAAGATCATCGAGTTCCAAGTTCCCATGTAGACACACCTAACTATTGGCCAAATTGTGATAAAGGTGAAGGGACAGCTTTCGAAAATGTATCCTCCAATTTTCAGTCTGTAAGGAAGGAATACCTTTTTTCAAAAGCCTAATCTTTTTATTTTTTTAGCTCCTTGCAAACATTTTTAAAAGCGAAGAACATTTGTAAAAGGGAAGAACATTTGTAAAAGGGAAGATAGCAATGTGACTGGCAGAAACTGTGGATAGCATACTCAATTAGTTTTGATGGTATTACCACACTGAGAGTGGCCATTCATAGCTAGACTGCACTAATGTTGTGCTGAATATTGAATTTGTGGATTGGCAGAACAGTTTATCCTACAAAGCAAAGCAAGGGGGAAAATCTAAGCTCCAAAACAGACCGTATACATCTTTATCCTGCAGTAATCATTCTTCTGAGACAACAAATTCTACAGCTCTTTGCCTCTCGGTGGATTTAATATTCATGTTTTTTAAGTTCAATATGAAATAGTCTGGATCTCCTGATTATGGGGTGGGTATTTTTTGTTTAGGTTGGGGGTTGTTTTTGTTGTTTGGGTTTGTTGGGTTTTTTTTCTGAACTTTCTTGAAAGTTAAGATTCTGCAAAAATTGAAGAGATTTTACCTGTAAAGAGATCTCTTTCCTACACAGAAAATGCTTGAAGGCATTCTGGTTGATGTTCATGTGACCATAGCTTCAGACGTTAGTTTATCTGAAGGTTCAACACCTGGGAGTCTCCCTACCATTACACCTACACCCTGGAGCTCTCCCTTTTTACACTGCATGTAGTACGCTGTCTCGAGCCAGTCCTGGCACCTTCAGTAAGTGCAAGGTGTCCTCCACTTCCACTCTGATTTCAACACAAAGAAAGGTGGTCAACACCGCCCAGGATATACTGATATACTGAGGACATATCGAAAAAAGGAAGGCACTACCCAGACTTTTGAATCTTATTCCTCACCTAAAGGTACCCTAGAGACCTTTCATGTTTAACTGTCACCATTCTGCTGTCCGTATAGGTAAGAGACAGCCGTATCCATCCTACATGGAATATAATAAATCAAGTGTCCATCTCTGTGCACCTCTGCTGTTCCACAAAGCACAGAAACATCTTGTAACATTGCAGTTGCTGTTGCTTTTGAGGTGTTTGTTGGGAAGGTGGTTCAGTCGGGGTCGTGAAGCCAGCGGGGTCAGTGGGGGTCTGCCCTGCCCCGATTTCTGCAGACTATTCTGTGCCTTGCTCCCAGCCCGCGAACGGCACTGCTGGTCTCGTACTGACTAAAGACTATGTTAAAATGACTTTTACATTTAGGAGAAACAAATACCCTGATGAATGATAGAAGAATTTGTTTCCTCCACATGTTAGTCACAGAAATGGCTTTAGATTGCTGGGAGGAGCTCCCCATCGCGCTGTGTGCTGGCTGTGAGCTCCAAAAGGGATATTTATGAGCTTGGCTGAATACCCTGTTTGCCTTGAGCAGAGTGCAGAGTGCTGTCTCCTTCCAGACTAATTAATATATTTTCTATCAGCTATTTCTGACTGGAGGAAAGCTCAACCCAAGATCTAGTTCTAGGCTCCCAGACATTTGGTATATGACAACCACCTCTCCCTTCCACTTTCTAATTAACTCCCCATCTCAAAAGCAAACAAATAACAACTTTTCACATCTTTTTTGATGGAGAAGGGATGGTTTATAAAAATCTTCTAGACTGCATCTCTTTCAATCACTTCTGCAAGCGGGTATAGAGACCAATCAGGGTTACATTAATTAACAGATGCTATACATTTGCTTCCTGGACGTCTCTGCTGTGACTCCAGGACTGCACAGCAGTAATAGAGGCCACCTTCATTAGGAGCAAGCTGGAAAGATCTCTGGCTGTTCCGTCTCTCCCACTGACAAAAGAGTGGCCCTGGTTGAACTCTCTCTGATGACACTGACAGGTAATTAACGGGCTAATTCCAGCACCCTGCTCTTTCAGAGTTACCTGCTCATCACAGCACAGAACGCTTTTCATATTGCAGCTCCTCCAAAGGCCTGTGCTTGTTCTGCTGGTGTGGGAGGACACTGTCACCAGCAATGCCTCCCCCTTTTGCTGCACTAGTGGCTGCTGCTCTTCCTGCACTCTTCCACGCAACTGCTGGCTCAGAAGCTGGAGCGAAGGGGAGGCTGGAAAAGGGGAAGGAAACCATCTCCAGTTTCCATGTCCAGCCCCAGCCTGCATTTTCTCTTGCCGTTCAGGCACTGCAAACATGGCAGACTTGTAGGTGGTATCTGCAGGTATTAAGACTTCTTCCCCAAATGTCTTTTAAGAAAGGCATGTGCAGAAACTTGTCATCCATTAACGGGAGACTGGGAAATACTGTAGNAAGGACCTTGCAGATCATCGAGTTCCAACCCCCCTGCCATAGGCAGGGACACCTCCCACTAGACCAGGTTGCCCAAGGCCACGTCCAGCCTGGCCTTGAACACCTCCAGGGATGGGGCATCCACAACCTCTCGGGGCAACCTGTTCCAGTGCCAAATGGCACTGGACAAATGGACAAATGGACAAAACTGAGAGTCAATGGAGACTGGGAAATACTGTAATATATATTAAAATATATTAAAAATACAGACCGAGAACTCTTCAGATGTCTGCATTGCTAGGTGGAATGGTTAAACAGTACAGCTACACTGCAGTCACCCTCCTCCGTTGGCTTCCTTTTACTCCAGTTCTTTGTGCCCTCGCTCCCTGAACCTGGGCAGTTGACCACCCTGCANCCAAATGGCACTGGACAAATGGACAAATGGACAAAACTGAGAGTCAATGGAGACTGGGAAATACTGTAATATATATTAAAATATATTAAAAATACAGACCAAGAACTCTTCAGATGTCTGCATTTCTAGGTGGAATGGTTAAACAGTATAGCTACACTGTAGTCACCCTCCTCTGTTAGTTTCCTTTTACTCCAGTTCTTTGCTCCCTAAACCTGGGCAGTTGACCACCCTGCGGTGTCACACCTCAGAGGGATTCCTCCACTCACTTTTGCTACCTGCAGCTGAAGTGGCTACAGCCAGTCCAGCTGCCTCGTTTGGAGGCCCTGCCTCTTGAACCTTCATCCTTGATCAAAGCGCCTTGCACACATGCAGCTGCAAGCCCCCGCTGGGCTAAGGGACAGGTTTCAGGCACAAGGAAATCCAGACAGGTTTGTCATGCTCAGAGCATGCTGGTCCATGCCAGCTCTGCACTGCAACTTACATGCCAGATTTCTGGAAAATGTTAGAAAAAGAGCCAAATGCAGGAGCAACTCCAAAGGCTGCTGGTATGTCATGAGAGACAAGGATTTATTTTTTTGTTTACTTATTTGTTAGTGATGTTTCTTTTTCCTGACAGATAAGCAATAGTAAATCCACTCCAGAAACAAGCACACAGGTCTAAGATACTGACAAAGCATTGGCCTGTCAATATGACTGTACAGCAAATAAACGCTGGCTGCATTTGGTGCATGTCATGAACTTTTAATTAGACATGGCAATGAAACCTCACCAAAACATTAAACAAAGAATTTCTCTAAAGCCCGTGGCCTGTTGACACCATCATTTTCCTCTTGGCTCTTGGTGTGTGAATATCTCCACCCAAGAGAGCAGCTCTGCCTTCAACTGACAGCTCTCCAGGGCTGGTACCCACAGTGCAGACGGATGAGCACAGCTTGTGCAAAAGCACTACACAATAGCAGCTTCAAAGACTATTTTAGAGCCTCGGAGCACAACTGCAGTGAACATCATACAGTAAAGTCAAGATATTAAGCAAACAGTAATAATAAGAGCAACCCGTTAATCAGAGGATTAGTGACAGTCATCTTGTTCTGCTCAGTTCATGCATTTCTCCTCCTTCAATATCTTTATTTGGAAATAGTTTGCATGTCCCAGGCTCTGTTTTGACTGATTCCTGACAGGGTGCAGCTCATGCAGATTCCCTGTCGGCAGCTATGACCACAAAGAAGGTTTGCTCATGGCTCTGGGAGCATGGGTGGATTTTGATCTACCAGGGCCAGGTCTTCCTGTTCTTGGCACAAGGAACTGGAGTAGCTATTTGTGAGGAGCACTTATGGGCTGGATGTGTAAAACGTGACAATATGGAGGCTGGGCTTCGAAGCCAGGCACTGTGATTTCCCCTCCCAGGAGCACGGTAAACCCTCAGCAGAGCTGAATACCTGCCCTCTCCAGTGCTGTGTGATCCTGGGTCAGCAGCTCTCACTGGTGATGCTCACTGCCACCAGGACAGACCTTCAGAGGGTGGGGCCAACACATGCTCAAGATATAGGATTTTATTAGCTCCCCCAGTTGTTTGAGTTTTGGACATGAAAGGTTTCTCAGCCTGAAAAGCGAAGCTGGGATGCATTGTCAGCAAGTTGTTTTTTTTTTTTAATGTAACATCTGTGATGGAGAGATGAAAGATGGAAAGGTCAAACCCTTTTTACTGACTCCACGGGCTTTGGTCAGGGCCTTTTTTGATTTGTAAAACCAAAGATTGTGCAGGCAGCTAAAAACAGAAAGTTTGGGAACAAGTATGTTTTTAGTCGAAATCCCATTACACCCCCCTCAAATTCCAGTGACTGTAAGAGCCCCTGCAGTCCCTCAGAGCTCACGTCCCAAAACATCTTTGTTTCCAAGAACTTCACTTTCCCCCAAATCACCTTCAGTTTTGGGGCTGAAATTTTATAGATTGGCTTTGGTGTTTCCATTTCCATTTAGTGGTTTGAGAAGTCAGCTGGATTTACGGACAGGGAAGCACAGACTGACCAGAACTTGGGACTGCTGCATCAGGTTGGACCACGAGCCATCGAACCTGGCTGTTCACCCTGAGCACAAAGCTGACTGAGGGGCATGGTCCAGGCTAAGCTCTTGCATCAATCCTTGGAGGCCTGCATCACAAACATGCTCCAGACAGTGAGATCTTGCACAGCTGAACGCCCCCTTGTCAAAGCCGTTTCTTATGACATCAGGCAAATTATTTCCCAGCAGGTGTTAGGTTATCCAAGGTGCTCTTCCCATTGGACCCAAAAAGGGAAGTTACACCTGTAAATCACTTGCACCTGTAGTCACCGGGATGCTGACTGAATTCCCTGTGGCATCCAGCCATGTGGGGCATCCCCAGACACTCAACTGCTTATGCCAGAGGCAAAACCTTTTTTAGGAACAGGAAAAAAAAAAGTCTGACATCTGCCTGAAAGGTTGTTCTACTTGGTTAGTATTCAAATATGATAATTTATTCATGGCAAGAAAATTATCTTGCTGCACACAAACCTAAACACTGACTGCTGCCTTCGCTTGCATTTCAGTAGCTTCACAAGAAGCGATGGGTTTGACTCTGAATATACTCCCATTCAGTGTGTTCCCTTGCGAGGCAGCTCCTCACGGGTCACTGTGAACATCCCGAGGACCTCCCAGACAGATTGGGGGACTGCCACCTGGGGAGAGAAATATCAATTCGCTATTTAAGTCTGGTCTTGGAAAAGCTGTATAAATATTACAAGCCCCACTGAGCATGCCTTGCTTTGTTAATTGATCCCATCCAGCAGGGCTGAAGGATGAACAGAGCATGTGATACGAATCCTACCTGTTAATTAACTTCGGGTTGCTCCCTCCTTTCAGACCTCTCCTCTGCATGCTTCAAGGGCACAAGGCTGTCCCTGCAGTCTCTGATCACAAGACAAGGTGTCTAAATCAGCCTTCGCTCACTGCTAAAATTAGACATTCACTATTGCCAAGTGATCCCCTAAAACCTGTTTCTTTTCCCCTGTGCAACCCGTTCCCAGTACTGCGAGAGCAGACAAATAATTTTCTCTTTGGAAGAAAGCATCCTCGAGCATTCTTCTTTCATTTTAAATGCTGGTGAGGCAAGCTCACCTTCCACCAGCAATGGAAAGCAGACTCACACCTGGTTTAACTGAGCTCATTATTGCTGCGTGTGGTGTGGAGCACCCACAGCATGTTATTTACTGGGCCTGTATTATTGACTTTCCTCAGTTATTGACTGTAAATTAAAGGGCAAAAGCAGGTGGATCACATCTCTGCAGTCATTGGGACTGAGAAACATGCAGCCTGCTTGGAAATAAGTGAAAATGAGCAACAGAAAGTGCATTTTACAAGAAGGTTTGGCAGCACAAATCAGACCGAGAGCTGGAACCCAGCTGCTGCAGGTCCCAACCCGCAGCAGGAGCACTGAGGAGGAACCCGCTCCAAATTTCGCAGCTGGTCCTGCTACCATCAGGTTTCAGAGCAGCTTGAGCACGACAGGAGCAGACTTACCAGCTGGACCGAGGTGCCCCGTGGGATGTGTGATGGTGGATGGGCTCTGATGCTGCCGAGGCTCCTCAGCGCTGATCAGGATCAGACTTTGACAGCACTATCCAATCCCTACATGATCTGGTCTCGTCTCAGCTCTGTGGATCTAATGGCATTTCAGTACTTTTTGCAGGTCTTTATGCAAATTTCTCCTAGACTACAGTTGATTCAAAACCACTGGCAGTTTCTCTTGGAACTGAGTAAAGAAATGATGATCCCTGTCTCAGAAAAATGATCAGTATTGTTTTGTCAGTGCTTTTGAGAGGGCAAGGCAAATTTGTCAGCGAATAATGTTATTTTAACCTGAGGCAGCTTGCAAGTACTTCATAAGTGAGAGCTCTTTGATTGCACTGCTTATAATCACATTAACCCGGAACTTTCACCAGGCTCTTGACTTATGAATATGCATGACTGATCTCTTTTTTTTTTTGTTAATCCATCAAAATAGCTTTCATCCCAGGGTCCTAAGGTCTTTTACACAGGAATCCTGGTGGGTTGGTTTTACTTGCTCCCACATGCCTTGCTGAAAGGGAAGCAAAGTGAGCGCGGCTCCGAACAGCGTGTGTGCAGTTGCAAGTCATCTGCTGAGCTGCGTGCAGCTGCTGCGCGTCCTCCTCACACCTTGCAAAGCTCCCACGGTGAGACCCGCCACCAGAGCAGAGCTCCTGGAACGTTGGTATGCCAGAGCATTCATGCTCAACTAATTACCGAACAGACAAGATGGTTTGTGTGGTCAATCATCCCCGGCACAGCTTAAACATTAATCTGAAATGACTCTCTGCCAACGTTCAGCCCCTGGTGTAGCAAAGCGTCACACGGGGAAGCAACTCTGCTCACGCTGAACACAGTGGGAGTTTCATTTCTGATGTGTGCGGGGCCTGAGATTGCTAGACTTCAAACAGTCAACAGATTGAGAGTAAGTAATTTTGCTGCTCAAGGCTTTGGAAAAAAACCTCTGTTGCCTCTTGTCAAATATATGTGCTTCTGATGGTTTTGTATGTGAGAGGAAACTGAACACACAGGAAAGAGCGAGCCACTGTGATCAATTGCTGCATTATAAAAAAGCTCCTAGTAGCTTCAAGATTTCACATTTACAGACTTTGGTTGTGCATGACTCAAGATGAAGACTGGGGGGAAAAAAACCAACAAACATCTCTCAAAAAAAAAGCCTCTCCAAACTCCTGCCATTTGATTGCATCCCTGGAGATCAATTTCCCTCATCCAGAATCACCAGGTGCAGCTCTGAAGCCGTGGGTGGCATGTAGGAACATCACCTGGGAAGGCACCAAGGCAGGACCGACATCAGATGCCCCATTTGCACTGCTGTGGTGGCGCAGACACTGTGAGGCAGAGCAGAAGCGGGACAGTCATCTGCTTGCGCTCACCCCACCACCCCCAATTGCAGCACCTGACGTGAGGACCTCACCAGCCCATCCTCACCAGGAGATCTGCACATGCTTCTCTAAGCCTGGATATGAGCTATTGCTGCAAATAACACCTTGCAAAACATATTGAGATGGGGCAGGTGATGCCATGAAGCATTTTTAGCAATCAGGGGCTGCAGAATTGAACCCTCCTAGTCAGGAGCATTTAAATACTGGAAAAAAAGGAGTGTGCAGCACACACTAGGACAATTTGAAGTGGTGGCAGAGAGAGATCTTCTGAATTCAGATTGCTTTGCAGCAGGGACCCAGAACAAGCTGTTGCAATAGACCATCATGGTTATGAGATGGTGCTGGGTTAACAACCAGAAAGTTCAGCAGAGCAAGGCTGGGCCAATAGACAAACCTACTGCCTTCCTGTTTTGCTGATTTCAATCCTTTTATTGCAAAAGCTGGTAAGAAGTCTAATTAAATTATTTCTCAGTTGTGGCAAAAGAATGAGTAACATTTCAGTTTGAAAATGAGTAAAAATGGAGAATATGAACGAGAAGATTCTAGTACATCACTTGTGATTTTCAACCACCTAATTTTCACTACATCTTTATTGGGATGTCAATTTTTATCCATGATCTCTGCTGTGCCTTCACTGATCACCTCTTATTGTTGACTGAAATGCCAGAAGTCTCTCATCTCACCATAACTCCCTGAAAGTTTATGTATTGGCCTGCCGTAACCCGACTGGTGAAGCATAAAGTGACTAGTTTCATTAAAGGGCAAAATTTGAGTCACCTACCCAGAGTATTACCATCTGTTCCTTTTTCCTCATTTTCTGGTTGTAGAATAAGTAATACATAGTTATATGCAGTTATATTTTTTAAGTAAGTCCTTTAGCAGAAAAGCTGTTATGCCAGCGCAGTTACCATGCCGCAGGGACTCTAAATCCACCCGGCCTAATGAGGATGTTGGTGATGCAAATGCATCACTCCCTACACTGCAGAAAAATTGCAGCACCCACCTCAGTCATTCTGGCTGAGGGGAGACCTTATCACCCTCTACAACTACCTGAAAGGAGGTTTTAGAGAGATGGGGGCTGACCTCTTCTCCCTGGTGACAAGTGATAGGACAAGAGGAAACGGGTTCAAGTTATGTCAGGGCAGGTTTAGATTGGATATTAGGAAGTATTTTTT